>CM031242.1:952137265-952322265 GCA_018340775.1 Taxus wallichiana var. yunnanensis
GTAAATTTTGAAAAGTTGTAAATTTTGACAAAGTTGTAAATTTTGACAAAGTTGTAAATTTTGAAAATGTTGTAAATTTTGAAAAAGTTGTAAATTTTGAAAATGACTCCTCCCCAAGTGTTTACAAGACCATACCTACGCGTGTGGACCAACTGGGAATGAAAACCGAGTGAGGCTATTATAGAGGGTCCCTACACCGAGGTGTCGATCGACGAGACGTCTTTAGGTGCCTTGGTTGAGTCCGAGTAGTCACCCATCGAAGTTGAAAGATATTTTGGTCTCGGGGCTCTTAAGGGACGACGCCCGAACGAAGTATCCAAGAAGAAACGACCTTGTCACGCAGCAAAACACCACCTCCTATAGTGTTCACCTAGCCACTGGATGTGTCGGTGCGGTTGATTGATTGCCACGACCCACCGTTTGCAAAATATAGCATTTGACAACCTTATATTGGCTCAAACTGCACTATTTCACGCGTTTTCAAACAATAGGGCAACGAGAGTACCAATATGAGAAGGAGAAAACCAAGAGAGTCTACCATGTAGAGGGTCCCTATACTAAGGTTTCAGATCAGATGAGGTGTCTCTAGGTGCCACGAAGTCCGAGTAGTCACTCGTCGAAGTTGAACAATATTTTGGTCTCATGGCTCTTAAGGGACTACGCCCAAACGAAGTAGCCGGAAGCAACGACCTTGTCGTGCACCAAAAAAATACCTCCTCTAGTGTTCACCTGGCCACCAAGACGTGTCGGCACAGTCGGTTTGGTGCCACGACCCACCGTTTGCAAAATATAGCGTTTGACAACCTTACACTGGCTCCAACTGCACTATTTCACGTGTTTGCAAACAATAGGCAGCGAGAGCACCGATATGAGAAGGAAAAAACTAAGAGAGGATATTTTAGAGGTTCCTACATCGAGGTTTTGGATCGAGACAACGCATCTCTAGGTGCCACTTTGAGTCCGAGTAGTCACCCCGTCGAAGTTGAACGATATTTTGGTCTCGTGCTCCTTAGGGGACTACGCCCGAATGAAGTAGCTCGAAGCAAGGAACTTGTTGCACATCGAAACACCACCTCCTCTAGCATTCACCTAGCCACCCGGATGTGTCGGCGTAGTCGGTTTGGTGCCACGACCCACCGTTTACAAAATATAGCATTTGACAACCTTACATTGGCTCCAACTGCACTATTTCGTGTGTTTGCAAACAATAGGGAAACGAGAGCACCGATATGAGAAGGAAAAAACTGAAAGAGGCTATTGTAGAGGGTCCCTATACTAAGGTGTTAGATCAGACAAGGTGTCTCTAGGTGCCACGGAGTCAAGTAGTCACCCGTCGAAGTTGAACGATATTTTGGTCTCAAGGCTCTTAAGGGACTACGCTTGAACGAAGTAGCTGGAAACAAATACCTTATCATGCACCAAAAAACTACCTCCTCTAGCATTCACCTGGCCACTTGGATGTGTTAGCGCATGATTGATTTGTTACCATGACCCACCGTTTGCAAAATATAGTGTTTGATAACCTTACACTAGCTCCAACTGCACTATATCACATGTTTGCAAACAATAGGGCAATGAGAGCACCGATATGTGAAGGAAAAAATTGAGAGAGGATATTTTATAGGGTCCCTACATCAAGGTGTCAGATCAGATGAGGCATCTCTAGGTGCCACGGAGTTTGAGTACTCACCCGTCAAAGTTGAACAATATTTTGATCTCAAGGCTCTTAAGGGACTATGCCCAAATGAAGTAGCCTGGAAGTAACAACCTTGTCGTGCACCAAAACACCACTTCCTCTAGTGTTCACCTAGCCACTTGGACATGTTGGCATAGTTGGTTCAATGCCATGACCCACCGTTTGCAAAACATAGTGTTTCACTGACCTTACACTGGCTCAAACTGCACTATTTCGCGCGTTTGCAAATAATAGGGCAGCGAGAGCACCGATATGAGAAGGAAAAAATGAGAGCTTCTATTGTAGAGGGTCCCTTCACTGAGGTTTTGGATAGACGAGACATCTCTAAGTGCCATGGAGTTCGAGTAGTCACACTGTCGAAGTTAAACGATATTTTGGTCTTAGGGCTCTTAAGGGACTACGCCCAAACGAACTAGCCGAAGTAATGACCTTGTCCCGCACCAAAACACCACCTCCTCTAGCATTCACCTGGCCACTCAGACATGTCGGCGCAGTTGGTTCGGTGCCATGATGTCCTGAGGCATGACTTCTCACTCCTCACCTTCGTTCATTTCCTAGGACTCAAAACATTCAATGTCACTTGTTTACCTTCCATCTCTCTTGTTCTCTTTAGACTTGCCTTTGTCCTCTTAGGTGATTCATCAATGTCCATTCTTTTCTCTCTTGAGCTATGTTGTTGCGGTGATCTCTCTCCATCCTCTGCTGCCCCAGCTATGTGCTTACATGCTCATTATTTTTGCATTGTAATAGGATTCTTCATCGCGAGATCACCGCATTGCAGAATTAGGAGTATAAGTAAATCATCAAACAATTAAGGGAACACATGTGAGGACCTTTTATTCATAAGTGCCATCATTGATTTCATGAGATTAATCATCTCTGCCTCAAATTGAAGGAATGCCTCCCATCTGAAACTTCAACCCCCCAGTCCATCAAGCAAAATCAAGCATTCATACTGCAAAGAAGGACATGTGACCATTGGGTGAGCATGATCCTTGAAAAAGGGAATGATCTATTTCCTGATTTTATCTCTTTGTTTAGATTATTCTTGGTCATATATTTGAAAATCAATAGGAATAGAGTTGAGATCAAGAAAGAGAAATTCCATTGGGAAAATAATCTCCCATTTGCGAGTGAAATGAATAATTTTGATTCTCATTCCTTGGTGAGCTCAGGTGTGTTTTCATCTGACTCGGAGAACTTGTATGACATTTTGTCCCATATCATCACCTAGAGGTTTGATGCTCTAAAAGAAGCCATTCCTGAGAATATTTGGTCAATGTGGAAATATCAATGCCATTCTTGAGAATTGACTCAACACATTGGAGCATGTGAACATCTTGGAAGATGAGAAAGTTTCATTTGTAGTTTCCAGATTCAACAAGATGGTCTATGGAAAAGCCTCATCATTCAAGATCTTCCGCGGAGGAAGACATGAGTTGATTCTTCATTAGAGAAGGATTCTTCATGTGATGGGTGGAACATAAGAATACTAATAAAGGCTTACTGTCAAATTTTTACCCTTTTCAACTTGGGACATTAGAATGCACCACCACATGAAATCTCTCCCTTTCGTCACTTAAGGCTTGTAACATTCTCACTAGGTATGATTCCTCAACACCCCAACTTGATTATGTTGCCCCCTCTCATTAATACTTAACCCCTTCACACATTATCTCCCCTTTAAGTCCCTTTTTCCCTTAATAAATGTGGTAAGGGAAATGGGGAAAACCAAAACCCATTTAGAAACTTTTAACCCTACCCTGTCATGCCATGTAACCCAAAGTTAATCCGGAATGGTCAAGGATGAATTAGAAGGTGAGTTAGCTAGGTTAATGTTAAGAGGTGAGTATAAACATACACTTAGCCATTTTTTAATCCTTTTTAATATTTCATTTTCCTTCACTACTACTAGTATTTAGTTATGCTACTAAATTTTCAAGAAACCCTATTGCAAAAATCACATTTTTGCTCATATCTCCTTCATTTTTGCTCCATTTCCCTTGCAATTTTGCCCGTAACTTCTACTCATGAACTCCTTGAAGATGATCTAAAAATATTTTCCATTGGTACCCTAAATTTTTATAGCATCCCATTTAAAATTTTAGAGAAAAAACTTGCCTTTTTAGATCCTTGCAATTCTAGAGATCGAAAACACTTGAAATTTGAAGCAGGAAACCATATGAAAATACCTAATCTAATGAAAAAATTTCATCTCAATCCAAATACAAGAAGACATGATTAAATATTTATTATTAAATTGGCATATGAGCCTTACTAAAAATAATAAGTTTTGATAACAAAGAAAAAAATTTGAAACCTCTGTGTAATCTTCAATTCTATAAATATGAAAATTGTAAAACTTGAAAATCGAGAAAATTGTAAAATCTTAGATATTGCACCATAAGTAACATTAAATATTCATTTAGTTCAAGATGAACTCTACCTCGCTTATTTCTATCGATGTTCGTATTAGTTGATATGCAACAGATTGAGTGTTAGCTTTAAAAAAAAAGTAATTGTACGTATTGCCCTTTTGTAGTTCGCCTAGCATGGTTTTACTTAATGGAATAAGTTTTCTTAACAATTATACCATGTAGTGCTCCGGGACATGGTTTTTTAATTTTAAATCAAACATACATATCTAGAACTAATTTAAATGGTTATGAAAACATACATAGAAGGATATCATACATGCAATGAAATCAAATCAAACATATAGTTCAGTAATATCGTTATGAAAATCAACACACATGGATATATAAGAATCAAACAAAGTGTGCTCTAGATGCACGTCTCTGAAAATATATGTAATTTCATAACATGTGTACATCTCGAACTAACTGTGTCATAATGTATATAGGACCACATGCGGTCGCAAAAGGAAATATATATACAATGGACTATATGAAGAAACATGTTCACTAGGACCAAATTTCCCATACATATATATCTATGTACATCTAGGTGGACTATGAATCTACTCATGAAACATCTTCCCTCTCTTCGCCCTATTAGAATTAGCATGTCCATGACCTGGGGATGTAGTGGAGGGAGATGCCACTATGGATTTCATCCATGTGGTCATAGGAATCTCTAAGCAGGCATGCAACCTAACCTACATATTCATAAACAACAAGTTCTTAACACCCAAAATTTTAAAATACATTCAAAATTTAGAAACTTGTACAATTTAGTTAAAATGCATGTGAAATCTTATTGCAATTTCATGATCTCTATCAATTTGACGTTGACGCATCATAGGGACAAACAGTAGACTCACGAGGGTAAGCTACTACATACAAATAATTAATTTTCAAATTAAATATTTCACATACATACAAAATTTGATATTGTAGATTTAAGTAATAAGAAATAATGAACCTCCAAAATTTAATAAATTTGAATAATTGTACCTCGAGTTAGTGGATCTACAGATGTTATGGCAAAGATCTACACTAGCCTCCCAGCCTACCGATCTGCATATATGGAGGAGTCTCTCTAGCGAGTCGACATAAGCTATACAAAAACATGTACAAATAAATATAAAAATATACATGACTGTGCACCACATAACAGAGGTCTAAAGCATGTAATCCACGTGAACTTCCACAATTAGAAACAAAGTGTAAAGAGATTTACTAACCTACGTAAAACTAATGTGAGGCATGCCAAGTAGCCTCGGTTCTAGAGCGAGATGATGACCCGCTAGGCTCCCGCACGTATAAAAGACAAAAATATTAATATGTATAACATACACGTGAAACATTATAATAATAATCTAGTGCAATCAAATGAAATTAAAACCGTAAGTTTGTACAACTTGAAACTTACGTTTGAAACACGACCAATGAAGTATTTAGCATGTCAATGCCGGAAGTTTCCTTCACCGGCTCTTGCTATTTAAAATAAAATAAAAAATTAGTTTTTACATGTATGTACATGACGTACAATCAAATACATCTATATTAAAATCTCAAACATGTGACTTAAACTATTGTGTGTCTATATATATATATATAATTTATATTTATCCGAAATTTACCGTGAACGACCAATATCAAAGTGGCACCAGTTCTAAAACCATTCCCTAGCATCTCATCTATAGAAAAGAAATCATGTGAACCAGCAAATGATGTCTCGCCCACAGTGCATACGACACCACATGATCCACAGTGGTGTGGTGCGCTAGAACTGACACCTCCACCAACATCACCAGATGCAATCTGGTCACTACGCTGGGTCAGAGTGTTAGTGAGCTCCCTCAATGCATGCAGTGTATCAATCTCCACAACCTCCTTCACTGTAGGAGGGATAACTGAAGGTAGTGGGGATTTTGCGGCATGGGGGATCCTTGGTTGACCTATGTGTGCACTAGGTCTACTCTATGCAGATCCACCTCCTCGACCAAAAAAGTCAGAAAAGTCAATATAATTCGGGACCTCATTAAGCATGAACTCACAATATAAGTTCTTCAAAAAATAAATAGGAACCTCATTGTTGTTGCATGGTGGATAATCAAAAACCATCCACCATCGGTCCCAAAAATTGTTTTTGATTCGGTCATCGTGGCACCAATGGATTGGGAACCATTTGCAAGTAACTGCAGGGGGCATTTGTTCTAGGTCGGTAAATAATGCACAAATGAGGTCTTTTCCATTTTTTTTTTTTTCTTTCTTTGACGCATGGGATAGTTTATTTACATACCACCACCTACGATCACCTCTAAAGGTATTCCATCTATGTATTTGGTCGGTTGCGAGTCGACTTTGCCAATCAATGTTTGCATAATGTGTGGATAAAGTCATGTGGGATGGATTTGTGGCATGATTTTGTCTTATAGTCTGAATAAGGTTCTCAATGACAATTTTATTTTCTCAGATTCTTCTAATGATATTATCTTGTGTTCTGCAGATCTATGTTTGGAGGAGGGTTTTAGGAATGTTCGAGAGGGTTTTGAGGTATGTTCGGTGGGTTTTGAGGAATGTTTTGATGGTTTGCACGATTTTGAGCTTCACGACCAACCGATAAAACAAGAAAATTGTATACATAAACAAACATTTTAAAAAACCCATGAAAATGAAAAAAATAACCTAAAATGTAAAAAAAAATGTAAAAAGCAAAAAAATGATTAAAATCGGGGCTTATCTCCTCATCTTGGCAAAAAGATGGTTGAATCTATCATGATCGGAAGTCGATGAGCAATTTTGAGGTGGTATTCAAAGCTCAAGTGAAAACCGTTTAGGAGAAATCGTGGTTTGAAATGAAACATGGGGAAAATAAGGACTCGATGAGTTTACTATTTTTTTCTCAAAGTTCAGCGATCGCGGTTTCGTGTCGATGAATTGTCGAACTGAAATTTAGGAACGATGATCGTGGTTTAAAACCGCAATTGTAGTTCCCTGAATTTTGGGTTTTTTTGTCAACGGAATTGTCCACCAACTTCGCGTGCACTTACCCAATTCTATATCATCGATTTTATTAGACATGTCATAAGAAAGATCAAATTTAAGAGAAAAATGTTGAATAAAACTGATATAAATATACTCCAATCTTCCCATTAAAAATGGTGGTACTCTAAGAAATCAATTCTTTTGCAGAAGTAATGATTTTTTTCAAATTGAGATTAAATTTATCATAAAAATCTGATCCTTAATCTTCCCCTTCATAAGGAATAGATACAGAAATTCAATCCCCCTTGTGAAGTATAAATGCAGAGAACACAAATATATGCAAAAAAATACCAAAGCCATTTTGGCAACCATATAAGCCTTCACTCTAGAATTGTGTTTGTGTAGTGATAATTTTTCCATAAACTATAAGAGTTTGCTTCAAAGTATTTAGCAAAACAAAATACACACAAGAACTCTTATTGATAAACTCATTCAAAAGCTTACAGTAAACCAACAAAGGTCCATAGAAAAAAAAACTATATTGTCATGAAGTAAAATTTCAATCCCTTTCGCATCTACAATTTGAGAGGAAAAGATCAATTGTAAACATAAATAAGCAGCTGAATACATCATAAAATGATGACAATTCACAAAATTAATTACAAACTCACTTTCAACAAAACCGACTACAAAGAATGCAAAATCAATCACTCTTAGAGGAAATTCATGCTGCTACGGACTTGGGATCAAATAGCATTTAATACACAGATAATGAACATTTAAAAAATTCAGAAGACCAAGGCAATGTAATCGAGAGTACTGGGACAATTGGGTCCAAGGTTTTTCTCTCCCAGCTAGGCTTTACCAGCCGCCCTACACAAATCTATAGTTTGGTAGGGTTTGATTGCAATTTTCTGGATATAACAAGAAATGGTTACAATACATTGGAAATTTAGAAAAGAAAAAGTATAGAAAGTAAAGGATGGATCAGCTAATCTGGCTTATCTCCAAAGAGATTGTGTAGTGGATTGGAATCACTTTGTCGATCATTCGCAGAAAGAGTCATCATCTCCATCCATTTACACATGTAATTTGATAATAAATATACATTGATAGAAAATTATGAATAAAAATTTGAAGAAATACAACAAAAAATTCTACCTTCAAGACTTCCTTGTTGGCGTTTATCGAGTCTCTTCAGAGAGTGGCTTCAACTTATAGAAAAATAATTAGGGTTTTTCAAGATAGGGTTGTTTGAGCTCCCTACATGCAATGCCGCCACACCAAATCTTTACCAGTAAAGGATAAATTACAACCCCCATTCAAAACATGCAACTATCATTTTAGTGGCTATTTCGGGATTTTTCCAAACACGAAAAGAAAAAACGCATTTAAACGCCCGTCAAAAGTAGGCCGATCACATGAATGTATGCAAAGTACTTTCCCATAGGGGGAACACCTTCAGCATAATAAATATGGATCCACTATTTATCCGAGTTAAGCCAAAGGTATAATACATGATTTAATGTAAAGGGCATAAACTTGCACAAATATTTTAATATAAAGACTATATCATTTGGCTATAGCTCCTCGCAACTTCTAAATACATCAAAAGAGAAAAGGCAAGATTCTTATTTTGAAATTTTGAAGTTTTTTTTGTTAATACTATACATTTAAAGAGGTCTAATATTGAAGAGTTGGCACTCATGTGAAGAAGGATTATATATGGATTGTAAAATGTCTTCCATTAAATATACATAAAATATAACTTTATTCATATGGAAAAATGAGTGGACGGAATCACATCCTTAAAGAAACATCACATTAATTCTTGTTATAGAGATAAATCATTAAATATCTCAAATACTAAAAAAAAAACTAGGTAATCAAAGATTATGAGATAAACTCAATCTTAAAAGTTATTATTAAAAATCCGAATTTTTCATTCAAAAACACAATGGCATGTGGACAAAGCAACCTAAACAAAATATAACAAAGCATAATGCAACATTAATGACAAGTGCTATAAAAGAAGAAGAAGGTGGAAGAGGATAATCCAACTTACCACCCCTAGAAACAATCTCTAGGTGGATCTACCTTGGCATTGGCTTTCACCTATCATTGTTATTTTCTTTATTTTGGACTTGTTCAATAAGCTAAGTAGGTGAAATAGAAAGGACAATTAAGAAAACTTTCCATGCAATAGCTCCTCCCATCCACCACTATCAAGAGCCATGTGGCCAACATTGTCACCACCATTGCTTTATCTAAGAGAGTTAACAAGAATGGGGGAGTTACTCATCCTTCTGCGCGAACGGTGACACCCGAAACCATCATTGCCATGACCCTAAGAAGGTGTGTAATGTCTCCAAATGGACAAATTCTAACCCCAAATGGATTATCCTCAAATCTTAAGTAAAACATGCAATGTCTAGAAGATATACTCAAAAGATAAGATATAATGCAGATCTGAATTATTACTGAAAAGTGCGACTTGCTCTAGGAGTGAAAATCCACAAAATCTGAAGTAAAACAACTCAATTTTTTTCCAAACAGATCAACAATTTTTATAAGGACAAAATATTAGAAAAATACCAGATTATGGAACAATAATAGGCTAGAATTTATTTATAAAATTCTGCAGATGAACAATTCTCAGACAAGACTGAAAATAGGGTTTCCCAAGCCCAAAAATTACACCAACCAGTTGATCTTGGCTCTTAAAAATCAGATTATTGAACAACTCAAATATGATTTCAGCGTGCCCTAGATCACTTAGAACTACATACAATGTGGGTCGCTCCACTATAGGAATGCTAGAAAATGAAGGTAGAACTCAACAACAATTATCCTCCTTCAAACCCTCGCTGGAAACAAAGTAGATCTGCACTTTTCTCCTCAAATATCACCGGAATTTTAAGTAGAACCTTGAAAATCATAGAAACCCCTGAGTAGGGTTTCCTCTCAAAAAAAGAAGAGTTTTCATTTTTTTTCTAAATCTTGAGGGTTTTTATCATCTTAAGCAAGAACTTCGAAGGGTTTTCGTCCTTTGGAGTTGAAATGTAAAGCATACAAGCTTGCACCACAAATGTGAAATTATCATATGTGATGCTTTCACTTGCAAGTCAACTTGCTTTTATAACATAACTTGGCCTTTTAGCCATCCAAACCAACAATAATATTTATTTTCCTCATTTAATTTTTCCCTTTGGGTTTTTCCCCTTTCCTACATGGGTCGCATTTTCCTTGGGAAAAATAACACAAAGTGACTTCTTTTTCTAATTTTATTTTGTCACTTTTTCTTTTCTTTTTTAACTTTGTCATTAATAAATTAATAAAAGTGTTTATAATAATATTTTAAGATGCACTTTATAATTAATTTATTATAACTAAGTTTCTCTTTTATTCCTCCCTTAGCCATCGGGAAAAAAAATGGGCTAAGGGTCTTATTCTGTTAATTTATAGAAAGGACATTTAAAGGAGACCAATGGTGGGCTGAGTCGGGTGGCACTTTGTTGATAGCACATCGGGCACTTCACAATAGTCTAGTAGGGACTAAAAGTGTTAGATTCACATTTGGTAAGTTGACATTCACTCACCATTAATGTATGTTTTGTTTATCTTTTTTTGGTTTTTTTAGTGTTAAAGCCCGTGTGCTCAATGCCATTTAACATGAATGCATGAGTTGTTTACACAAAGCCAATTATAAGTACCTCTTTCCATCATTACACTATTTCGCATTACACGTTATTATACATTGGAAGAGACAACAATCTCGCATATTTGTTATCCTCCAAATATATTCACTCTCCACCACTCAAATATATCATGCCATCATCTTCCTCTCCTTTTCAACTTCATTCCCAATCCCAATGACTATACTTCCATTTTAGTTTTATTTTACCATTGCACTACTCTTTGCCAAATGTATCACCAAATGTGCTCTCCGTGAATATCAAGCTCTTTCTTTGTTAAAGGCTTTGTTAAATGACACAATGTAAAGTATCAAAATGGAAGTGATTGTTGTATATGGTCTTCCATAATCTGCCATCACCACATGGGCCATGTTAAGCGCCATCCGCCTGATATTCAATGTGCAGGGAGACCTCACATCTGATAGTTTTTGCAACTTTCCTTTTCTCACATCAATAATCTTTTGATAATAAATGAACATGTATAATTCCTACCAGCTTAGGAAATTTAGCATATAAGAGTCTATATTTGGGTGGGAATATCTTAACGGGTATGGTCTTCCAAATACTTCAAATAATTTGGCAGTCTTTGACGTTTCTAGGAATGCATTGATAAGATACATACCATCTTTATGGCCTCCTCCTCTAGATATGCTCAATGACAAATTGTTAATTGGCAATATTCCTCTATAACAGGAGCAAGCAATGCCAAAATATTGATAACGACAATCTTGCACTTCAAATTATAATACAGTTGATCCAACAACAGAGCTATAATCCATATCTGTGGAATTGGTTGCCAATAGGTGGCATTCACATAAGTGAAACTGCACAATGTTTGGTGGCTTGTAGCAACCCAACTGACCAAAAATATTCAAATTTCACAATCTATCAATAAAGAAGATAGAATACAATTTGAAATTTCATAGTATTCATAAGAGGTAGGGAGCATCAATGTTAAATGGGTTATCCAAAGAATGACTATTTTAAGTTAATTACGGTGATACATTATTTTGGTAAAATGCTCTGCAACTTCATTAATGCAGTTAACCGCAATGCTCTTGGACTCTTCAGTGTCTCGAATTTGTTCCAGTTGATGCTCTATTCCAATCGCTTCTACAACCAGTTTAAATAATCCCCAGCCAATATTCCTTGTATCCTCATCTTATGATTCCCTGTCCTGCCCCTTGTTGGTGACATGGAGAGAACATATATCGCCTATACGTGACCTCAACGGTCAAGCATTAACCTGGCTACATCTTTAGTACTTTGCATGTAGTGGAGTGTTAAACACAGGCCAATCAACAGAAATATTCCTGAAATACTTTCAACAGTGACACAGTGATGTAAAAGAGTAGGAGTATGAGAATAATCATGATGACTAGGCACAGACAGTGCAACCATTTGATCCTGGAGCAAGCACCCACCAACCATATTTTGGGATGTTTTTTCATTAATTGGTTGGTCATTCAACCTGACAAACATATGTGATCTTTATGTGAGCGCCCCACTAAACCTAACAAGGAGATGATCATTTGCTGCCAATTCAATATCCATTGTTTCCATTTGGGTCACTGTTTCAGACTCCCCTGCCTCGTTAATTAAGTACATGGATTCCAATTATCTGTCTTAACTATCATCCTCCATCAAATAAGGTCTCAGATATTCACTTCCAAGTTTCTATCTGATGAACTGCCTTCAATTAAAAATCTCAGGCATAGCTAATCATAATTTGTTAGTTATTAGCAATTGCACATGAGTTGCAAACTATGTTGGAGAGGATAACAATGGTCAGTTTGTTTGCACCATCATCAGATGTTGAAGAAGCACCACCAAATGCATCAACACCAAGAAATATGACTGCAGCTTCTCCACCTCGATACATTCTAGCAATGATATTTTTGCAAAATAGAGGCTCTGAAACAGTAATCTCAGTAGTTAGAATTCTTAAACTATCAATCAAGAATACTGGAAAATTTCATCTTAAATGGGTGTCGTAGTTGAATTGGCAACTGGAGCCTACATTGTCAAGAACAAACAACAGGCATACAAGGTGAAAGCACAAAACATCAAGCTTAAAGATGCACAAATTACAAATGTTATACATATATCCATAAAGTATTTGCTATCTCGGTCATTGGGAAACATTGTCATAAGTTTGTTACAATAACTGTATGAAAGAGATCGAAATATGAAATAAAGGAAAGCATTTTCAAACACATACAAATCTATCATGTGGTAGTAAAATTCAAAAAATTAAATACATTTTTAATTCACCTCTTCAATCTTGGGACCAAGATCACCTGCACCATCATCAGCTATTGAAGAAGCGCATCCAATTGCATCAGCACTAAGAAATTTGGTTGTGGATTCTCCTCCTCATACCATAGAAAGGTATAGTTATTCTTGAATATCAATCTTGGTAGTCCATAAAACCACACCTCTTTGAGGCATTTTGTCAAACAGTTAACGTGTGTTGTGTATGCTTCCACATTGTGAATGCATGTCTGATTGGGTATTTCTAACTATAAATCTCCCATTTTGGCACAAGCGATTAGTTTTCCCTTTTGCAAAATCCAATGGAATTTCAGCACATCCTCCTTGAACCCGTTCTTCTGCCTTGTTTTCCTCCATTTATTAATGGAGTCATAGTCACCTTTCTTCCATTGACCCCTCTGCTTCGATTTAGCAACCTGTACAGCCTTCGAAAATCTCTTCGCTTCTCTGGACTTTCTCCTTTCCTCGACCTCCATTTTCTGTTTCTGGAAAAGTAAATTTTCCTTCACTTTCAGCATATGTTGATCGGTTTAATAATCTTCGGCCTTTTAGAAGGGTATTTCCTTGGCCTGCAATTTATTGTAAGCCTCGCGCGTGCCCTCTAAAACCTGCGTGTAAAATGCCATCTCACGCACCAGGTCATCGTTGATGTCAATTTCTCTTTCTTTTTTGTAATCTATGTAGAGTTTTTTGATCTAGTCGATGTTTTCTAGCCATTCGATTTCTTCAAGCTTTTCATGGAGGCCAACAGTATTGTACACTGCATCTTTGTGACGCTCCTTTAAAAGGGTATCCTCTTCTCCTTCTTCGTCAGGAATTGAGGAAAATGCCTATGTTTACACATGCAAGTCTAATGCGAATTTTTCTGTGGTTTTAGCACAGGCCGACGAATGATGGCATTTGCAGGGTGAAGCCCGAGGAAGAGGACGCGCCTGCCAGAAGAGCCCTCACCCATGAATTTCATGCCGTAAGTTCCGCCGATGATTTGACCATTGCAGAAACAACGTAAATACTTCCTAATTTCGAAACCCTAGTTCAAA
Organism: Taxus wallichiana var. yunnanensis; assembly: GCA_018340775.1. Lineage (NCBI taxonomy): Eukaryota > Viridiplantae > Streptophyta > Pinopsida > Cupressales > Taxaceae > Taxus > Taxus wallichiana. Next base: position 952,151,364 of record CM031242.1, read on the forward strand.
AATACAACAAATTCAAAAACCTCGACGGATACAATATAGAAATACAAACACCGATGGACTCTCAACAAGCTAACATTATTCCACGACACAAAGTTAATGAGATAAGCTGCAAAATGTTGATGAACAACCATCAAAATGCATGCAAAGTACTCTTATCAGAATAAGACATCACTTGCGCATCAATCGCTGCAACTCTTCCCTACCGATTCACAATGTTAGGGCTTGCATAGCTTGGAAAAGAGAATAAAAACAACGGGAGAAGAAGGCATGTAATCTGTCGTTGATTTGGGCAGCCGCCACACTCTCCATGCTAAAAACATAAATAGTCACCGAAATGGAAAAGTTAAAATTGAAAACGTGTAGGCAGCCGTCAAGCCAAACCGTCAAATTTAACACGATCCACAAACACGTTCGAGAAGGGCCTTTCCCATATGGAGAATGCCTTGGGCGTAATAAACAAAAAAACCTACATGTACGCACAAATGTTACTACGACTTTAAAAGATTGAAATAAACACATTTCCCACATAATAGCGCAGAATATACTCATGATTATTCACGTGGAAGGAGCGAGTCCAACTGTCCACGGGCTTTTCCAGCAATATAAACGGATGCTCTAATCTTTTATTCTTTAATACCTTTCGCGAACGTAAATAGCCGGACTCACTTTTGACTTTCGGTTAGCCTATCTTCTCATAGATTAATGGTCAAACTATGGTTCCCGTAAAATATACACTTTGGGTTTGGCGGTTTGCACCACGGCCCTCTGTCAATCAATTTAAAATTCAAATATCCCGCATTTGATAATCTACATATAACCGAGAGAGGCTCTGTAGAGGGTCCCTACGGCGAGGTTTTAGATCATAAAAGGAATCTCTAAGTGCCATAGAGTCGGAGTAGTCACCGTCGAAGTTGAACGATATTTTGGTCTCAGGGCTCTTAAGGGACTACGCCCGAACGAAGTAGCACTGGAAGCAATGACATTGTCATGCACCGAAACACCACCTCCTCTAGCATTCACTAATGCCACCCGAATGTGTCGGGCGTAATCGGTTCAAAGAGTGCCATGACCCACCATTTGTATAATATAGTGTTTGACAACCTTACTTCTGGCTCCAATCGCACTATTTCGCACGTTTGCAAACAATAGGCGGTGAGAGCACCGATATGAGAAGGAAAAAACTAAGAGATTCTATTATAGAGGGTCTCTACGCCAAGGTTTCGGATCAAATAAGGCATCTCTAGGTGCCACGGAGTTTGATTAGTTACCCGTCGAATTTGAACAATATTTTGGTCTCATGGCTCTTTAAGGACTACGCCCGAACGAAGTAGCCTGGAAGCAATGACCTTGTCATGCACCGAAACACCACCTCCTCTAGCATTCACTTGGCCACCCAGATGTGTCGGCGTAGTTGGTTCGGTGCCACAATGTCCTGAGGCATGATTTCTCACTCCTCGCTCTGTTCATTTCCTAAAACTCAAAACATTCAATGTCACTTGTTTACCTTCCATCTCTCTTGTTCTCTTTGGACTTGCCTCTATCCTCTTAGGTGATTTATCACTATCCTTGCTTTTCTCTCTTGAGCTATGTTTTTGTGGTGATCTCTCTCCATCTGTCATGTCGATGTTGTCGGCCATTTGATTTCTTCAAGCTTTTCATGGAGGCTACTTGATCTTTGTACACGCATCTTTGTGACACTCCTTTAAAAGGGTATCATCTTCTCCTTCTTCGTCGGGAATTGAGGAAAATGCATGTTTACACATGCAAGTATAATGCGGATTTTTACGTGGTTTTAGCACGGTAGCCGACGAATGATGGAATTTTCAGGTGAAGCTCGAGGAAGAGACGCGCCTACCGGAAGAGCCCTCACCCATGAATTTCATGCCATAAGTTCCACCGATGATTTGACCATTGCTGAAACAACGTAAATACTTCCTAATTTCAAACCCTAGTTTAAAAATACAACAAATTCAACAACCTTGACAGAAACAATACGTAAATATGAACACCGATGGACTCTCAACAATCTAACATTATTCGATTTGAGTTAATAGATAAGCTGTAAAATGTTGATGAACAACCATTGAAAATGAATGCGGTACTCTATTTGAATAAGACATTGTGCTCCGCATCAATGGCCGCAACTCTTCCTATGGATTCACAATGTTCAGGCTTGCATAGCTTGGAAAAGAGGTAATAAAAACAACAGGAGAAGAAGGCATGCAATCGCCATCCTTTGATTTGGGCAACCGCCGCACTCTCCATGCTAAAAGCAGAAATAGTCACTAGAACAGAAAAAGCTGTTAAAATGCGAAAACGCGTGTAGATGGGTCAAGCCAAACCGTCTAATTTAACACAATCGTAGAAACATCCGCAAGGGCCTTTCCCATAAGGGGAATGCCTTGGCATAATAAACAAAAAAACCTACATGTACGCACAAATGTTACTACGACTTGAGAAAATATTGAAATAAACACATTTCCCACATAATAGCAGAGAATATACTTGTGATTATTCACGTGGAAGGAGCGTGGCCAACAATCCGGTCCATGGGCTTTTCCAACAATATAAATGGATGTTCTAATCTCTTTTTCTTTAAGGGCATGGTCTTATGGAGCGGGTGCTCCATAAAAATATCAGCAAGTCTTCTTGAGAGAAATTAGGAACATTTTAGCGAGTTTTTAGGTCCCATGGTTTTTTTTTCTCAACATTTCCCGCTAAGAAATAATAGGAGCCCATTGCAGTTTTATGGTCCCATGAACTTTCTTATGAGGCTGATTCTTGCTAAATTTTTACATAGTTGTTTGTTTTGAGATCATAGTCTAGAATCATTGTTTTTAGCAAATGACCTTGAGTAACCGACTACTTGCACTTAAGCGAACCCTATGTGTACCCAGGGGGAAAATGTCCACCAAACATTGCTATGGATGTGAAAGGTTTTTCTTGACACTAATATGTAGAATGGGAAAGACATTTTGCTCATGGATTTCATTCCTTACAAAATCAGAGACAGTGATGGTCATTTTAAGTCTGTCAGAGGGAAAAACAATATAAATAAATAAACTACTCACTAATAACCACAAGTAAATGCTTTACTGAAATCAGCAGTACTCATAATGCTTTACAGAAGAATTATATAAAACAAGATAGGCAGGACAACAAAGTAATAATAATGTATGAGCACTAGGCACATAGGCATAGACCGTAGAAATTCAAAGGAATGAATATATCTTATAGGAAAACAATATTTAGCAAATCTTTCCATGAATATAAGGAATAAAAGTATCATGGGCTGACTGTGCAGACATAATCATCCAAGGAAAAATTTGGACTGGATGGAAAATAATTTGGAAATAGTTCAATTTCAAAATATTATGAATATTATATCGTAGGCTAATATTTGGTGATACATAAACATCAAATGACACATCAAAAACTCCAAAACTTAACTTATGTATATGATATACCCCAAAAAAAAAAAAAAATAGTCTACATATAACTCGTTAGGGTTTACATACAATATCCATTTGTGGGGTTTAACATATACGGTATACCAAACACCAAAGCTCGTGTCGGTTGGTAGGGTTCAAAAGCTGTGTATAATACTCATTTTTACTTTCGACACTACCTTTTATCTTTAAACTTTATTTCCACAATTTTTCTATAGACTTTGGTCAGTCCATTAAGGTTAGGTGTATGGTAGGTCGGGCTTTAACTAAAAACTAGTAAAATGGCCAACATTGAAAGTCTTTGCTACAACTAGGGAGCCAACATTTAACTAGGAGCCAACATTTACCTGCTGCTGCAAGCATTGCTATAGTTTACTCCAGCATTGTGTAGTAGATAAAGAAAAACCATGTCCAGCTGCACATAGTCCCATGGAGTGGGGGCTCCATAAAAATTTTCCTAGTAATTGTATAATCGGGCCTTGTTGAGAACAGGACTCATGGGCAAAAATCTTTGAATTACAATCATAAGCGGTCTCGAATTATGCAGATTTTGTTTATGATTATGTATGTACAAAAGTGACTTCCAAAGTCGACAATGTCCCACTCATGCATATAACCAGAAATATATAATAATGTTTGTAAGGTAGATAATGAACATAGTATAATACGATGTGCCTTCTTTGTAGTGTTTGATAAAGGCTTCACCCATGTTGAAATGCACAAAATAAACAAATATCGTAAATCAAAGCAAATGTTGCTTTTAAACTAATAGTGCATACCGGTTTTGCAATCTTTTTCAAAAACAAAGTAACTAACTATGAAGACATGCAAAATTGAACAAGATATGAATGTATTGAATTGTAAAATGTCAAGTGAGAACTCTATACAAACATCGAGAGATCTTATTATTGATAAATAATGATAGTCAAGCATCCATTTTCCTTTTGAACAAATCAAACCACACCGATAATCATATCCACATTAACAAGAATAATGACAAATACAAAATTCTCATTTATGCTACAGAGCATAGAATTAAGTAATAAAATACGAGAATTTTTAAAGCGTACATAATGAAGGTCCCATTTGTAATATAACTGGAAAATGATGGTATGTATGCTTTCCCTTAATGATGAAAGTAGGTTTTCACTATCCTTTAAGCATTTGAAGCAAATAAAATGACAACAATTATAAACTTCTAATCTATGTTCCTTACATATCCACATTATTGGCATTGCCATTAACAAATTCCATTAAGGCTGCTCGAGCAAGTGTAGCAGCAGGATCACCCACTTCAGTGGTTGGTATATTATTTTCATGTTCAAAAGCAACATCATCACATGTATCAGTCTCATCTTCTACAAACGTTAGCACCATATTATGCAATATGCAACAAACAAGAATGGTTTTGGGTAGCATTTCCAAATTTGGGTGCCACATTCTGGATTCTAGAATCCGCCATAACTGCTTTAGCCTTCCAAATGCGCACTCGACAACAATGCATGTAGATGACAACTTAAAATTGAATTCCCTTTGAGTAGTAGTTACAGATCCACTGAAAGGGGTGATTAACCATGGTAATAGTGGATATCCACCATCACCAATAATGTACTCCCTCATGTTTAATAAGCTAATAGGAACTAAAATACCATTTAATCTCTCTCCTTCTTCACACATTCTATAAAAATCTGAATTACGAAGAAGTTTAGAGTCATTAACGAGAACACGCCATCCCTGTAAACACATCCATGAAATGCATATTACTATCAACAATCACTTGTAATGCCATACTATAGTTGTGATCTCGATCATACCAATCAGATGAACACTCATTAGAAGGAAGTCGGATTGGAATGTGGGTTACATCTATAGCCCCACAAAAATTTGGAAAACCTTGTTTTTTACGAAAGCCTTCTTTTACTTGCCCCAATGCCATATGCCCACTTGCCCGAACATGTCCTCGAAACCGAGTATACATGATATTTATGAACTTATTCACGAGTTCACATCGTTGACTTTCCACAACTAAAAAAACTCACTAATGTTAACCATTGTCATCCCGGATGTCAATCTTAACATTCCCATGGCCACTTGTTTTTCAACTGGAAAGACCCTACCTTCTATAGAGGTAGCAAATGAAAACGGTATTTCACCTTGTTTGAGGTCATCGTTCAATAGTTGACAAATATTTTGAAATAACATATAAGGTATCCTAAAAATGCTGCGGACACTTTGATCATCACATCTTACTTCAAAAATATAGTGGTTCCACCGGTGTATAGAACGTGGTTTAATATACAACTCACCTTGTATCCTTCCTTCCCACGCAGAAGGAGATAAATCTACATCAAGGATTTGACTATGTTGTCCAAAAATGACAGCAATAACCTCCATTTCCACGTCATCTACATCCATAGTTGAGGAATCTACCTTACGCTTCTTAAAAATGTGTTGCATATTGGTTGAATCTTGAAGATCATTCCATATTTGCAATGCTAATTGAAAAGTAATTGATGCATTTTGAAGAAATAATTTCATTTTCGCTATTGAAGTAGGATTCATTGTATGTAAATGAATAATGTTGAAGATGGATAATGTAAACACTGTTCTCCTCCCTTCAAAAAAGCATACAAAAGAATGCACCATTAGAATATATGAAATAAAAAATGATGATACAACTAACAAATAAAAATTTGAAGGCTTATAATTAAATTAAATTGCAAGTTATTGAAATACGATTGGATTTTAAATGTTACAAGATTATAACATTTCAATGTTGAAACAAGAAGGTTTTATTTTTCATAATTAGCAAGTAAAACAAACAATTTTCAAATACCGCTTTATTAATATACTTATTTCAGTCTCATAACAAGCAACTATTACATCCACGAAACAACAAAAACGACAACAATATAACAACATTTGGATGTTGAAACAAGATAGTTTTATTTTTCATAATTAGCAAGTAAAACAAAAAAAATTCTAATACTTTTTTATTCATGTACTTATTTCAATCTCATAACAATTATCTAGAAAATCCACTAAAAATCGACAATAATACAACAACATTTGGATGTTGAAACAAGATAGTTTTATTTTTCATAATTTGCAAGTAAAACAAACAATTTTCAAATACATCTTTATTAATATATTTATTTCAGTCTCATAATAAGTAACTAGAAGATCCACTAAAAAGCAAGAGAATTATTTGTCATTTGAAAATGACTCTGTCATCTTCAACATTGCTTGTCCAATAGCACTTATAGCTGAAACCATGTTCATTTGAACATTAATTTTTTGCTCCTCTAATTTGATCAATCTTTCCTCATTCTTATCTTCCCTTTCACGATCCATTACATGGCATTTCATACGCCCCTCTTCAGCCATCTAAAATGCAGAAATCACTAACTTGTTGCTTTCAAAATGTTGTCTTTAATACTTGTTGTTTTGTTGCTTTCTTTCCATTTTTTACCTGTTGAAAGTTTTTCCTTTTCCTTTCCAGTATTCAATGAGCTTTCACCAGTCATTACCGGTGTCTCACACTCTTTCAATGGCTCATTTTCAATTGGAGAAGACCCACCCTCAGTGAATGCATACTGTGTGTCAGAAGTATCAATCGATATTTTACCAGGATTAATAGCTCTATCATTACCAAAGCTAATATCCATGGCATCAAAGAGTTCCATGGAAAAGTTTGTTGGAAGCTTCTTTTCAGTTCTCTCTCGACCTGTCATATTCCAATAACTATCATGCCCAGAAGGTATATGTGCTTCATAGTCTCTTACTCTTTTGTAATCAGGTAACACATGCTCCCACCAATCTCGACATTGACTCGTTGTGCGGAGGATTCCACGAGTACAACAATAATCTTCCACAATTCTCCATTTCTCACTTGCTGTTATAGTTCTTTTCATTGTTCCACCATTGAATTGGGTGTCTCTCTCAATACACTTTGCTTCAATAAGGATGATAGTGTCTGCGATGCTCCAACGAGCCCTACCCTTTTGTGCAAGAGGAACTGAAGGTTGATTTCCTTGGCTATGTGGCTCTTTGGTTGACATTTTTTCATGATGAAGAGGGGAATCATTGATATGTTCCAAGTGGATACCATTTGTAGGTATGTTATCATTGATATCATCAATTGTGTTTTATGTACTTGGAACATAAGTAGGGATGATTACTTCTTCATTGTTCATTTGTGTACTTGGCACACAATAAGGGTAGTCATCATCTATAGAATATATATCATCATCTTGTATGTCATTTTGTGAAAGCATTGTAGTGAACCTCCTAAAACCACCCTTCACTGGATTTGGATGATATAATGATTTATCCATGACAACAAAGAAGGAAAAAACCTTCGCTTAAACCTGCAATAAAATATACAATAAAATATTTAAATACACATAATGTAAAGATAAACAAATCATTATCACCAATTATTTTGACTTTAAAAATCACCCACATACCCAAATTTAAATATAATCTTGATCAATTAAAATAGAACACAAGCAAACTTTGACCTTGAAGACTCGCATTTTTTTTCAATTTCTACATTCCTATGCATGGTGATTCACTAATATACTACAATATTTATTCAATATTGAAATGGTGGATGATCTAATTGAAAACTTTGTGCATGAGAAGAGAAATATATTCACCGGAGTTTCTGGCTGGTTTTTGGGTGAACATGAAGAGGACAAGATTGATGACTTTGTTCATGAAATGGACAAAATGGGTTTTTGGGTGAAAGGTCAGCGAGATGGTTTAGGAAAGGAGCTCCTGAAAGTCATTGACTTTAACAATACCTACCACTATGGGATGAAGTTTGAGTCTAGAGAAGCCCTTGAACTCCACAAAAGTATGTGCATGTTGCGGCCTGTGCATTGTACTAATGAGGGATGCAGGGAGGTATTTTGTGCAGTGTATTCAAAAGACCATGACACATCATGCCCCTTAAAGCTAGTTCCTTGTAAACAAAATTGCTCTGCAACTGTGAACAGGTCTGAAATGGACAAGCACTGTGTAACTGAATGCCCTATGAAACTAGTGAATTGTCATTTTTATCAAGTTGGTTGTATATCTTTTATGTTCTCCAATCTCTACAGAAGTAGGAAGCATCAGTTGGAGATCTGATGCATCATGTTATATTGCTAGAGAAGGTAAAGTGTTATCTTTTATCACTATGTAGCCTTGAATGTGTTGCTGCATTATTTAAAGACTTGTATTCGTGTTGTTTTATTCAATTATGACATTTTTTCTTGGCTGTATTTGTCAGAGACTCTGAAGTACTTAACTGAAAAAGCATTGTGAGCAGGTTCAAAATTTGCTTTTGTTCTTCATGCCTGCTTGATATTTTCAATAGTCTAGATCATTCATTGTTTTCCACTAATTCTACAAGGAATGTGGTTGTGTCTCATTAGCAGTTAACATGTAAGGGCTATGTTTTATGTGCACGCCTTAAGTTTGATGAATGCATCTCAGCACTACTGCTTCATGTTCCTGAGCTGGTGCATGCAACATATTACAACAAAAGAGCCACATTCTTGGAATATCAACATAATAATATTGATTCAAAACCTATAAAGAAATGTCTCTTCTTTTCTCTTTGCTACTGAATCATTCACTTTAAATGCCAAGGGTAATAGGATTAAGACCAGGAATACAAAAGAGAAGACCTCTATCAGAGTTGTATATTAGCCTACTGGCTTTAGGCAGACCAGAGTTTCTTTGTTGCCACGACTAATAGGATTAAGACCAAAAATCCAAAAAAGAACATCTTTGTCAGAGCAGCATCTCAGCCTATTGGCTTTAAGCAGACTGGTATTTCTATGTTGACGTCATCAAGATCAAGGGGATAGCCCAATTCCTCTTAATGCTTGCTAGGCACAACCACATTCTGGTGTTGGAATATTTATATCTCGTTGATCCAACTTATAGAATAAAACTGGATTTGTTTGAGAAGTAGGGCATTTAAGGAATGCAAAGTAAGTGATTTACTCATGATTTGGTTGGATGAAGATCAAACCATGGAAATTATATAAGCTGCATAAACGTGTTGTGGACAAAAATATATCATATCATACATATTTGGTGTTTGCCTAATGATTCCAAACTAGTGTTATATGCATTTAAAAAGCTATGTCCAAGGAATAAAACTGGATTTGTTTGAGCACTATTCAACATTATATACAGAGAATGGTATGGCAATGAATTTATTTTGCTGAATTTATTTTACTTACCTCAAACTTGTCAGAATTCTACTCGCTGTCTGCAACTTGTCAGGAGGATTCTGCCCACTGTCTGCAACTCGCCAGGATTCTGCCCACTGTGCTCCAAAGCACTGCAAGATGATAGCGGCTATTGTTCACGTATCCACCTCCAAAGCACTGCTTACAAATAATGTTGATATGCAGGTATATAAACAGAAAATTTCCCTCCAAATTGTCAAGAAAAAAGTGGCGGGAATGCATGTGTGCTGCTAGATGGACAGAAAAATGCCTAAATAATGTGAAAAGTGTCGGCCCCCTCTTGACCACCCCTTAAGTTGAACGGGCCAAAAATGCGGAGCTCCTAATTTCCAGGGCGAGATTCCATTGTTTCCTGTAGCTGGTTGAAATATTCAGCATGGGACCACCTGCTTCTGAAAAATAGCTCCTGTAGCGGCTCCATGGGACCATGCCTTAATACCTTTCGCGCGAACATAAATAGCCGTTACGTTCTAGACACCTGCTGACTCAGCTTTTGACTTTTGGTTAGCCTATCTTCTGCAGTTAATGGTCAAACTATTGTTTTGCGTTTGTGGTTCCCGTAAAATATACACTTTGGGGTTGGTAGTTTGCACCACGACGGGCTTGGATATTGACAGGCTGTAGGCTGTTTATTGTGATTTTAACGTATTTTACAGGTGAAAAGATTTATAAACGGTAGACAATGACAGGTTGAAATTTTTACAAACAGTAATTTTTTAAGTAGTTTATATAAAACCATAATACCTAGTTATATATATATATATATATGTGTGAACATATTTTATTATAGAAATATCTATAAAATTTATTGGAATTTACAGCCACGTGAAAAAGCTAAACGGGGAGCGAATTTTGATTTGACAGGTACAAATAATTTTGAAATTCCAGGCCCGCCCCTCTGTCAATCAATTTAAAACTCAAATATCCCGCATTTGATAATCCCGCGTCTGATATCTTCAAAATTACCGCAATTTATGTTTGTTTCTATCTTTCATTTCTATCATCGATGTTTGGAGATTTTGTGGAAGGAGTTTCCTTCAATATTTCTTCAACATGCGTGCTCTTCTTAGAATCGGAGATTTCTTCAACATGATCCACAAGGTGTGTGCAGCTTCTTGAAACCAATTTAGGTATTTCACTTTAGTTAGTTTCGTAATCCATTCTATTATTATTTTACCTTTAACGTTGAAGGGTTTTAGTGGATCTCAAATTTCTGGCTATTGCAACTCTCCTAGACCCAGCTTCCCTGCTAGGCAAACAGATCTGCAATTATAATTAATTGCGAAACCGTCTTTGTTGTGCAACATTTTACAATTCTCACGGAAGGTTGTGAGGCCGATGCAGGGGCTGAGGGATTCGATGGTGACAGTTCAAGATCTGAAAGCATTGATGAAAATGTAAAGGATTCCCTCAATCTCAAGATAGCCCAAGAACGGTATAATTTGGAGGAGCAAAGAAGAAAATTCAACATTGAATATGTGACGAACATCTTGATCTGGAGAGGAAGAGAAAAAGTTTTGTATGGAGGAATCAACAATAATGTGGAATGAAGTTTAATATAAATGAAACAACAATGAGTATAAAAGGGCATGACGACTTTCTTTCTCGATTCCATCTGCATTCTTTAACAGAGTCCAATGCTCAATATACGGTTGTGTATGGAAATAAATTTTCTTCTATTTCTTGTTGTGCTTGGGATGATGTATTTATACTGGATTTCTACTCTATGTATTTGAGAATTATTTTCTTTGGTTTTTTTTTCAATTGTATGAGATGTTTGGACCCAAAATATTTAGATTTCTAGTCTCTGGTGGACACACATCTTTGAGAAACATTCAATTCTATTTATTATATATGGACCTTAAATTTTTTATTTTATAATATATTTACATGTTAGGTATTACTAGCAATCATACGTGAAATGTACGATGGAACGTCGAAGGGGATCTTTTGAAGGATTCAAATTTGAGAGAGAGAATAACAGAGGAAGAGGGGTGAAGAAGAAGGGGTTAGAGGGTGGAGAAGTGAGAGGGTGGAAAAAATGGAAAGGGGAAACAATTTGAAACTTTACCGTCCAACAACGACATGAAAAATATGTCAAAGCGCAACTGACAAGTAAATTTTATCTTGTAATCAAGCTATGGTATATTTTTATTTAATGGCATCAAGGTTTTCAAATAGCAGAAGATATATTTTATTTTTCAATCAAGCTTGTTATTATTTCGTTTTGTAGGAGTAAGGGTTCCTATGCGGTGATTTTTGTGTTGAATTTTGTATCATTGTTTCTTTGACTCTAGATTTATTATGTTGCGAGAAGAAATTGGTTTTATTTGAACATTAGGTGGTCATACCCAAATTATTTTGGACTACAATTTCGAAGCACTGAAAGCCGAAACTTTTGTTCACGGGAACACTCGTTCAACATAAATATGAATGAATGCGAAACTATATAAATCATTTTTATAAAAATGTTAAAATAATGTCAAAGCACCTTATCTTAAATTTGTAACATACTTGTAATCATTTAAAATATTTTATTATTATTATTATGGATTGTAATATTGGGAAAAAATACAAAATACATACAGAACTATATAGTTTGGTGTGATAGTGCATGAACAACTATCCTTGAATCTTCAATAATTCAGAAATCTTACAATTGTGAATACGGAAAGCTGAAATATTAGTGCCCTGCATGCAAAACATATTCCTCAAATCGAAGATAGTAATATCTTTGATAATTGAATTTTATAAAAAGAGTAGAATTGAATTTGGACACAGAGCCATGAAGAACATCATCTCCGAGCAATAAAAGGGTCTTCTTTCCCAAGGAATCGGCCTCTACGGATTGTAAACAATAAGAAATTTTGTTATTAATGGAGTCACCCAACGGAGAAACCATTAGAAGGTAGCCTCTTCCGAGCTAAACAATACTTTCTACTTCATCAAAACCGTCATCTTGCTCATTTACGCATCTAAATTGGATCCCTTCAACATCAAAAGGGGCACCCACGACCTCAATGAAGGTGCCTCTCTTATGCGATTGAATGTTCCATAAGGCGAACTCCAACCTTAGAAATACCATGTCCATATTTATACTCGAACTCACAGAATCCACCACCTTCGTTTCCTTGGTAGGAGATGTCTTTGCAAGTGAAAGAGGCGTTGGGATCGTAGATGGTGTCCTCTTGTTGCTTGTACCTGATCGACACAGTGGAGATGTCATTGCCAATGTTGGGGGTTCCAGAGGCACTGAAAGCATCGCCGATGACCCCATTGAAATAGAAGGCATTTTGAATACAACAATCGATACCCTCATGTCACCCTTTCATGACATGTGAAAAGTCATTTTCAGTTAGTTTGCCATTTTGCCAAGTTTGGTATCCGGATAATATGCGACCCTTTTACGACAAAGACAACTTGTAAGAACCAAGCCCTCCCTCTCCCCTTATATAATATAAAGTAAGGACACTTTTTAGGCGAACTTTATGAAAAGAAAGTTTATAGAAATAACAATATATACATAATTGACTATACCATTTTATATGTGCATTTAAAAAAATATATATTTATAATTAATACTAAATTTTTGATACAAATAACATTCTTCCCTATTTTAATACTCGAAGGATCTCATAAAGAGCTTGGTAAAGTATAAATCTCAATAAACAATACATACATTGCAATTTAAAATATTCATTTTAATAAATTAAATTTGAATACACGTTGTTTTCAATGTTTTGGCATAGATGAATAGTCGTTGAAGTGTGAATGGTTGTAATTAATTAATAAATTTGATGACAATGCATGAAAAAATGTAATAGAAATTGTTTCCATAAAATTTTAATAAAAATATTGAACTTAGTATTATATACTATTAAGTGATAAAAATAATGAAAATGTATAAATATGTCAACATAAGTATAATTGAAATATTATATTTTAAAAATATTATTTCAAGAATTAAATTAAATTTTAAATCATATATATATATATAATTATTATATATATATATATATATATATATATATATATATATATATATATATATATATTCTCTGAGAACCACATAAAGCGAATAAAAGAACACTTATACGAGTATATATTTCCACATTAATACAAGTTAGTTTTTTAGACTAATACATAAATGTAATAAATCGAGTTATACGATAAGTTAGAGTCATGTTGATACGCTAAAGACACATTCACCAAAATAAATAAATATAATATATATATATATATATATATATATATTCTGAGAACCACATAAAATGAATAAAAGAACACTTCTTTGAGTATATATTTCCACATTAATACAAGTTAGTTTTGTCGACTAATACATAAATGTAATAAGTCGAGTTATGCGATAAGTTAGAGTCGTGTTGATACGCTAAAGACACATTCACCAAAATAAATTTGAGTTTACGTCATGAGCATCAACACGGAAAAACAAATCCATGAAGAAGAATATATTGACATTTCGCAACGAATTAAAAATGGTGCGATTATTCCCCTACGGTATTGTGTGTCGGGGAGCAGAGATGACACACTCATGTGGACCGATTTCCACGAAAAGATGCCAACGCATACACACCACCTAAATTTACGCCATTGATTTTACGATATGTGTCAAGTATTGGCTATCCTTCATCCACTAACAATCGATTGTGCCGCATGATCGACATAAATGTAAAGCACAATATTAAAATAATTTCCAATGCCACGATTGATCATTACACGACTCTTGTTTCGTTATATGCAAGTCATAATGCAACCCCCTTGCCCTTAACCATTCGATCACCACAAAATTGACCATCATGATAACAAAAATGGTAAAAAAAAACCATCTCCTTTTTCTTCTCCATGGTTGTTTTAGCGAAACTCAGCTGGCCCGCGCCGCGGTGGTTTAGCTCCTCGGGTCCCACTACCCCACTAGAATGGCGCGGCGATAGCGGTGGACTTCCTCATCTTACATATGTGGTGTGCGAATTCCCTCTAGCGCACGTGAGAGAGGAAAGCATGAAAATATTTACCCCAACATCAATTACAAAATAGGTAACACTAGCAATCGATAAACGTGAAATGTACAATGGAAACACCGAAGGGGATATTTTAAATGATTCAAATTAGAGTTAGAGAAATAGCGGGAGGGTAAGAATGGTGAAGAAGAAGGGGTTAGAGTGTGGAGAAGTGTGAGGGTGGAAAAAAAGGAATGGCAAAGTAATGTGAATATAATGGAAAGACGAAACAATGTGAAACTCAACCATGTAACTACCCCAACATCGTGTGAAATTTTTTCAGTATTTTTCTATAGCTCTAGTTGTCCCCATGCACAAGTACAATATGTTTTGCCAAATCATCACATTCATTTTTTAACTTATTATATATTTCTTCTTTAACCAATGTAAAGAAATTTCAAATAATGCGAGTTAGTACCTTGAAAAATATGGCGTCAGAACATGGTATGCTTGAAACATGTTACCGCTGACGTGTTCAAAGCCTACATAAAAAAATAAAATTTATTTCTTGTAAATGAGAGGATAGCACACCTTTTTTATGTGGTGAGGAATGGAGAAAAGAATGAAAACCTGGAACATGAGGAGTGGTTGAGATGACATGGGGGAGATTGAGGTTAATCCCGCATATGTGAGGATATGCCTTCACTATTTCCCCCAGTGTCGTTCATTTTTCCCCACCGAAATATACTACGCTCTTTAACTCTTTGAAACCCTCGTAGAAATTTATAATCTTATTAATCGTTGTCATGGTAGTAGATACCAAACAATTATTGATTAACATTTTAAGTATTTATTGGTCGTTAAATTATTGAGAAAATTTATTTCTATTTTTCAGGATTGCTAATCTAAATGGAGCTTTGGCACATGATATGATAGTGTTCAAAAGGAAATTACATTTTCATAAAAATATGAGCCTTAACATTTCCATTCCGCGTCTCTCAAGACAGTAAACTTGATAGAGATGTGCCAAAAATAATTCAAAGAGAAATGGTGGGCTCATAATTACATGACAAAACAGGGTGTAAAATAAGTTCCTATGAATCCAAAAAATTCCTTGTTATAATAACCAATAATCAACATAAAAAATTAAAATTAAAGTAAGAAACTTTAGTTTAATATATACGCCACCATAATTATGAGGCATGGCAAGATTGGTGAGCATATCAATGGGATGAAACCGCCATTGGGTGCAATGTAGGTGGAAGATGGAATGCCTGCGCCCACTAACAATATCGAGAAACATCATTCCGTAATTGCAAACATTAAGGGAGAGGAGCCATTAGTTGTGCACCCAACTTTAGGGGTGTACAACACACATTTAACTACATCAAATTTTGAAAAAAAAACCCTTTAAAAGATTTTTTTTTTCTTAATCTAAATATTTTTTTTTTGAACATTTTTATTTTATGGAAAGTGGTTTTTAAACGGATTTAAATCAAGTAGTTTTTCATACAAAGGAAAAAAAGGTGGACCATTAGTAGGGCATTATGCCATGCATTTTTTTTCACTTATGTGGCATCATGTGATTGGGTGATTTTTTGATGTGATTTGATGTGACACATTTTATTAGCTACTTTTTTTTCAAATGTTGAATGACAAATGTACATGTACTAGTCACTCACTTCACAAATACCCTCACCATTACTGGTCCATGCTCCACTATTGGCTCCTCTCCCATACTCTTGGCGGTGATTGTGTACTCCATAACACATGCAGAGCAATATAACCAGGATGCCCCTCACGTACATTGTCACCACATGGATTTTGCCTTTATTCGAAATTTGGCTATTCGAAATCGGTGACCTTGGTGTAGAAATATTCGTCCCAGCAGAATGTATCGGCACTTAATGTCTAAACGAAGAATACGAGAAGAAGAAGAATCCTCGTGAAATCAAGCAATCCCACGAAGCAGATTGAACACAAATAAAATACAGTGTTACGATCAGGGATCTCTGTCACTTGCAGAAAATCCAGTCATGCATAGACCATGAGATAGTGAGCGATCCTTGGTGTAGACGCCATGTAGGCAGAGACATGATTGAAATGTTCGAGGGAAGCAAGTGCACTTAGTTCGCAAGAAATTCATCCATTCCACCGTCTGCATAGTGCAGTGCTTGAAAGACAAGAATTCCTAGGGAAAATAGACTGTGAATGCCCGAGAAGAAGACTACGAATGCCCAAACCTTGCCTTGAAATGACTAACAATGTTCATGCACGTGGATGGTGAGATGATGTAGTACATCAACATCTAATTGAATCCTTGCCTTCCATTTGATACCGTGTGTCGAGGCCACAGTCTCGCCTCACTATAGAATGCCTTCGGCGTAATAAACAATAATAATTTCATGCAGGTTTTTTTGATTTTGTAGGACGAGTTACGAGGGTTTGAATCCTCGATCTAGTCGCAAATTAGTCACAGGACATCGTCGTGTATAATATTATATGTTTGTGGGAACCCTTTTTGGTTGTTAGCTTCGCAATGCGGAGAAGCTGCGAAGGATCTGCGAGAATGAAGTTTTTGGTTTTTTGCGCCATTGTGCGAAAAGGGCGTGAATTTTTCTTCCTCTTTGGTCTTGAGGCTGTGCTTTTTGAGCTGCAACAATTCCCTGCGATACGGTGTGTCCGAAGCGGAGATAGCACCATTGTCGGATGGAAACGCATGCACTCAAAGTTCAATCTTTACCGCCCACATTCCTAATTGTGTCAAAATGAGCCACCTCAATTCTAAAAAGATAGCCGCAATAACTAGATGACGCCTTTTTCTTCTTTTTTTTCTTGTTTTGTTGGGGATCGAGAAACTTGTGAAGATGGTACTTTGTTCACCTCGTGAGGGACTCGAGGTTATACAAAATCTTAATAATTTCTCAATTTTTTTAATGTGAATGCGTTTGGAATGCTAAAAACGTCTTTACACGAGAAACCCCAATTAGTGTTTCTTGTTAGTCAAGATGAGCAACGCACGGATGTTAATGCGAAGATTCACCACCGCTTATCCAACTGCCTGCAGAAATATAGTTTTTTTCCAAAGGAACCATACACGTAAATTTTCGAAGGGAAATAATAACAGCTCAGACATCAAAGAAAACCTGGAACATGATGCGAAACAGGTGGACAACAATACCTCCATGAAAGAAACTGCACCTACGAGTGCGAATGGTCCAAATAGTCGAGGTCCTAATACAGGATCTGATCCACCACATAATGATAAAAAAGGACCGAAAAAACAGTAGGATACGTATCTTTAATGTATGTATGTGTACATTTTATGAGTATTAGTATTATGAGGGGATCTATCTTACATATGGTGGTTGGTGTAAGTTTGATGACAGAGATATTTCTCACTTTGTTCACTTTCCTACTGATGTATAAATAATTATGTGAAATTTGTTTTGAAAGAAAAAGAAATGAGCAAGGAGCTTTGTAACTTTGGGGAATAATTGGAGTCAACTTTTCTAGGGTTTTGCATTTGCAATTGTCACATCATGTCCTTCTCGGGCTCAAGGGAAATTATTGCCATAGTTTTTCCTAGGGTTTCTCGCCCTTTGGGCGTCCCCTATATAATGTCCTCGCCATCTTCAAACTCGGTTGTTTCAACTGTGGTAGGAGATACTAGAGCAAGCGATGGCACCATCGGCGAAGCGCCCCAGGAAATTCGTTTCGAAGGTCTTCCACGAGGTAATTTTCTCCTCCTGATGTGGTTTTACCCATCCCTTAATTTAATGTTGCTTGTCAATGGTTAGAGAAATTTTGCCTCCTTGGGTATTTTGTGGGTCGAATCCCCTCTGAAAGCATGCTCAAATCCTGGGTTAACACCGTCTTGACTCGTCATGGAGTCCGTGCGGAGAGAGTTCAAAACATGACCGAGGTTTTTTTCTTTCTTTTTTTCGACCCTACTAATGTGCCAAATATTCTAGCTAAGCAAGCCACTTGGTATGTTCGCAACTCATTGCTTGTGCTAACACCCTGGCATAAGGACTTTGTGGTATCTGAATATACCGCCCTTAAAGTGCCTATTTAGATCAAATTTCCAGTGCCACTTTTGCCATGCATGCCTTTTTGCTGCAAATTACTATCTCACTTGGGCGATTTGTTTGTTTAGAAGCTAAGAAGTTTTATCACACTTGTCAGAAGTGAGTATGTGTTGAGATTGATCTCTCATAGGATCTCAAAGAATTTTTGGATATCCAAATGGGCGATAAGCGCTACTCCCAGAGGGTCATGTACATAAATTTTCCTAACACATTCTTTCGTTGCCGGACATCGATCACAAGATCAATGACTGTCCGCTCTATGTACCCCGTGCCCACCATGTGGCGGATCTACTCCTGAGCAGTCAAACCTCAATAGGAGGAAGGTTGGCAAGTTTCTGAAGGCTCGAGAAACAAGAAAAAGCCTAGTAATACAAAGCTTTTGGCTCCCATGGTCATTGGGAACCAACCATTAAGGAACATGTCCTCAGTATCCCCGTTAAGGAGCCTACATCTGCTGCTAAAGAACAAACTATTCTTTGTCATCCCAGTTACTCTGTTTCCGAAGTATTCCAGTGCACCCATAGCAGCATCAGTTCTCATGAACTAGACAAATTATGTTTCCCCCATTCCCATCATGCACTCTTTACCCCTGTTGCTGCCAAACACCTCATAAGGGTCTTCCAAACGATCCCAAAGTCCTTCTTGTATCTCTCGGGACCACATCTTGACACACAACGTGGACTCCACTGAGGAAGAATACAATATTGAGTACGCCAACTGGAAAAATGTTGATCTACAAGAGTTTTTATAGCATAATGCTACTCGTTTCCTGCACAATCAATATGATGCCCTTGATGGCTTGGAGTATGGGGATATGGCTCTGGACCAACATTTCCCATGAATTATTTATCTTGGAATGTTCGAGGATCTTACAAACTCTTGTCGTAAGTATGTTGTGCATGAAATTCAACAACAATGTGCAAATATGGACATTTTGTTTTTTCAGGAAGTAAAATTTATAGTTTTTCAGTTACTGAGATGGTTTACAAATCCATCGGCATGGCCAGATTGGCTTTTGTAGAAATCATGAATCGGGCGTGGGGATTAATTTCACTTTTTACTCCCAAATGGTGGCCTTTATTAATTGACCATGGCATTGACCCCACCAACCATGCCATATGGTTCCTCTTTAATGTTGATGGCCACCCTTTTGGGCTCATTAATATTTATGCCTCGAATGATGTGGCCGAAAGGGCCGATCTGTGGCGATGGATAGCCAACTCCATTCCCGATGCTTACTGGGTCATAAGTGGTGACTTCAATATGGTTGAGTCACCTAATGATAAATGTGGCCACCTGCCCATGAGGTGGACACCTGGTGAAAGGGAAGCATGGTATTTCATGCGTAATAAATTTGGATTTTTTTTATCGTAATGCTTCTCTCTTCCCCACCTCTACAACTTGGTATATGTGGACCAATCTATGTGAAGGAAAAGATTGCGTTCTTAAGCAGTTAGCGGGGCTATGTTTTCAGCTCAATTTTTTTTGAGTTTGACAACATTTATTCCATGTCAGTGGAGGTCATACCTGACATTTTACTTTCGGACCACTCTCTAATACGATGTCGTATCTGTTGGCATGATGCGCGCCCTTTTTTCATAAAGGCCAATTCTTTCCTAATACTGCCTTGATTGAACATAGCCCAACCGTTAATCATATCAAGTTGGTTTGGAATTTAACTCCGCATCCCAGTCATTATCAATTGTTTCATCCACCTATGCAAGCTAGCTAGATTCAATGGTGGGAAGACACGATGACACAAATGACTAGATTTATTTGAATTTATGGTAGATAGCTGGCCAAAATTCGGTGCTTTGCTCGTACTCTCTGCTAACACCTCGGCCTTGGTAGAGCGGTGGTGGCGCTTCAAGGTGATCCTTCTCGAGTCCCCTGAACTACGGTTTGCGATGCTTCGACAACAAATCAAAAATGCTTGATAACTATAGTGCGGGGACGCCTAAATTGGAGCTCGTATGCATTGGGTCAAAGCTAGTGATAGGTCTCTAAATAATTTTTCTTTCGCTCGAGCAAGAAGCCTTCATAAAAAAATTGGGCTTTCATGGACAACAGAGCTCATATTACGATCTGCACTTATTTTGCAAGCCTTTGTAAGCCACTAGAAGATCATTTTTCAAGCTCAACCACCTTCGATAGCTCGTCAAGCTTCTCTTGATCAATGTTTGGGAGTTGTGCCATGTAAATTATCTAAGGCTCAGAAGGTGATCTGCGAGAGAATTCTCACCATTGAAGACCTCTATGAAGCCACTATGCAAATGGATAATGATAAAATGCCAAGCTACGATGGATTCCCTTGTGAATTCTATAAATCCCTTTGGGATTATGTCGGGAAAGACTTGCTTCAAGTTTATCTTGAAGGCTTCCAGCAACAATCCCTCAGGCCATGCATCAACAAGGGAAACATCAAATTCATCCCTAAGCAAGGATACCCCGAGAAATTCACCTATTGGCGGCCGATTAAGCTGCTAAATGTCTCTTACAAAATCATTGCCAAAGCATTAGCTTTGTTATTACGCACCCTTCTGCCTATGATCATTGCCCAAAGAAAACTAGTTTCATACAGGGACACTTCATCCTGGAAAATATCATCTTTTTTGGGAAGGCATGGATTGGGCCCGTAGGTCTATGCAAGTCACCCTGTTTATCAAAATTGACTTTGAGAAAGCTTATGATTGGATTGAATGGCCATTCATTTTAGCCATGCTTCAAGCCCTTGGATTTGGTCCCACTTTCATTCAAACTATCAATATGTTGTTTGTTGACGCCTCTATCCAAATCTCGATTAATGGCCTCAGCTCGGAGTCTTTTGGGATTTTTTTCTCTATTCAACAAGGTTGTCTACTTGCCCCTGCGCTCTACATGATTATGGCAGAAGGGTTTGGTTATCTCTTAGCTAATGCCAAAGCTTAGGGTCTTGTTCGCGAATATCTCGCCACCGAGTCCAAAGCTCAACTTCTTAATGGGAATTTTGCGGATGATTCCTTTCTTACTCTCATTGAAGATAAAACCAACGTTCACAATGCTACGCAATTTTGGATATTTTACGCCTAACCACGGATCCTCCATTCAATGGTGAAAAACCCAGTGTTATTGACAATCCTTCCTTCCGCACCTGACTGGCTTGCCACTTTCGATTGGAAAATCCTGGCACATTGAGAGATTTTTAAGTTCTTGGGTATTCATTTTTCCTTTTAATCCTCCCTAGCTGAGTTGTGGCAATATGTCATTCACCGGGTGGCTAAAAAGTTGGAATATTGGATCACCAAGCCTCTATCTTTGGCTGACAAATTTCAAATTTTCTCTAAAGTTCTTGCCGCCACTCATGTTTATTACTCATCATGTTAGGTTCCATCCAAATCCTCCATTCAGAAGCTGGAAAATCTCCTCAAAGCTTTCTTGTGGGCTAATGATTCTACAAGAAAAGTTTTCATCGGGTTTCCCAGGAGATATGTTATACGCCTCGACTGGAGGCCTTGGTCTTATTCACGTCCAATGCCAAGGGAAAGATCTCTACGTTAAATGGATTATTAGAAGCATTACTGGCCTAGAAGCTTGGAAAGTTCTCATACGACATAGTATTGCGGAAGGTCCACCTTAGGGTCATCCTGCATGGAAAGGTTTAGGGTTTTCAATTTTCTCATCACCCCTGTGCCCATCAAAATTGTTGGCACCTTTGTGCTTAAGAGTATTTGGAAAGCATGGGAATGTGTTAAACCCTGGATTTTATTGAAAGGGAATTTGTAATGGGATTTCTATCAACCAACACTCGCTTTGGTGGTCACCAATTTTTCAATCTCAAGACAACTGCCTTGCAGAAGTCCCCGAGAATCTCCGCGCTCAAATTATTCAAGCGCAAAATTTGCACTAATGAGGATTTTTTTGCAAAAACCTACAAATCTAGTTCCCTTGCTCAGAATTTAAAGTTTTGTTTTTGATTTCTAACCAGGATCAAAATACTTATCACACAATAATCAATTCAGTTCCTGACCACATGGTGCATAAAATTGTTGTGCATTCCTCTCGCCCTTGGTGGACGGATTGGAAATGGCATGTTGACACCCTATTCTGTAACTACAAAGCTAGTAAGGGTTATCGTTGGCTCTCACCCCATCTTCCCATGGTGGAAAATCTCAATGCTTGTTGGGGAATCCACTCCTCCTTATCCACCTAGGGATGATGGTTTGAAAATATCTATGGAGCCTAAAATTGCTCATTTCCTCTGGTGCATTCTTCATCAAGGCCTCCCTATCAGAGCTCGTCTTGCTCAGATTGGGGTTACTATTCCCAAATGCCCTTTCTGTGGACATCAAGAAGACGATTTTGCTTTTTTTTTTGTTCTCTCCCAAAGCTCACAATGCCTGGATTTGGATTCATTCATTTTTCTTTCCTTCCTCACCTTGTTGTTTCACTTTGCAACATATTCTCTTGGGAGATAATCCCAAGCTTACGCCTATGTTCACACAACTTTTGCATGTTTTCGGAGGGGAGATTCTCTTTTTGATTTGGAAAGAAAAATTCTTTTTCCTTTGCTAATTCTACGATTGATAAATATTTCTCCTTACATAGTAAATCTATGGTAATATCCAATGTGATTCTATAAATTTAGGTTTAGGCCAATAAGGTGGCGTTGGAGGTGGATCACCTATAGACCTTGCTTCACCACTAGGAGAGGTCCCCTATAATGTGGCTCATTTTCTTTCGTCTCCCACCAAGCACTCCTCTCCTTCAACTCGTGGTGGTGCAACCGGTCTTAGTATCGGGCTTTGATCGCACTCGTTGTTCCCCATGACAACATTTCTAGCACATCTTCTCACCACTTACTTGTAGTGGCCAAGGCTTGCCACCGCACTCGTCATCTCGTCAACAAGACTTAGGATCACCTCCTTTCCTTCGGGGTTGGGGTTCACCACATCGCCGGAGGGAGGCTGAGGGCTCTCCTCCTGCCCATTGCCATGCCTCGACGACCTGAAACCCACCACCATCCCGCCACCCTTACGAAAAGTTCCCTCATTTCAGCCTTGCCATGCCTACTCGCGGGAAGTGAACCCGGAGGATAATACGCTCTTGGGCTGAAAACATATGATCTTGGCAAGAATCTGTTGGGTTCGGGGTGGCAGATGACTAGGATCCACCCAACTTGAGCATGTTTGCTGCTACCGGTTGATCTTGCTAGAGATCCTTCCTTAGGATTCTCCTATTTTTGTTTGGATTCCTCCTAGGCTTGACCTATTTTGTCTTCTATTGTACTAGGTGCCGCCTAGATTTTCTCATGTTTTTGGGGTGTGATCTCATACCACCTACTTTTTTTTTTGAAATATATCTTGTATCGTATTGCATTTAATACAATATAAGATCCTTTTCATATACTAAAAACATCTTTACCCAGACTCCCACCACCTGTCTTTATTGGGTTCCACGTAATTTTAAATAAACAAAGTTAAAATTCAGCACTAGGTATTTCCCATTCTCTGTTTCCTTTTATAATATTTGGCTAAGACTGCAACAAAGAAAATATGGCGGCGAGATGGTGATACATTTGTTGTAAACATTATCCTTATCCACACACACATGACTAATTTTTATTAGATTTCCCTGTGGTATGGTATGTCGAAGTAGAGATAAGTGGCACCCTTAGATTTCAATGCATGCATTCAAACTTAAATCTTAGCCATCTAAATTCTTACTTGATGTTAGAATCAGCCATGCCCTTCTTAGAGGGAACGCCTCCAGCGTAATAATGTAATTGAGCTGAGTGTATTTGTATTAAAATAGATTTCCTTGCCTATAAATTCATGTCTTATTATCTAAATAAGATATGCCTCTTGAAACTAAAATATTCTCACATTCAAAAAATTAATCCTACATTAGTTTTTGGCTTAGTATCTGATAACATATAAAACGTAATATATCATGGGTGTTATGTCAAAAGAAATGATGCGATCCAATGGAAGTGACCCTTTGTAATGCCCACATTTTACATACACAATACAACACTAAAAATACAATTTTTTTACTTACATTGTAGTGCACATCACACTATAGGAGATCAGTTAGGATATTGTTAGACACATGATATGTTGGCACAAAAATTAAACCACATAGATAACATGAAAACATGTGATGCACATCAGGGAACTTTTTGTTCTCTACTAACGAGGCACATCATAACAATTTAACCATGGTATAAATTTAAAGATAGGGTCTTCCCATGGCATGATATTTTTAGGGTTACGCATTTATTAAAATCTTGTTTCAATCTTTATCTCGAGTTCTAGAAAGTCTCAATATAGGAAAATCATAAATTTCATTTATACATTTTAACATTTAACTTACGGTATATCCTATTCAAAAGGTTCATCTACATTATTTTAATCACTTGTTTAGTCCATTTGTTAATGGGGTAATTATTTACCCACATGACTACTTACCTACCCACAAGGCTACAAGGTGTTATTCTCAAGATTCACTCCTAAGAGCATGCATCTAGATCTCATATCATACCTCCATTATTCAATAGAACAAGGGAAAGTCCAAAGGATGTGAATTTCACCTTATTATTTAAGGATTCAGGATCACGTTTCTTTCACTCATTTTTAAATTGAATAATTTATTTAGAACCCAATAAGTATTATATGAATTAGGTTCTTACCCACGAACAATGTTTAATCCCATTATAGGGAAGATCATGTTTCAATTTGCATGATGGATATCATCTCACGCTTACGCTCCCCTAGGGCCAAGCGTCAATTATAGTTTTATTATAGTTATTCTCCAATAATTAATTAAGGTTGCAAAGGATTTTAACATCGCAACATACTTCCTTATTTTTGGTTTCTAGATTAGGTTCTGAGTATCATTATGTCCAACTTAGGAGGTTTAATTTCTCCTAACTAGGATCCTATACCTTTTGTAATGCATTTTCTAACTTATTTTTGACAGGAATTTATATCCTCATGAGACTATTAGTCCCTATCTTAGGGTAATTATCTCTAAGAACATAATCACATAATTCCACATCATACATATATCCTAAGGTTTTAGTTTCCTATGATAAAAGAATCACACATGAAGGGTAGTTATACAAAAATTTTATACTAGGGTGGACTGTTTTGTTTAGATCTCTTTATTACATTTTAAGGTAAGAAATAAAACACACCAATTATTTAATCATCAATTGCACCATGTAATTGTACTATAAATTATTATTCCAATTTAATTTAACACATATATCCAACTTTTACAATACAAAACTTGGGATCAAAATAACACCCATGTTGGGATGAACATTTTCCCTAAACACTAGCATCTTATAGATATTACCAAATTTCAAATATAAACTTTTCTGTAACATGGAAATACATTATACATATACACATTCTACAATAACCTATATATATTACAATAATAGACAATGAATTACACCACGCCTTTTCTCCGTCTTTCTTACATCTTGCAAAACCATGTGAGTATGAAATCGTGATAAATCGTTGGCATGACATGCACCTAGATTTAACATAATTAACATTTTTAGTTTCCATTTACATAATAATAATGATTTTCATTCGAAAAGAGAGGGTTAGAGACACGTATTGATTTTGTTTCCTTTCACTTAATTTCTTAACCAATGAGAGAGAGAGAGAGAGAGAGAGAGAGATGCTATTTTTCCAAAATTTCAATTCCACACAATAAGTCACATGATAGAGTTTCAAACAGTTATTTTCAAGTGTCAACAAGTTTCTACGGTGGTTTGGTAACCCGACAGGGGTCCTACAACCAACTTTTTAAGTTCTCCTACTAGTTACAAAATGATTCAATTTAGGCTTGGAGGATAAGAAAGTGCATTCAAAGATTGTCTTCCGATATGAAAATTAATGACAAGAGAATTCCTACATGTCCCCTATATATCAAGAGTTCATAGGAATTGACATAATTCAGAATGGTGTACGGTTTGCGATTGGCGACCAGTTTTCCGAGGTCATCGGTCGTAATTGGCCTAGTTACAAATGATCAAAAGTTAGTTCGAGGGCTCAAAAAACCACGTCCAAAACTAATGTTCGATGGAAGAACGTGCAAATATAAATTTACTACACATTTCCCTATATATGTAGAGTTCACCAGAGTCGATGGGATTGAGAACTGGAAAATTGGTTTCAATCGGTGGAAGATTTTCTCGGAGCCATCGGGTCGTAATTGGTCCAGTTTGTCCTAGTCGAACTGTGACCAGAGGACTACAAAATGCCTTTTACAAACTTTCAAGAAGTTTTTTTTTCCCCAAACTGATGGTTCCAGAAATTTTCTTGTAAAAGCGTTAGAGGTTTGCAAACGTAGATAAGTTTTTCCTCACTTAGGGTCAAAAGCGAGCCAATACGAAACCCAACTTTTCACTTTTAACAACTTCCTACAACTAGAAAATAGTGTAGCAGGGATCCTAAAGGGGAAAAAAATATCACAAATGGTCAATCGGGGTGGATCTAGGCTTGATATCACACCTCGCATAACAACGAACACAAACAGAAGTTAATATCTCTTTTCTGGTTTATAGAAGGTTGTTTTGTGAGTCTCTGAAATTTGTGTTTTTTGATTTTGCAAGTTAGAAAGAAATGGTTATAATTGTATGTATCATCTAGCCCTCGCCAAAACCAACATACATGAGAACCTAATTTTGATACGGTGAATCTAGCACAAACAAGGTTACAGTAACGACATGGTTGACGATCAAATAGAAAATCGGTAACATAGATGACCAAGTAGAGTTTTATTGTTTCACATTAACATTATAATTAAAATATGCAACTGTACACCTATCCAAGGGTTTATTATTTCTATTACATTGCAAATGAAGAACCAAATTATAAAAAAATTATAAAAGACAAAGGTAAGGAGATGTTTCACGAAATGGAATTGCAAAGTACAATTACTTAAAGGGGTCCATAACTCACGATTAGCAAGACCAAGAAAAAGAAGATTATTTCTTAAAAATAGTTTACGAGCATTGTGATTACTTCCATCATTGGTATGTTTGTTTCCATAAGCCTTGATAACATATTTAAGTTATACTGTTTGAAGAAGATTTCAATTCATTGAGGCCTCACTAAGTGTAAATTAGACTAAGTTTATTATGCAGGTTGAGTTGTGGAATGGTTTCCATATGGTTGGCCTATCTAAGGGTCACATATCTTCAACCTTGTAAATCAAACCAACCAATGATAAAAAAATTCCAATAACAACATTTTGGTAGGAACTCCTATTCTCTATTTTTGTTCTGAGTTTTTTTTTATATCTTGCTTGTGTATGCTCGTGTTGGTTATATCAAGCTCCCACTCTTTTCACTAAAAAGAAAGAAAATTTTGGATTAAGGAAGAAAATATTT
The DNA here is from genome assembly GCA_018340775.1 of Taxus wallichiana var. yunnanensis. Lineage (NCBI taxonomy): Eukaryota > Viridiplantae > Streptophyta > Pinopsida > Cupressales > Taxaceae > Taxus > Taxus wallichiana. Next base: position 952,179,501 of record CM031242.1, read on the forward strand.
GAATCTAGGTAAGGCCACAAATACCTCAGCAAGAAGAATAAACTTGATGTTTACCAAGACATCTTCACCTTTTTGTGCATGTAGACCATATGCTTCAGAGACACTCCACATATGCTCTATTAAGCAAAGAATCTATGATAAAAGGAAGATTGTAGGTGCATGTCTTCCTAGTATACCTAGAGGTTAAACCCAATCGACAAGATAAGTAAGAGGAAACTCCCTTTCAGGCATTAAATTAAACAACTAACAACCTTAGATAGGCATGATTATCTTGTCTGCAATGTCCTAATTTAATTAAACAACCAACCATCATTCCACATAGCCCTAATTTGGAACATGAATAGAATATAAAATACGGGGTAGTAGCTGAGAGGTTGGGCTCCACAACAACCAATGCAATTTGCCCCAATGTATCCAAAGTCATTACAACGAACCCAATTTTGTGCCTAGTGAAAACATTGAAATCCATACAGCACATTTCTCCTTAGGAAAATTTAAATAGCACTCAAGTTTTCACATTTACATACACATCTACCAAAGCAATTACAACTACAACATGTGACACTATTCCTTTATCATTTATGCTTTCGTTGATAATCATCCACTATTCCTAATATCCCATTTTGAAACAAGTTGGGAGGGTGCAAGAAAAGGTTGTGGAAACCTATATCTACACCTGCCCATCACATTTTCTTGAAATTTTCTAACACTTTTCAACAAACCCATTTGTGCATATCCTGCAGCGATCCATGCTTATCCACAGACCACATTTTCTTTTCTTTACATCTATATCTACTAGTGCACCTGTAACTATAAAATCTATCAAAACTCCCATTTTGGCGCAGAATGGGAGGAAATTGGTGAAGTAACAAAAAAATCAGATTTCCATTATACTTTTTGGACATCCTTACATTGAATGTGAGCTCACATTTTTTTCACAGCCAGAGTACAAGGTAAATTAAAACTAGTCGATTGGAGACTGTTTGTAGCAAAGCGATGAATAGTGTGACTATCCAAAAAGTCCATCCATACCTTTGCATGCTTCCACACTTGCCGAGACTCCACCGCCATGCCCACTCACCTTCCTCAACGACTAGCATTTCTACAACCCACTCATAATGTCTTCCCACTCACCGAAAAATAACTCCAAGACAATTTAAAGACACAACGATAGGTTTGGGAGGTCCACACGCATTGTCGGGAAGCCCATGTGCCCTCACATGGCATTATTTACTCCACTCACCCAATTTCTTCTTAAATGCATTCCACCCTTTTTTATAATTTAATTTAATTAACTAATTTTTTTTTCGTATGGGCATTACATCTCCCTCCCCTTATAAGAGCATTGTCCTCGATGCGACACAATGCTAAGGTTAAAAGAGGGTACTCATGAGCAAGGGGAAACAATCAATGACTCATGTCACCAGTGAAATGATACTTGTTTCCAAAGCGTGACCACAAGGAATAAGGAAAGGTTTGACAATCTTAATGTTCTGTGAAGATTGACAATTCTCTTTTACTTTACTACTTAGTCTTTTCTTTTAAAGTATTTATTAATCTCCACTCTTAGTATCTCATTATTTAATATTTTAGTTGTCTTATATTTGTGGGTGCCCAAAAAATCGACATCAAAATACCACATTCAAGCCAAACATAACTCTAATAGTTCACAAGGCATCATGATATGTACCTTCACGACTATACTACATCACAAGAACTCAACCTAATTAGGGAAAGATCACATGCAATCCATACAACCTATCCCTCAAGTCACACATATGCTCGGCACAAAAGTACTCATAACATAAGCATACTATAACCACATGGAATTCCCAATGGTACATATACGAATGTTTCACCAAATGCAAGACCATAACTATAGTTACATAGTGTTAAAGGGGATCAAAACATACCCTCAATGATGAGCATCAATCCTCACATAAAAAAAAATAAAAATACTTACATGTGTACACATAACTCATAATATAATAATGTACACCTCCCAAAACATCACAAAACAACTACATATACCTCCAAAAGCATAAAAAAATTAAATACCTCCAAGTGCACTAATCAAAACACACAAGTATCTTATGTCTCCCTCAAGCCTATTATTCCTCCATCAAGTCTCTTATGCTTCCCTCAAGTATCTTATAGTCTCTTATGCCTCCCTCAAGTTTATTATGTCTCCCTCAAAGAGGTCGGCCACTCTATGGCCCTAGGCACATAGAGTCCAGACACACCTAACCTAAGTGACATAATAACTTGTGGTTAAAAAACCTGCTAGTTATATGTAATGCCTTGAGGTGTACCCCCATAAAATGAAGTGGGTCTATAGGTTCAACCACTCCATGGTCCATCCCATGACCCTATTCCACACATTACGACATTAGAATCAACATAAGAATCCATTTTCAATGCCAAGTGGAAAAAATCACAAGCCTTGGGCTAGGCTATAAAACCTTTAAACATGAAAAGGAATTTGAAATCTAAGCTGTTTCGCATTTCGGAATGTTTGATTTTACGGAATAGAGTTGTTTTATTCTTTCATTCCTTTAGAAGCAGATAAGGGTTAGGGCTAGGAGGAATACCTGTTGAATGTCGAGATGGTGTGTGCGTACCGTAGAGAGAGATCAGGTTGATTGTGAAGAACTCCTTTTTGTCTTAGAAGGACTACCTACAAATAAGAATACAAGACCACAAGATTTTGATTAGACAATAAATGAGGGAACTGATTTGGGCCCAGGAAATAGAAAACTTCCTTTCGAAGGTGGTCAGTTCCCCTGCTAATATGAATTAACACAAAAGATTGTAAAATAACAATTAAATTGCCTCATTGAAACAAGTAGGGGGAAAGGCTGGTTTTTGGTTTTGAGTCACGATAACCGATACCGGTTGCTGCTAACCGATATCGGTAGGGGCTATGTTTTAGGGGCTTTTGGTAAGGGTGGTTGTAGGGTGGTTGTGTTGTTTGTAAAGCTCGTAAATGAGTGGGATTAGGTAACGGGGTGATGAGAGGTAAATGAATTATAGTTAGATGTAATATATTGCTGGGTAGTAGATCTAGGAATGGATTTATGATGGCTTTGATTCCAAAGTCTAAGAAATGTTGTTAAAGAGGACATGCGAAGATACAACTTACTTGGTTATTGACGAGGATGCGAGTCTAAGAAGCTGTGATGACAAAGGCAGAACTCAGATAGGATGGCCTGACACCCAGAAGATGAGATATCTCCCTCCCAATGATCAGATGAGTGTCACAGGGCTCTGGCTATTCAGTTGCAGTCTTGGGCTTGATCTCCTTCACTGCAAACTCTTCTTGTTTCTTCACTTGTCTCTGCTTGGCCAAGTAAAGATCCGGATTCTCTTGATCGCTTCTGATGATCCCGATTGATCAAAAATCCTTCGACCTTTGTTTCTGGTTAGGGGAGGTCATTTACAGGGAACCGATGGCGGTTACGTAACCGACGGCGGTCGAGTAGGAACCGGTATCGGTCAGGTCAAAGTGGGCTATTTTTAGTAAAATAGCCAACTTTCCCTCCTTTTCTCCCGAGGGATTAGTTGTGGGCTTGGTCAAGTAACTACAAGGTCGGTTTTGGGTGCGAGTAAGGGGTCATTAGTCATGGGTGTGGATGTAGACCAAGTTATAGGTCTTAATTAGGTTAGTTTAGGGTTAGGACTAGGTCATGATGAGGTGGCAAAATGAGGTGGCAGGTAAGGTGATGTGGATTTATTAATTATAAGGTAATTAATAAATAATTGTGCAAGGTTTAGGTGATGGGGTTAGGTTGCGAAATGAGATGCGGGTCACAGGGGGTCATAAGACACAAATTTGGTGTCTACATTAGCCCCTTATTGTCATGTAGTTTGTTTTGTAAAGCTGCACGGACAATAATATGAAGTGGTTTCCCCTGTTAAGGGTATAGGTAATCCCCCTCAAATCTATCACAGATTGAGATCGCGTGAAATCAGGGATAGGGTTGATAAAGGGTAAATGGTGTAGAGATGATGGTGAGATGGTGGGGTAGGTCCAAGGAAGCAGACGCACGTTGAAATGCATTAGTGCAACTAGGGTACATGATTTGATGAGCAAACCAGCAATGCATAGGCAAAGGTCGATAGTTTATCCAAACAAGGGTGATATAATCCTGGTATCCAAGGCATAGGAAGTAGCTCCAGGGTATATAACGAGTAAGGTGCAGAGCGTTTGGGCATGTTCGGCAAAGATGCAAATGGTTGGTTTGGTTGAGATAAACGTCGCGGTCTAAGTCTAGGCAAAGTTGGTCGATAGATCAAGTCAAGGACCCTAATCATGCTAAAACATGACAGGTGAGCTCAAGTGAACAAAAAGCTATGTGATGGGTGGATAAAAGTGTATGTTGTTGATGTTGGGCGAGGTAGGTAAGTGGTATGGCCTTGGGTCGGGTGATGGATGAGTGAGGGCCGTGGGTCGGGCCAAGTTGTTGGGTGGTGGCCTTGGGTTGGGCCAAGTGGTTGGGGTGAGGCCTTGGGTCGAGGCCAAATGGGTGGTGTGAGGCCTTGGGTCGGAGCAAAATTCTTTGGGTTGCGGCGTTAGGTTGGGCCAAATGGTTGGGGTGAGGCCTTGGGTCGGGCCAAATGGTTAGGGTGAGGCCTTGGGTCGAGGCCAAATTGTTGGGGTGAGGCCGTGGGTCGGGCCAAATGGTTGGGTTGCGGCCTTAGGTTGGGCCAAATGGTTGGGGTGAGGCCTTGGGTCGAGCCAAATGGTTAGGGTGAGGCCTTGGGTCGGGCCAAATGGGTGGGGTGAGGCCTTGGGTCGGGCCAAATGGTTAGGGTGAGGCCTTGGGTCGGGCCAAATGGTTAGGGTGAGGCCTTGGGTCGGGCCAAATGGGTGGGGTGAGGCCTTGGGTAAAGCCAAATGGTTGGTTATGGCCTTGGGTCGGACCAGATTAATTGGTTGCGGCCTTGGGTCACGCGAATGGTTGGTTTCGGCCTTGGGTCGGGCCGGATTAATTGGTTACGGCCTTGGGTCGGGCCAAATGGTTGGTTGCGGCCTTGTGTCGGGCCGGATTAATTGGTTGTGGCCTTGGGTTGGGCCAAATGGTTGGTTGCGGCCTTGGGTGGGGTGGATTAATTGGTTGCGGCCTTGGGTCGGGCCAAATGGTTGGTTGCGGCCTTGGGTCGGGCCAATGAAGTCAAAAACGGCTAAAGAGCAATGGAGGGTATAGGTGATGTGGTGAATAAGCAACGTGGGGAGAAAGGGAGATTAGTGGGCGGTACCAATAGCCGTGGTACCTTTGAGGATGGAGAGGCCCGGCGAGAGGCGTCGACGATCACGATCATCACCACGTTCGGGATGAGGCGTCGGGGTCTAAGTAAATGTTATCGAGGTATAAGAATAAATAAGGATGCCGACCTACGTGTCGATGATAGAGAAGATGTATTTGTTTAACATCTAAATAAAGCTGAATATGTATGTTGATTTGAGTTATGATAATAATAAGAATGTTTGTGTTTTGAATTTTTTGTTTTGAAAAAGGATAAAGAGGAATGTGATTAAATAGAATTACACAAAAAGATTTATATTGACCACACATGGTAAATGGTAGGGGATGGTCGAGCTAACCTTGGGAGACCCCATGTCTCGAAGTACTACCTACATAGCCCATTGCACAAAGCAAGGAGGGGCCTCGAGACCGATGTAGTTCTCCTTAGGACCGGGGAGAGGTGAATTCGGGCATTTTAGGTATGGTTAGGTAATTTGTTGGTTGGTAAAAATGTTGATATTTGGTAGGGTGATGTTGTTGGTGTTGGTATAGGTATAGGTGAAGCGAAAGTTAGCCTACCCAAAGTAGTAAGGAACCATGTCCTGATTAAGGTCAACACATAATCCCAGATTGGAGTGAAAGAGGAAAAAGTGTCCCGTAGTTGAGAAGAGCTAAACAAACCACATAATAACGTAGAAAGAGCTTGAACCCCTTAGGTACCGTGCATAGACGAGGAGTCAATAGGTGAAAAGAGTTGTATGATCACAAAATATCAGGTGTACGTCACGTCCCTTGAGTGTAAACAAATAGTGAGGTGGATGGTATAGCTGAGGTACGGAGAACTTGTTATAAAGTGAGTGTTTTGACGAAAGAGAACCTGACCTAAATAGACAAGTCCATGACTCAAAAGTTCTTTTGAATGTGGCTTTATTTTACTGAATATAGACTGATCGATGTGGGAAGTCTACAAGGGATATTGATTGTATTATTCTTGAGGTCTTCATGAAGCTGATCAATGTGAGAAGCTTCTGATAAGGGCTGATTGTGTATAGCTTTCCTTCAAGGGAGCAGTCTATTTATAGTAGCAGATGTGATTTTAGTGCATAGCTGTCCTTCGGGGGAGCAGTCTATATATAATTTATAGAGCCAGATGTCCGTTTGGTGAAAAGCATCAAGTTTGGTAGGAAGTTTGACTCAAGAAAATCTCATTAGAATGTGTTATTTTAATACTTTGAAGTCATGGACTAGACTAAAAAGGGAAGGCATCGTTAAGGGGAGGTGAGAATCAAACTATGTGAGCTTGATTTTATTTTGAGATGTAGGAAACAAAGTGTATGTGGCGGAAAGTGAACTCAAGGGACGAGCGGTAGGTAGATAAGAAGTGATGTAACACTAAATTTAACAATAGAATGGTCGAAGATGTAAGGCATTAAGGGGTTCGAGCTCGGGTTTACTATTAAGCGAAGCTAAGCGATAAGTGCTGATCCATAAGTGTGAGTGATTATGTAAGGCCCAATCAATTGGGAGCAAATTTTCCACATTTTCTCTTTTCTAGTTTGGTTACATGTTGATTCTCTTTGAGGACAAGATCACCAACCTTAAAGATACGCTCATGAAGTCGCTTATCATAAGCACGCTTGATACGTTTTTGATAGATTTGAAGGTGATCAAGAGTGTAAGACGACGCTCATCAAGAAGCTCCATTGGGCTAACCGCTCTTGGCGGAAATCATCGTTAGTGAGAATATCCGAAGAGATATTCTTAGGGAGGGTATTTGTATTTCGAGAGGTAAGACAGCCTCGGTACCATATACCAAAGAGAAATGTGTGGCATTAGTGGAGGTACGAATGCTAGTACGATAAGCCCAGAGGGCAAAGGGGATGTGATCATGCCAATTTCTTCCGGAATCATTGACAACTTTCATAAGGATTTTGGTTAGGGTTTTATTAGAAGATTCGGCTTGTCCATTCGCTTATGGATAATAGGGTGATGAGAAACTAAGTTTGATACCAAAGTTTCACAAAGGTCTTGCAACAACTTATTTTTGAAAGATTTTCCATTATCATTATCGAAGCGATGAGGAACACCAAAAGCGACGAGATAATGTGGTGGTTAATGAACTCTACAATTGTTTCTTTTTTAGTTAAAATGAGTGGAATAGCCTCCACCCATTTTGTGTAATATTCGGTTGCTGTGATTATCCATCGGTGACATTGTGAAGAAGGCGGATGGATCTCACCAATAAGGTCTAAACCCCATTGTGAGAAAGGCCAAAGATCTCGTGCGACCTGTAGCGGATGGCTAGGAGTATGTTGAAGGTTGGCATGTTGTTGACACATGACACAATGCTTAACATATTCGTAGCAGTCATTATTGAGAGTAGGCCAATAATAACCTAGGCAAAGGATTCGTTTGGCCATGGCAAGGCCGCTGAAATGTCCACCACAAATACCGTCATGAACCTGTTGGATAGTATAGGTGACCTCCGCACTGGTTAGACATCGAAGGAGGATGCCATCAAAGCCATGTTTATAAATGAGTCCCCCATAACGACATAACGAGAAACACATTTAAGAAAATCACGTTTTCCGGTACTAGTAAGGTCGGATGGGAGAACGAGAGGTTGTAAGGTAATCATGAAATTGGTGATACGGGTATCTTGCGAATTAGCGAGATACATTATTTATCATACAAACAACTGGGGATGAGTAAGATGGGGCAAAGAGTTGTTGGACCAAGACGAAAATGTCAGAGTCAGTTGATGAAGCTGGAATTTGCGAGGCTAAGCAAGCCATAGTATCCACAAATTTGTTAGTGGAGCGGGGAATGGTTTGGATAGAATAGTGAGTAAATAAGGCTATAAGTGAATCCACATAATGTTTCTACTTTTGAAGTTCCTCATTTTTGCATTGGTAGATGCCCATAACTTGATTGACTACCAATTGAGAGTCGCCGAAAATATTGATAGATTTGACACCTAAGTGTAACGCAACCTGGAGACCCAAAACAAGGGCCTCGTATTCCGCTATATTATTAGTGCAGGGGAAATCGAGTCGGAATGAAAGAGGCATAGGCTCAGCGTCGAGAGGAATGAGAACAACACCGGCTCCTCTGTCGCACTGGCATTTGGATCCATCAAAGAAGAGGGTCATTAGATACGACTCCTCCCTGAGGGAAAGAGTGGCGATGAGTTCGTCGGGGAAATTAAAATTGGTAAATTGCATCCCAAGTACGGGGGGGGCTTCTGCGAGTTGGTCGGAAATGGTTTGTCCTTTGATTGATTTATGGTGTATAAATTCAAGGTCGAGGTCAGCAAGGAGCATAAGCCATCGGGCGATGCATTGGTTTAGATGAGGTTTGGCATACATATAATGGATGGGGTCTGTGTTGGTGATGACGAAAGTTTTGTGATTCAGGAGGTAGTGTCGGAGTTTGGTGGCCACGAATGATAAGGCTAGGCATAACTTTTCTACATGTGTATACCTAGTCTCATAGTCCACCAAAGTACGACTTATATAATAGACGGCTTGTTCTCGATTCTCGGAGTCACGATGTGCAAGCATGGCCCCTACAGTGTGGTCGGTGGCGGAAAGGTAAAGGTAGAAGGGGCGATTGTCCTGAGGTGGGATAAGCACGGGTGGCTGCAAGAGATAAGCTTTGAGAGCTTCAAAGGCTTGGTGGCACTCTTCGCTCCATTGAAATTCAATGTCCTTTTCAAGGAGGTGATGGAAAGGTTGACATCGATCTAAGAGTTGGGAGATGAAACGTCGGATAGATTGTAGCTTACCTTGTAAACTACGCAATTGTTTGAGATTAGTAGGTGGGGGCATTTCTAGGATAGCTTTGACTTTAGATGGGTCGACCTCAATGCCATGCAAAGAGACGATGAAACCAAGAAGCTTTCCTGAAAGGACACCAAAGACACATTTCTTTGGTTGAAGACGGACAGAATATTGTAACAGGCGATCAAAAATAATGGTTAAAACATCGAGATGTTCACTACGATGTTTAGATTTGCCAAGAAGATCATCGACGTAATCCTCAAGGATAGTATGCATGATGTCATGAAAGATGTAGGTCATAGCCGCTGATAGGTCGCCCCAGCATTCTTAAGGCCAAATGGCATTACACAGTAATGAAGGTTCCCAAGGAGTTATGAAGGCGGTTTTATGTTGATCGGTAGGGCAACCAAAATTTGGTTGTATCCTGAAAAGCCATCCATGAGAGAGAGCATCTCATGGCTGCAGTGAGATCAACAAGTTGGTCAATACTAGGTAGGGGGAAGTCATCCTTAGGGCAAGCGAGGTTAAGATCTCGAAAATCCGTGCATATCCGAAGTCCCCGTCGCTTTAGTGATAGTGCGATGTTAGAAATCCATTAAGGATAGTCAATAGGCATGATGAAGGAAAGCGAGAAAGGAGTCGTTGAAGCTCTTCTTTGACCAAGAGGGAAATGCGTGGATGCATTTTCTCGATTTTGCATTTAATTGGCTTGGAATCGGGTTTGTGGTAATGTTATGGACAACAATGTTAGGATCAACTCTGGCATGTCGGCGTAGGACAAGCGAAAGCTTGGTTGCGAGCACAGAGGAAGGTAGTAAAGGTGACTTGTTCTGATGCGTTAAGGGATTGTCTGATCTTCACAATGTGAGGATCCTCCTCTGTGTGGATGTTGATTTCTATAGTAGACTCGTTCAACATGGTTTGAGTTTCAGATGGTAAGGCGCGTTGAATATAAGAGTCATCCGCGCCAAGATAAGTGAGGATGGAGTCATCATCCTGGCACTCAACAACATTAATTGAAGGCGAGTCCTCTTCAATCATGTCTGGATATAGAAGGGGGATAGAAGAGGGGTCCTCATTATCGCGTTGATAAGTGAGAGGACCTAGGAAGATAGCATTTATGAAAAAAAAAAGTTAGGAGGGATAGATTCAGGATCTATCGACTCTGTGGGTGACGATGGCAAAATGGGTGATGATGGTTCGGTAGGGGTGATGTCATCATCTTCCAGGAGATAACTGACACGAGGTTCCTTTGGTGTAAGTGTTCCCGGAAATCTGAGACCACTACGATCATTGTGCTTGCGTGTAGTTACGGGAATGATTGTATGTTGGCCTTGTTCATAAAGACCGAAACCGAAGCCCTTCCAAGCGCAGCGTGTCAGGAAGGTAAGGGCGAAACGACGATTTGTCAGGTATTGGAAATCAGATTGGAAAGGAACCACACCAAGAGGAGGTTCAGGGGTAACGGAAGATGCGTCGACACCCCCATATGTTAGGTTGGTGTAGCAATGAGGTGGTCCGTAGCGGATTACTTCCCCCACCACTGACGGTCATAGGTAGGATGTGTATGTACTGTCCATACTCCCGTGGGGTATGGAAAGAACTAATGTTATATAGGCGATACTCCCAAAGTGTAAGGCGTTGAAAAACATCTACTAAGGGGTCTTTGGTTGGGATGTTGTCGCGGGGAGGGAAGTGGTATTTGCTGATGGTGGTTTCATTGGTTGAAGGCATAGGTGTGGTTGATGTGGATGGTTGGGTTGGATGAATGGGTGTCTTGATTGGTACAAGCACATCATTAGGGCGATATAACATATTGTAGGTTTTGAAGGGGGGAGGATCAGCTTTTACGGTGTAGGACTTCCCCTCGTACTCAAATTTTATACATCTATGTAAGGTGGAGGGAACGCATCCCATAGCCCAGATCCAAGGGCGGCCTAACAACATGTTATATTGAAATTCTCCCTCAAGGACATAGAAGAGCTCGGGTAAAGTACGTGGTCCTACATGAATGTTAAGGATCACGGTGCCTAAGGTAGAGGTAATAGCATCATTGAATGACCGCAACATGATGGGGTTGGCACACATGTAGCTAGAAGGGATATTCATTTGTTGGAAGGCTTTTGAAGAGATGATGTTTAGACTAGTGCCCCCGTTGATCATAACACAACGTACGAATGTCCCGGACGTAAGTTGAGATGAAAAGAGCAGGGTCAGGATCTTCTGTACCAAAGTCAACAATTTCATCTTCAGAGAAACTGACAGCAGCAGCTTGTTGTACAGAGACAGAAGTGGTTGGGGCGGTAGGTTGTTTGGTGAGGGAAGCAACGTGATTGGGTGTTAGAATGGAGGTAACAGGCAGGGTTTCATTAGGTAAGACCTCAATCCCTTGAAGGATTTCAACGAGAGCTTGTCGATGAGATTCAGAAGTCTGAATGAGATCATACAGTGTCATTTTTACAGGTGATTGGTGAAGCTGTTTGATCATGGCTCAGTGGGAAACTCCATTAGAGACGGGGTAGGCGGGTCCACGAATAACCACTTTGGGTGGTGGTGCGATCGGGATGGTGGACGGAGAAAGAGAGGCCGCAGGTGTGCTTTCTTTAGCTTTCTCATTGTTTTTCTGCGCTCGAGTAGCAACACTGATCATGTTGATCTCGTGAACACAAGAGGAGGAAGATGGTAGGGATGAATCATGGGCTTCGAGAGGTGGGGTTGTAATAATGATAGATCTTGGTGAGGCGGGGACAGGTGGTATAGGAGAGGGAATTGAAGCTAAAGGTCTCTCCCTTCGTAAGTTGTCTTTCTTAACCTTTCTATCTGAGAGAGGTGACTGACGAAGGATGGCTTTTAAAGCTTTGCATCCCTCCACATCATGTCCTGGTGTGCGGTGGTAAGCGCAGATTTTAGACTCATCATAACCTATAGGTCGAGGTTTAGATGGGTCATAAGGTCTAGGTGGGGGTAGGGAAATGGTCGCATTCTCCACCAATATAGCAAGGATTTTGGCGTAAGATCCTTTGAGTGGGTCAAAATCGAGAGGAAGATGAGGGTATTGATTGAGCGGGTTTCGGTAATGTTTGGGCGTGATTGGTTCGTGCGGGTGGTGGTTTAGGCAAAGGATGTTGACACGTGGTTTTAACTAAACGTGGTTTCCTTGGTGCAGGAGCTACATTTAGCTGGTTAGATGATGAGGCCCCAGATAACGTGGTATCCGGAAACAATGGCGGCAAAAGAGGAGTGACGGAAAAAAGTCCTTTGATGATGAAATTTGTTTAGGGTTGATGGGTGGATAGGATACGTGGGATGACAGTGTTGATATACCCTTAGATCTCTGTATGTGTGCAGAAGGCGTAGGTTGTTGTAAGGAAAACACAGGAGGTATGATATATTGATGCAAGGTGGAGGGATGAGGTCCCAATATGGAAGGTAGGTGTGACGATGATGGTTTCGATTGTGATAGAGGCACAGATTGAGTTTGTCTCCTAGGCGGAGGGGCGGCTTTATTTTGGGATAAATCTAGTAACTTAGGTGGGTGTGTTAGACTGGGTATTGGTGAGGTCCCAAGTGTAGGGGAAGATTTGGTTAGGCTAATAGAGGTGGATGAGGTATTTGTTAGAGATGTCGAGGGTGAAGATGAAGACATAGGCATTTTGAGTTTCTGTAAACACTTCGGGTATATGGTAAAGGTGTCTTGATCGGTCATCTGCATTTGAGTAGAATAGGGGATACTCAAACGTTCCCATAGGACTCGTCTATCTTACGGAGAATGACAGGTCTTGGTGTGAATTGGAACCTTTGTATGGAAGAAAGGTGGGTTGTGATTCCGGTCCCCTTTGTGGGTGTGATACGGGGGTAGATGAGGCCTTTGCATCAATAGGTGTTAAGAGATCAACCTGTCATTTGAAAAGATTTAGGCGATGAAGAACTAATAGGCGGAGGGCATGTTTGAGAGGATCCGTTATGGTTAAAGAATTTGGTGATGTCGGTGTAAGAGGTTTTTCGTCTAAGGATGACAAAAGGAGTGGCGAGCCCTCCTCTTGTGCAGCAAGGGTGGTAGAAGGAGACATTTGGGAAATAGATAGGTTAGATAACATCCACTCGCAATCTTGTAGGGATGTGGTGTAAGAAGACTCATCTATGAGAAGATAACTCTGAGTGGTTAACTCCTTTATGGGTAAAGGAATGATTTCACTTTGGCTTGATGGTGGTGAAGGAGGTTCGGGCCCCTGTGTCAGTGAAGAAGCTTGATTCAAAATTTTCTCGATAGAGGCTTTTGGCTGGGAGTCGAAGACTGCATGGATCTCATGAACACTCTCCTCGGCTAAGATATCCTGGTTTACGTTACTGTTAGAAGAGTGATTTGGGAATGGTTTGTTGAATATTTTCAAATTTCGGTTGGCAGGGGCATTAGGATTATCGAGGGTTATATCCCCTGCATCAACCATTTCCTGCACTATGTTTTTCAACATCTTGCAGTTTTCATGACTATGTCCTTTTATGCGGTGAAAGTTACAGAAGTCATTTTCTTTGTACCAGGAAGGTATAGCGCGGGTGGAGTCAAACCCAGAGTGAGGTTTAACAGGAGGCAAGGTGATAGCTCCGGATTTGAGCAATTTTTCCAAGATGACGCCATAAGTTTCTCCCAAGGGAGTGTAATTGATGGGCTCGACTTTATACTTATAGGTGGTTTTTGGTGGGGTATTAGACGGTGCTTGAGATTTGACCATCACCGCGTGGACAGCTCCTTTTGATTTAGAAGAAGTGGATGCATGAGGAGTGGTGGTGTTTGGTTTATTGGTAGAATCAGGGTCCGGAGGTGGGGTTTTGTTGCGTGAACCGCAATTTCTCTTCTTAAGGCTCGAATTTCTAGTTTAGAGCCATGGTAAAGGCCTCAAATCAAATGTGCGGAAATTTTGAATTTGAAGGGTAGGAGATATGTGCTTAGCGCATGCCCGCGTAAAAAGTTCGATAAGTTCGGCTGAGGCAAGGCATATGTGAGTTGGTTGATAAGGCCCCGCCCGTCAATGAAATCTGCGATAGATTCGTCTTCAAATTGTCGAATGGCATAAAGGTCGGTGATAGATACTTTCTTGGCAATGTTAATGGAGAAATGATCCAAGAAAGATTGGGCTAGTTGGTTAAAAGAGAAGATTGAGTGTTGAGTTAAAGCACTTTGTACCACTCAAGGCGGGTCTGATAAGGACATGGGAAAGGTGCGGAGTAACAAAGCATCATCATGAGCAATCAAGTAACAAGCATGTCTAAGCGATCGCAAGTGTTGTTGAGGATCCTCTTTACTATTAAAACGAGTAAATTTCGGCAATTCCCATTGAGGAGGATATGAATGAAGGGGGACAAAAGGGTGAATAGGCTCCCGACATACTTGATCGTATGTCAAGGTGCTACGACTTCCAAAGCAAGCCTCCAGATTTTTCATTTTGTCCATCATTTGTTTGATGAAATCCATGGTTGGATGAGATGATGGTGCGGTTGTGGTAAGCAGAGGAAAATTAGGCCAAGGGCCTCCTTGACTTACTTGGTGGGGTTAAATGTTGATAAGGTATGGAGGACGAATATGTTGGGGCGACCGAATAGGGATGTCCTATATAAGATGTTGAGGTCACCGGATATGTGTATGGGAATGAAAAGGTAGGTGGAGCTTGAGAAGGAAAGCTCGTGTGGATAGGTGGCAGAGAGCAAGTCATGAACGGAGCAGTCTGCAAGAGAGATGAGGTAGGAGCAGTTGGCGGTAATGATATGTGGGGTCCAAGATTAACCAAAGGAAAGCCAATCTATGTCGTATGAACCTCTGAAGCCGTCGGATTGGGAGACGGGGCTAAAGATGCAGAAAGCAAGGCGGTGTTATCAGGCGGAGTGGGAGCTAAATGAGCAGCTATACTAATAGGCATGCCAACAAGGAGTTGACCATTAGGCGTACGGTCAGGGGCATGGGACAAATAATATTGTGACGGAGCTAGGATTAACATCCAAAAATTTGGCAAATTCCTTATCTCCTACAGAATTTGGGGATCTCACCGGGTGTCCGTAGGGTTCCCTATAGAATGTGAAGGGGTGATTGACAAAGGCACGAAGCAGGCATGTGAAACCATGGCGGCGGCTTGCTTCCAAGTGATAAAAACCATGGACAAGAGTATACAGTAGGGCTTCAATCTATCAGGAACAGAAACAGCCTCAGAATGGTGAAATTGGTAGGTTACTGGTGTGACAGGAACTATAAAAGACAGCAACCGGTATCGGTCTGGTGACCGATGTCGGTTAGACTATAACCGACGTCGGTCAGCTAACCGATGTCGGTGTAATAAGATTGGTATAAGAAAATATAAGAAGCTATTGATTTGATCTTTAACAATGCTTAGTACCTTAATCAATTTGTTCTGAGGTGATCACAGAAAACAGAGTATGACAGGGAAAACAGAACTGAAAACAAGCAAGATGCACACGCAAATCCAGAGACTAACCCTAGGGTTAATTTTAATTATTGTGGGCTTATGCCTTTAGATGTAGAATGATGTCAGAAATCCTAAACAGAAGACTTAGGGGAAATGTCAGGTTTGTTTTGGCTTATAAGGTTACCTCAATCGGGCGGAGGAATACCGCGGAAAAAGGGGATGTTTGAGCTGTTGTGTTAATTGTGAAGTGATTCGGTATGTGTTGTGCAGTGAAAGTAAGATTAATTTCTTGTCAATACCATGGATATCACCCCCACGTGTATGACCTGTTACTTAATCTATGTTCACTAGAATTGAAAACAACAAGCAAGAATGTGATGCACGTGTTTTAAACCCAAATCGAAAATGATATTCGATGAAGCAAAAGGGATGACTTTCACTAATGCAAAGATGTAAAAGCAAAGCAAGTTCTTTTACCAAAATAACAAAATACCTTGTGAATATCTTTAGAAGAAGAAAACAGCAAGTATGCTCCCTATATGAAAGCAAGCAAGAAAGAAAGAAACCCGAAATGGGTCCCACCGGGTGTGCCAAAATGTTTCGCGCGGAATGTTTTAGCTTTTACGGAATAGAGTTGTTTTATCCTTTCATTCCTTTAGAAACATATAAGGGTTAGGGCTAGGAGGAATACTGTTGAATGTCGAGATGGTGTGCGCGCACAGTAGAGAGAGATCGGGTTGATTGCGAAGAACTCCTTTTGTCTTGGAAGGACTACCCCAAATAAGAATACAAGACCACAAGATTCGATTAGACAATAAATGAGGGAACTGCTTTGGGCCGGAAATATAAAACTTCCTTTCGAAGGTGGTGGTTCCCTGCTAATATGAATTAACATAGAAGATTATAAAATAACAATTAAATTGCCTCATTGAAACAAGTAGGGGGAAAGGCTTGGTTTTTGGTTTTGAGTCACGATAACCGATACCGGTTGCTTCTAACCGATATCGGTAGGGGCTATATTTGTAAGGGTGGTTGTAGGGTGGTTGTGTTGTTTGTAAGGCTCGTAAATGAGTGGGATTAGGTAACGGGGTGATGAGAGGTAAATGAATGATAGTTAGATGTAATATATTGCTGGGTAGTAGATCTAGGAATGGATTTATGATGGCTGTGATTCAAAAGTCTAAGAAATGTTATTAAAGAGGACATGCAAGATACAACTTACTGGTTATTGACGAGGATGCAGGTCCAAGAACTGTGATGACAAAGGCAGAACTCAGGTAGGATGGCCTGACACCCAGAAGATGAGATATCTCCCTCCCAATGATCAGATGAGTGTCACAGGGCTCTGGCTATTCAGTTGCAGTCTTGGGCTTGATCTCCTTCACTGCAAACTCTTCTTGTTTCTTCACTTGTCTCTGCTCGGCCAAGTAAAGATCCGGATTCTCTTGATCGCTTCTGATGATCCCGATTGATCTGATTGATCTAAAAATCCTTCGACTTTGTTTCGGTTAGGGAGGTCATTTACGAGGAACCGATGGCGGTTCACGTAACCGACGGCGGTCGAGTAGAACCGGTATCGGTTAGGTCAAAGTGGGCTATTTTTAGTAAAATAGCCAACTTTCCCTCCTTTTCTATTTGAGGATTAGTTGCGGGCTTGGTCAAGTAACTACAAGGTCGGTTTTGGGTGTGAGAAAGGGTCATTAGTCATGGATGTGGATGTAGACCAAGTTATAGGTCTTAATTAGGTTATTTTATGGTTAGGACTAGGTCATGATGAGGTGGCAAAATGAGGTGGCAGGTAAGGTGATGTGGATTTATTAATTATAAGGTAATTAATAAATAATTGTGCAAGGTTTAGGTGATGGGGTTAGGTTGTGAAATGAGATGCGGGTCATAAGGGGTCGTAAGACACAAATTTGGTGTTTACACTAACTAAATAAAATGGCCAAATAGCCATAGTTAGTGCAAAAATCCACATGTTAGTGCAACAACCAAATAAAATGCCAAAAATATAAGAACACATCAATCAAGAAAATTGTTGGTTCTAGCAAGAAGAATTTTTTTCAATTTACAGATAAAATACATATAGAGAAATAACACATCATAATAACTAGGTGGCCATTCTAGCAAGAAGAAAAAAATGTTCAATTTATAAATAAAATACGTATAGAGAAATAACACATCACAATAACTATGTGGCCTTATACAGACCACCAAAGTGGTACTCAACGAGTTCTTTGGCACTCAGACGTTGAGACTCATAAAATAACATATCAAATAATACAATTGTCATCATCTCTGTCTGAATCATCCCTCCACCACTTCCACAAGGCTCAACATAGTTGTAACTATACTTAGGTTGAATCCATACGATAACCATATAGGGAGAGAGAAAGGAGTACAAGTTTCCATCTCTTTGAGCTTAATGTGTCCGTGAAACACAATATACATGACATTCTTTGAGCAAGTTCCATACATACCAAACGAACAAAAGTGGGTTTTAATCCTATGTAAGACTCTACTTCTTATCTCATACTTAGCTCAAGTGACTGGTCAACGGTACACAATTTATCACTCCAAACATACACCTTTTACCGATTTCCCTTAGGGTCGGTCATGGTAAGGTTCACAACATAACACATAACTACATCACTAACATAATGATGATTCACACACATTAACCATAACATCTTATGCTTGGTGTATATATTTATAATGTTTACATTATAAATGAGATATTTACCGAAAGGTAAATAATAATTAGTTATCTATATTATTGTTATATAAACAATAATATATTAGTTGGAGTTGTTTTAACAACTCGTATGATTTGAGTTGTGTATTTTTACGTGAATAACAATCACAACTAAATAGTATTTTTAGGAGATATTGTGGGTAGAAGTTTTCCATGAATATAGGGAATCATTTCCTATATATTTGTAATGGACTCAAATGAAATAAATTAATAGAGAAGAATTAATTGTGTGATTATAATTATTGTAGTTTATTATATTCGATTGTGTAAATCTGTATATACCATTATATTCATCATTATAGTCATCATTGTAATTTATGATTCATTGTCAAAATTATGCATTTATCGATGTTTTTCAAAAGTGTTATTTAGGTGATTATTAGGTTTATCAAATTTTTGAAAAAAATTGCCTCACGAATGCATTTTCGGTGTTACTCGACGTCTGGAAAAATAATGTGTTTCACATTGCGGGAGGGAAGAAAAGAATAAGATCAATGTGGAGACAAATTTGCTTCATGTTCACATCTTGCTGAGTTAGTAGCATGACACTAGAGGATGGAGGCATCAGAGGTTGGAGGTCAGACAAAAACCTCTCATCAATCACCAACGACGGGGCCGCATGAAGCTGTGGTGGCATTTTGTGGTGTGAATTTTCTTTCAATTGTGTGCTTCAGTTTCATAGTACTGTTTTGTAGTCGAGTGGTGATTTTAGCATTTCATTTTGGTGTGGTTTTCAATGTGGTTTTTTGCACTTCATTTTTTATAGTTTGTAGTTTTCAATAAGTGGAAATTTTACATTGAGGGGGAACATGATCAACATGATCCAATGTTCCATTTCCATTTTTTTCAGTTGTGTATGTGATTATTCCTACATAAATTCCCCAATGCAAAAACATAGTGAAGAACAAATAGCACAATGAAATGCACATCATGAGTCTTGATGAGGTAGAAACAATCAGATGTGTTCTGTTCATACCTAGGTTTGTGGTTAGCCTCCGAAAACCATTCAATGCTATTCAGATGTGTTCCTTCTTGAGTTCCCATATTACTAGGTCAGATGTGTTCCCTAGAGTGACTAGTTGATAAGTAGATGATTCATGAGCATGTTCCCATCCTCGTTGGTCAGATGTGTTCTCGACAGTGCATGGTCGATAAGAATTTGATGTGTTCCTTCTTCTACCTTTAGTTCGAGTGTGTGCCAAGATCATGAGCGCACAGAGGGGCAAGCTGCAGAGGAAGTGTGAAAACTCTTTTACTACCATGTAAACATTAAGGGGGAATGTTAGGAAATATAATGTTTACATTATAAAAGGGATATTTACTGAAAGGTAAATAATAATTAGTTATCTATATTAATGTTATATAAACAATAATATACTAGTTGGAGTTGTTTTAACAACTAATATGATTTGAGTTGTATATTGTTATGTGAATAAAAATCACAACCAAATAGTATTTTAGGAGATATTGTGGGTAGAATTTATCCATTAATATAGGGAACCATTTCCTATATTTCTAGTGGACCCGAATGAAATAAATTAATATAGAAGAATTAATTGTGTGATTATAATTATTGTAGTTTATTATATTCATCTCTATAAATATGTCTATACCATTATATAGGTATTACACAATCATTACTTTCATGGGTTATGATACATCACATCACCACATATTGCACCCAAAGTACAATCATTGTATAATAGGGATCATACACTCACCATATGCCCCCAAATCATGACATGAACCATCACATATTACACGAATTATACGTATGTGGGGCACAATGTATAAAATCACAACACATAGTTAATTACAATTATAACATGGTGACACACACAATTCATCACAACAAGGTGGCGACATCATGATACAATCCAATTCAATCTACACCAATTTTTTCATGCAACACATAATCACACCTACATATCACATAATAACAAAAACCCCAACACTCTGCAATCCATAATAACATTTATTTCACATACACTAAGGTAGTACATCACACGTGAACTCCTCATTGAATCCATGAAAAGGAGAGAATACTCTCATCACAAGCACATCAACATGATAACAAATACACACTAAGTGACATGCACAACATGTGCATTCATAATATCACAATTACAACATTGGTCACATAACAACATATATCACATTACTCTTCCAATCTCCACCACCACCATGCAAAACCATCACAACTCTAATCTTTCCCAGAGGTTCAAGAGCATGAACCTATGCTATGATACCAAATTTAATGCCCAAATTTTACACACACAATACAACAATAAAAATACCAATTTTTTTGTACTTACATTGTAGTACATATGACACTACTGGGAGATCGGTTCGGATATTGTATGATACATGATATGTTGGCAAAAACATTAACCCACATATATAACATGAAAACACGTGATGCACATCATGGCACTGTTTGTTCTCTGCTAATGAGGCACATCATAAAAATTTAACAAGCTGTATAGATTTATAGATAGGGTCTTCCCACGGCATGATATTTTTAGGCTACAAAGTTATTACAATATTGTTTCAATCTTTATCCCGATTTCTAGAAAGGCTCAATATAGGAGAATCATACATTTCATTTCCTTTTTTCCTAGATTTCATTTATACATTTTAGCATTTAACTTATGGTATATCCTATTCAAAAGGTTCATCTACATTATTTTAATCACTTGTTTAGTTCATTCATTAATGGGGTAATTATTTAGACACATGACTACTTACCTATCCATAAGGCTACAAGGCTTTATTCTCGGATTCACTCCTAAGAGGATGTATATAGATCTCATATCATACCTCCATTATTCAATGGAAAAAGGGTAAATCTAAAGGATGTGAATTTCACCTTCTTTTATAAGGATTCATGATCACATTTCTTTCACTCATTTATAAATTGAATAATTGATTTAATACCCAATAAGTATTATATGAATTAGGTTCTTACCCACAACAACAACGTTTAATATCATTACATGGGGAAGATCATGTTTCAATTTACATGAGGGATAACATCTCACGCTTACGCTCCCCCAAGGCCAAGCGTCAATTATAGTTTTATTATAGTTATGCTCTAACAATTAATTAAGGATTCGAATGCTTTTAACATTGCAACTGATCCAGAGGATTTTTCAGTATGCATATCTTCCCTAAGCTTCCCTAAACCTAGACCATGTTGAAGGGATTCTTGAGGCCTTTCCAATGGTATGATGAACTTCATAATCGAAGTTCTTATGCAAATTCTAACGCCAGTCAAAGTTAAAGGTGTAAACAGGTCAACCATTGTCAACAGGGCAACAAAGGGACCAATTACAATGTGACAAATGGCGAGTTGGAGACAAAGAAAAATTTATGCTCTTGTAATATTTCAAATTCAGTTCCATGGTATAGAGCTCGTCTAAATATTTTTTTACGCATTTTGAACGGACCAAATCCGAGTCTTTATGCAAAAGATATGCATAGTCAAAGTTGTGGTCAAATGATGATGTGGCACACTTGAACGTCGACAAATGACATGTTATGGGCGTGACACTTGGCAATTTTTTAGTGGCCTTGAATTTAAAATAATAATAATAATAATAATTTATTTAATCCATTCCACATGAATAAGACTAATCCCATGGGATAAGGAGGATTTTGTGGCCAAAAAGCTATTTAAAGGTTTATCCTATCCCTTTCCCACCAAATGTGGGGTCAATGGCTAAATTGGGTGCCTAAACCTATGGAAGGGGGATTTGAACCCTTGACATGTGCCAAAATACTTATCAGCTTTACCAACCCGCCACTTTTTAGCAAGTGGTAGAAGATGAGATCACTTCTATTTAAAGGGACCTTTTGGTAGGTTTGTAATGGACATCAAATGACCAGTTTGTAGAGATCACCATTTTCGAGGCACTTACAAAGTCTGAATTTTGCAATAGTGTAAAATTAAAAGTTGTTCAAAATTCCAATATATTTCCAGAAATGTAAAGTTTGTTACAGGAAGTGCTGTATATTTTCCTATGTAGGTGTTTTTATATCGCAATTTCACAGATCAGGCACGAAGAGCGGACAGAGATCTACATTTTCCAACTACTTGGTTCGTATCGAGGCAAGGAGTAAAAATGGAAGTTTTCAAAAATTCCTATAGTTTCCAGAAATGTAAACCTATTTTATTTAGGTTTTGTACATTTAAAGTTGTAGACGTTTTTTAAACGTAATTTCACATGAAACTATCAGTGAAAATATTGTAGGGGCCACGGATGGACTTGGGAACGTTTATGGTAAATTGCAGAGTTCCAAGAGGTATGAATCAGCTCATTTGCAGGTATAAAGGTCTGTTAAGTCAATAGTGAAGGGATATTGTACTTCATTGGGAAATAATAGATCGATTCACTTTCTGTGAATCGGAGATGTAGCCTTCGGGTGAACTCCGTTATCAAGTTCTTGTGTTGTGGATTTGATTTCAGTTTTTAGAAGCTTTTGATCAGATAAAAACATTCAAGTTAGTTTATTTGATTAATTATTAAATCAAGCACAAAACTAGAGTAAATGGATTGAATGGAAATTTTAGTATCCATAACCCACAACAAGATCTGAATACACTTATCAACTTGGATTCAAATTTTAGTTTGAGTGTATGATTTGAAATCAATTGTGAATTTTAAAATGGATTTGTAATAGATTCAATACATTCACTTAAGTTGAAAAAATTAAGGATAATTGATTTATTTGGAAGAATTTAAGGATTTGGGTTTCAAGAACTCCCAAAATTGGCTTAAACTCTTAATCAGTTGTCAAATTTTTAAATCGAGAATTTTCTAAGTACTGAAAAAAAATTAAGTACCATTTTCAGATCAGCAACATGCTTCCTTATTTTTGTTTCTAGATTAGGTTCCTAAGTATCATTTATGTCCAATTTAGGAGGTTTAATTTCTCCCTAACTAAGTTCATATACCTTTTGTAATGAATTGTCTAGCTTATTTGTTAACATGGCATTTATATCCTCACATAATTCCACATCATACATCCATTACATACTAGGGCTAATAGGAGAGAAAGAAGATGGGGTAGAATAGGTTTACACAATATGGATCCTTTTTCTCACCACAAGATGGTTTAAACATGTTGGATGAGCGAACTAATTTTCACCTTTTTCCAAGCACAACATTTCCCACAACTAATCATACATTAAAAGTTTATTAAGTTTCACAATTAACTCTTAATATTGCATTATAAAACCTATATGATATTTGGGATCAATTATCGAGTTCATTTCCGATCCCAAATCTTAAAGATGACTTCTAAGGTCAGTTAGCGATCTTTTCCACTCTATAAATATGTCAATCTAAGAGGATTTTACACTATGTTTATTGTTGGATTCCCAAGGGTACTAACTTAGGAGATCACATTCACCTTACCACGCACACACTTACCAATCCTAGAAGGGAACCACATATCCCATATAATGTTTAACCACATCATTCATAATCATCAGTTTCAAGACGATGTCGCTAAGCATGTAGGCTATGATGATAAAATCAAGCTTGGGATCTTTTTTACTTAACTAGATGGTGAAATCGAGTGTAAATATTTAATTTTATCCTATTTTTTTAGTTTCCTATGGTGAAAGAATCACACGTGAAGGGTAGTTAAACACAAAGTTTATCTTTGGGGTGGACTGTTTCGTTTAGATCTCTTTATTACATTTTAAGGTGAGAAACAAAACACACCAATTATTTAATCATCAATTGCACCTTGGAATTGTACTATAAACTATTAGTCCAATTTCGTTTAACACCTATATACAACTTTTTGCAATACAAAACTTGGGATTAAAATAACACCCATGTTGGGATGAACATTTTCCGTAAACACATGTATTGATTCCATTTCCTTTCACTTATTTTCCCATTTACATAATAATAATAATTTTCATTCAAAAAGAGAGGGTTAGAGACATGTATTGATTCCATTTGCTTTCACTTCATTTCTTAACTAATTAGAAAGAGAGAGAGAGAGAGAGAGAGAGAGAGAAATGCTATTTTTCCAAAACTTCAATTCCACACAATATGTCACATGATATATTTTTTAAAATGTATTTACAAGTTTCCCACGGTGGTTTTGTAGCCCAACGAGGGTCCTACAACCTTCTTTTACGTTCTCTTACTAGTTACAAAATGGTTAAATTTAGGCTCATAGACTAAGAAAGTGCATTCAAAGAATGTCTTCCAATAAGCAAATTCACAATGGAAGATTTCCTACGTGTCCCCTATGTATCAAGAGTTCAATGGAACTGACATAATTAAAAACTGGTGGATGTTTTGCGATTGGCGGCCAATTTTTTGAGGTCATCGGTCGTAATTGGCCTAGTTGCAAATGATCAAAAGTTAGCTCGAGGGCTAAGAAAACCACATCCAAAACTAATTTTTGATGGAATAAAGCACAACTATAAAATTCCTACACATTTCCCTATATATATAGAATTCACCGAGTCGATGGGACTAAGAACTAGCAAATTTGTTTCAATCAAGCAGTGGATTTTCAGAGCCATCGGTCATAATTGGTCCATTTGACCTAGTTGAATTGCGACGTAGAGGCCTACAAAATGCATCTTACAAATTATCAAGAAGAGTGTTTTCCCAAAACCGATGGTTCCAGGAAATTGTCCTGTAAAAGTGCTAGAGGTTTGCAAAGGTAGATAAGTGTTTCCTCACTCGGGGTCCAAACGGTGAGCCGATACGAAACACAACTTTTCACTTTTAACATCTTCCTATAGCTGCAAAATGGTGTAAAAGGGATCCTAGAGGGGGTGAAAGAAAGAGCACAAATGGTCAATCAGGGTCAATCTAGGCATGATATGACCCCCCGTATAACAAGGAACACAAAAAGAAGTTAATATCTCTTTTTCGGTTTACGAAGGTTGTTTTATGAGTATATAAAAATTTTATTTTTATAAATTTGCAAGCTAAAAAGAAATGGTCGGTAGTTGATGTATCATCTAGCCCTCACCAAAACCAACAGACATGAGAACCTAATTTTGATATCGTGAATATAGCACGAACAAGGTTATGGTAACGATATAGCTGATGATCAAATTGAAAATCGGTAACGCAGATGACCGGAGTAGTTCTTTAATGTTTCAAACTGTTGGGCTTCTAAAATATCGGCTAAGTATAGGAAGGTGCGTGGGCATGCAGAGCCTACTTAAAGAAGGGTGTGCAAGGATAAAGCACTCGGGACATGTTTTTAGAAGGGTTTAGTAGAACCAATGGTGTGCATGTAAGGTAGAGAAAAGTTTTTGGGACTTATCCATATTTGGTGTATCGGATAGAACATGAGAAAAGCATGACGACTATGCATGCGAGAATGGATAAGGTGTCACCAAGCAACAGGTGGCCTAGGAAGTAATATACCTTGTGATAAGATATTCAGAAGGCCATCATTACAAAGAATGGAGAGCTCAAGCCTTAAGAAGCATGATCCCATGGAGGATCCCCTTGACACTTAGAAACTGATCTATATCCTTGGCAAAGGCATGGCGGTGGTGGAAAAGGTCAAATACAAGTTCTGGTAAAGGAAATGGATCAATCAGATCATAGGTGAAGCTCTTCAGACATACATGGAGAGTTTTATGGGTTGGGTTTAGAATATTTGTAGGAGTAATCACATATCGGGGGATGGGTCTATGTTTCCCTTGGGATTGTAAGGGACCTAAGTCCATTCGATGCATGGTTACGATCTCTGCGCTATCATTTTGGTCGTAATGTAATGACCACGGTGGATGTAATGCGATTATTGGACATGTTAAATATAAATATAAGCTATTCATGGCTTATACATATTTATTTTTATCCATTCTTTATGTTTCATATGAATGGGTATAATCATTGTGCATCTCCTTTCCAATATGATTCAGATCTCTATTCTTTTAATGTGTATCTTGTCTAAATGGATGCATTAGTATTAATAATTATTCTAAGATCTCATGGTGAATGTGGAGTTTCTTTCATTCTTTCTATTATGCATTTGTCATAGATGATGCATTATTATACAACTCACACAAAAGAAGGGCTCGAGGCCGTGCGTGCCTCAAGTGAGCACCTAGCGCCAATGGCTGGGTGATAAGCCGACGCGCATGGGATTCTCCTTGTTTTCTTAAAGGGTATAAAAATTGATTACATATTTGTTTCATTTTTGGGACCTATTTTTGAATTTATTGTAAGAAATGGCATACATCTCTATATCCGTATTGCGTGATGACATAGCATTTAACCTTGGAGAGTGTTGAAACATGGTTCAAAACCATGAAGGACGAGTTTTCTCAGAGATTCAACACTGGACTTGAGTTTGATACACGTAGATGGGTAGAAGAGAACTTCTACCATGAGTTGTATGAAAATTTCTTCTATTGCTTCCCAGTAGAGCTGTATGAATGGCTCTCAACATATGCATCTAGATCAAGCTGGTACTATAGAGTGCACGTATGGACCCAAGATGATTACTAGAGGCTGCAAGATGTAGGACTAACTTGGCTATAATTTAGAATACACCATTTATATGAATTCTTTCCCAGAAGTTGTTGAGTTTGAGTTTTTGAGGGAGCCTAGAGGATCATTTCTACATGTTATTCCTTTGGCAATGAAGATCTTGATCGTTACCTTGAGTTTAGAGGCATTTCAGATGGCTAGATAAACCTTTCGGGTGCTAGGTGAGGAAGATAGGGTGGAGGAAGATGGAAAACAAGACAACCGAGAAAGAAAGAGAGGAGAGACGACTAAACTATAGTGAAGCACATCAAAGGGAGATTACTATAAAATGTGAGGTTGCAAGTGTGATGGATTTATAGAGGCAAACATTGCGGGAAGGTATTGATGTTCACGCAGAGGATGTAGAACTTGAGTATGTCTGTGCTACCCCATCTTAGAAAGTGCAAGAGAGAGACCCTTCAACCGATGAGATTTCATCACGTGGAGAAGATTCGTCGGTGCACATCCGAACCCACCTAGTGACCAGGACCTTGGCGCTTGGTTTTCTAGATCAAGGGAGAAGTATTGTTAATCGAGTTGGTAAAAATGGAAGTGAGCATTCCACACCTAGGAGATATAATTTCTCGTTTAGGACCTCTATGGCCGCACATACCATTCTCGTGATTGGAGGATTTTTGTGAAAAGTGCAAGTACACAAGGTTTGGGCAATGCATCTGGGAGTGGCATGGGGTAAACATATGGCAAAGTGGAAAAATATTGTAGACCATTGGAGCATAGTTCATTGCAACATTGGGGACACTAGGCATGACCACTTTAGGCCCAATGTCGACCGCAGTTGTTACGGAGGTGGAAGTGGTGGATGCGGGGCACAAGACCTGGATGGATCTAGTGGATCGGTAGGGGAGGAAACATCGAGGGAACCAAGGATATGGATCGGGAGGACAAGGTACTCAACCCCCTCCTTAGTTATTTTTTGAAATTTCTTTACACTTTCTAGACTTCCAGGGGAATAGAGGATGTTGCAGGATTATGTTCACAAGTATGAATTTCTATGGCTCATGAAGGGGATCACAACACCTGGAATGAAAGGCCTGCCAATTTACAATGACGTTGCAAAGGTGCGTGTATATCTGGTATAGGAATTATGACCCCCATCTACAAAGTGTTAGACTACAAAACGTTGAAAAACACCTTCCTAGCAGAGTTCCACATCCATGAGTTTGAGCAAAAGAGCATCAACGCTCTAAAGGAGATTTAGTAGGGAATGGAAGAGAGTGTGTGGGAGTATGATGCATGGTTTAAAAATCTATTTTCAAAGCTTTCATATGACATTCACCCTTCATAGCATGCTCAATGGTTTGTTGGGGGCTTGATAAAACCATTTAGAGGAGCATTATCACATAATACTTTCACAAACCAGCACGAGGCATTGGAAGTCGCTCTGTGTGCTAAAAATGTTGGGAGCGTTGATATTGGTGTTAGTCTATTTCTGGAAGCTAAAATCACCTCTATGTCTAAATAGCTAGAGAATTTATCTACAAACTCAGGCCATGACACTCGCAGTGGTATGTGGTGTACATACTGTGAAGTGGAGGGGCATGCAAAGGATAGTTGTCCTTGGAAATCGATATGTGCTATAGCGATGGACTATGAAATTTGTCACAGGGACCATATTGCGAGTAGGTTTCCTCTACTACAGTGAGCAATCCGTAAGAATGTATCTTTATATTTCAATATTTTTACATCTACCTCACATGACACCAAAGTCTCGTAGGATGATTTATGAGATTCATGATGCTATTGATCTTGGTGTGCGCCAAACCAACCTTGTAAGTAGTTCTAAGAATGATGACCTCTGCTATGAGGTGTGTGCAGATGGAGACGCGTGTGGATGGGGTTTTCGAGGAAGATTCCATGGTCATGGTAGCCGTTAGTGCAAAATCATAGCACCCCCAAATGTCCCGATTTTGGATGGGGCATCCAAAGTGTAACTGCATAACATTGGACCTTATCTCAAGTTCAGGACTTGCGAACTGAGATGGACCTCCAGAGAAAGATACTTCTTGTTCCTAAACTACCTTCCACAATCTACTCTAATGTAGAAAAACTAATCTATCCTAATCTAACTATTCCAAGGAACCAGAGAGAGAGAGAGAGAGAGAGAGAGAGAGGCGGTGGTACACCAAAAAAGGAAAGGGGCAAAATACTCACGAGGGAGGATGAAACATGGAAAAAAAGAAGATGAGAGGAGGTCGAGATAGAAATGACACAAACCCAAATCCTAATCTGCCATCAAAACTCCATGAAACACGACATCTTAAACCTAAAAACATGAAATACATGCAAAGGAAACAAACAAGAAATAGAGAGGCAGTAAAGAAAAAGAAAACATAAGAAGGGTTGAAGAACACCACAAAAACATGATTTAATTTCTCTATAAGGTACAGAGACCATTACATGGATGCTCAAAGGCATAAATGTGCTTTCCAGTGGAGGAGAAGGCTTACAACTCAAATAGAGTCGGAAACAAATTCTCTGAGTTTCCCACATCCTGAATGTCTCCCCTCTCAAATGAGAAGTGTTGACAATATATAGAAAATCGAGGTGAGAGACAAAGAAAAGAAAATAGTATTTTTCCTTCAAAGCTCAACCACTAGCCATCAATGTCTATAAACCGCCTGCAACTGCCAAGTGCGTTCTCCATGTCTATTTGGCATGTTAGAGAAGGAAGGATGGCGGCACTCGGATAAAATCTAATCTAGTTGAAGCAATCGGATCCCGTATTAATGGCATGAAATATGTTTTCAATATTTTCACCCAAATCAAGATATCCATTCGGTTCTTGATGTCGATTTAGTGCGTAGAAGATGTCAAGATCTTTCCAAAGATATTAAATTTGTTAAATTTTGAGCACTGGTTGAAAGTTATGCCCATTTGAATATTTGAATCAAATCCATACAAAAATGGCGAATTTTTTTTTCAAAACGGACCCTGTGCTTGCAATGGAAAATTGTACCTTTTGTGAAAAATCACAAAATTCCAACAAAATTCCACATGACCCATGCAAGCCCGAAATTCACTTTTTCGCAAAAGCTCCATAGGCCCAAAATTGAAATTGCGCCTTTTACACAAAATTTGCAAAAATGTGAAAGTCTCCCGTAGACCCGCAAGCCCACAAATTTCACATTTTCCACTTAATGAAAAAAATCCATTGGCCCAGGTCTCGCAACTTCAAACCGAGCCATTTGCATAAAAGTTGCAAAAGTACAAAAATTCCGCCGACCCGCAAGTCCGCAACTTTCACATTTTGCATTTGACGAACAAACTTCCTCGACTTGTGGGCCCATGATTGAAAACTTCACCATTCATGAAATTTGAAATATTATCAAAAACTCCCATTGGTCCGCAACCCGAAATTGTAAAATTGGCAAAAGATCTTCTCCAGGCCCACGACTTCTCATTTTCCCTTTGGAAAAAGATATCCTCCCGTGATTGCAGGCCCATAAAAATAACTTGTGCCTTTTGTGAAAAGTGTAAAATGCAAAAATATTTACCACCGCCTCACCTGGTCTCAGTAATTTTCCATTTTGGCGAAAAGTCTTCCTCAGCCCGCTTGAGGCCCGCATTTGGCAAAAAATCCTTCCCAAGCCGGCCGGCCCGTAACTTGTAAAATACGAGGAGTTAGAAGGAATTATTTACATTTTTGGAAAGGGGAAGAAATTTCCCATCCGATGAAGATGTTTTGAGGAATCGTTAAATACTTAAAATATGTAAAAAAATATGATTGAAACACGAGAGGAGGAAAATGGGTGCGATTAACCAAAAATAAGCATGAGCTTATTTTGGATAACAATTTGGTGACTCACGGGGATCACCTGCCTGCTAGGTGAAATGATCAGTGGCCTTGAAGCATCCATTATGCATGGAGTCATGAATGATAGCCCGATAACAAAAATATGATCTAAAAATATGAAATCTGATCCCTGAGCCACTTGGAACACTAATGGAACTAGAGATGATCTCACTAAATGCTACTTCCAATGTAATTTGCACGAGCAACAAAACACCACAACATAATATGTACAAAATTGGAAATCATACATACCCCAAGAAGAACATGCAAAGTGTGCACAAGCACTTCTTCAATTGAAAGAAAACCTACCTACTCTATGTTAACCAGAGAGATGGGCAATTTCAAACAAAACCTACTACTGGTGATGAGAAATAACTTCCCTTCCTCACAATTGGCAGCCATGTGAATGATTTGACACTTTGAATATGGCTGCTTGTATGAGTGAAAAACTTACAAGAGACTGGTCCTCCACCTAGATCATCAAGTTATCAACTAGAAACAAGATAAATACCTCCTTTTTTTGTTCTCGCATTTGGATTTAAGAGGCATTGCGGTTGATCCTTGGCACTTTGAAGCTCTCCCTCATGCTTAGAAGCAAACATGACTAGTTTTGGCTCCTCTCTTGGCTCTAGTGAAACCAAGTACTGATAGGGCAAAATCTAATCCAATGGATGTGCCTTTTGCTCTCGAAATTCAACTCCAATAATGGAGTCTTCCCTCTGCACCTTCCTAGGTGAATGGTGTGGGAGAGATGATGACATCTTGTTTCTTTTCCCTTCCACCGCATCCGATGTGGATTTTGGAAGATGAAATTCTTCCAACTTTGATTCAATAGGCATGTTGCAAACTGTAGGTTTCGCTTGCATGTTCTCTTCCATGGAAGCATGTTCTTGTGTTTGAAGGATGAATGATGGGGGAGAAAAGGTTGCAATTTCAACTGGCTCCTCCTCATGAAAACATTCTTTTAATTTTGATAGGAAATCAAATTCTTCATTGTCTTACTATAGAAATGTCTCTCCCTCTTGCATGGTGATCTTAAAATCTTCATTATTTTCACCATATGAAGCTTCATCTTCAAACATGAAGCTAGTGAGTTCAAACTCTTCCAAAAAATTAGAATTTTGGAGAGGTTGAATGGGAGAGAGATCTATAATATCTTGTGTAACAGATCATGATTCAATGCCTCTGAATATTTTTTTGGTCACCTCCGTATGCTCCTCTTTAACTGGACTTGGATATGATTGTTCTTCTTCCTTCATGGATTCATCGATCAAATTAGGTCCTAAAAAGAGAGCAAAAAATATTCAATAATGCTTCCTTCATCATTCAGTTTCAACTCGATTTGATCTCTTCCAGTTGCTCCTCTTTAATAGGACTTGGAGCTGATTGTTCTTCTTCCTTCTTGACTGATTGTGCAGCTTGGATTAGATCAACATCCTCTTTAGACAAAGTGCCATTATGGAAACTGCATTCAGAGAAAACAAATTGTTGATCTTCTTGTTCTTGTTCTGGTTCTCCTTCTACTGCAAACTCAACTTTAGCCACCATTGGCTCTTCAAATTTGACCTCTCTCAGTAGGCTTAACCATCAAGGGGATTTTGTTATCCCAAATTTGAGAGCCAAGCTTACCAAGATTTTGGTCATTTCTTCTCTATTTGGCTCTCCTTCTTGCTTTTCTCCTTGACTAGTTTTTGTTATCTCTTTCCCACATGGAATTGGGAAGGCAAGAGGAGTGGTGGGTGGAGTCTTAACCAGTTTTGTAATTTTTTTTGGTGGTGATGAAAGTGGATTTTCTTGTTTCTTTGGAGGGGATGAATACTTGGAAGGAAAAATGGCAGAATAAGTGAGATGAGATGGAAGATTAGGAGATGGAGAAGGGAAATAAACACTTGGGGAAGCATACAATGGGCTTGAATATTGACCATGTTGAAATGATAAAGCTTGAGAGGGAGAAAATGAAGGACAAAGAGCTGGTGACTGACTTACCCATTGACAAGGTTGTCTCACACTTTTCTCATATGCCTCAATATCCTTAGTCCACTATGTAAGTTGGGGCAGCATTTCAACCATGAAGTCAAGATTCTCATGAGGGCTGTAGTGTCTTAGAAAAGGGCCTCCTCATGGACAAGGTGCCCTAAATCCAATCTTGAATGTTTTCTCTCGATTTATAGCCCAAATTTGCATCATAATTTCCTCTAATTTGTCTACCTTCAACTGTAGCTCCACATTCTCGGGCGTAAGATATTCCCCATAGTTATCATACTCTTGTTCTTCCACAATGTGTAGTTTGGCGTGTATCCAAATTGATTTTGGTACTACTCATATGATTCAATATCCTTATTCCATTGTGTAAGTTGAGGAAACATTTCAACTATGAAGTCAAGCTTCTCCCGAGGGTTATAGTGTCTTGGAAAAGCACCTTCCCATGGAGAAGGTTCCCCGCAACCAATCTTAAAGGCTTATATCTCGTATTGTAGCCCTTGGTGAACCATGCCAACTTCCATCCTTTGAATATCCTCCAACAGATCAACATTCTCCATTCTACTATTGTCAATGTATGCATACCCTTGTTCCTGATAAGATCCATAGACAAACTAGTTTTGACGGTGCTCATATGGGTAAGCATGATGGTTGTGAATTTGATCATAATGCTGATCTGGAGGATTTGAGAAATACATTGGAGGTGGAATTCATTGCTACTACTACAAGTGTGAATTCCAAGATGGAAATGAAGTCATGATTGCACAAATTCATGAATGGAAGAATATGAAAGATGTGGAAAGAAAGATGAATGAAAATGGGTGGAAATGGATGGAAAGAGGTTTGTAACTTTAGAGATTGGGTTCTTGATCGGATGGATTTTCCAGATGTGTTTTGCATGTGCCTCTAAAGGCTGAACCTCACCAAAAACACATCAACTTGATGAAATGAAGTGGTAAGGTGATTCAAACTTGTCCCACCGAGCATGCGAACTATTAGTGGAAAATCACAACACCCCCAAATGGCGATTTTGGATGCGGCATCCGGTATAACTGCATAAAATTTGACCATATCTCAAGTGTGGGAATTGTAAACCTGAGATGGACCTCCAAAGAAAGTTGGTTCTTGTTCCTAAACTACCTGCCACAATCTACTCTAATGCAGACAAAAATAATCTATCCTAATCTAACTATTCCAAGGAACCAGAGAGAGAGAGTGAAAGAAAGCCCACACTAAAGTGGTGATACACAAGAAAAGGAAAGGGGCAAGATACCTTGCTTTGAGGGAGGATGAAACAGGGGGAAAAGGAGATGAGGGAGGTCAAACGAAATGCCACGGACCCGAGATCCTAATCCACGATCAAAACTCCATGAAACATGGCATCTTACACCTACAAATGTGAAATACATGCACAAGAAACAAACACAAATTAGATAGGCATAAAGAAACAAAAAAACATGAGAAGGTGTTGAAGAAAACCAAAAACATGATTTAATTGCTCTATAAGGTGCACTGTGATGACTATTACATGGATTATCGAGGCATAAATGTTCTTGTCGGAGTGCATGAAAAGGCTTACAACTCAAATAGAGTCAGGAAACAAATTCTACAGAGTTTCCCACATCCTAGAATGTCTCCCCTCTTAAATGAGAATTATTTACAATATATATAAAATCAAGGCAAGAGAGAAAGAAAAGAAAATCAGATTTTTCCTTGAAAGCTCAACCACTAGCCATCAATGCCTATAAATCCACATACGCAATATGTCAAGTGATATTCTCCATGTCTGTTTGGCATGTTGGAGAAGGAAGGATGGCAAATCAGATCAAATATGATCTAGTTGAAGTAATCGGATCCCATATTAATGGCATAAAAGATTATTTCCATATTTTCACCCAAATCAAGATATCTAGTTCGTTCTCCTTGTCTTTTCGCGCATATCAAATGTTTAGAGATTTCCAAAGATATAAAATTTATTAAATTTTGAGCATCAAGTTAAAATTATTTGTCCATTTAAATCGAATCCATACAAAAATGGAGAAAAAACAAGTTTTTCAAAATGGACCCACATGCCCGCAATGGAAAATTGCACCTTTTGTGAAAAATCACATAATTCCAACAAACATCCGCAACCCCGCAGCCGGAAATTCACTTTTTCCCAAAAGATCTCGGGCCCAAAATTGAAATTGTGCCTTTAGCCAAAAATTTTCAAAAATGTGAATGTCTCTTGCAGACCGGCAAGCCCTGTAACTTTCACATCTTCCACTTAGCGAAAAAAATCCCATGGGCACACAGTCCGAACTTCAAATTGAGCCATTTGCAAAAAACTTGCAAAAGTATGAAAAAATTCCACGACGACCGCAAGCCCGCAACTTTCACATTTTTCATTTGGAGAAAAAACTTACTCGGACTCACGGGCCCTTGCTTGCAAACTGTGCCATTCACGAAAGTTGAAATATTATCAAAAATCCTACCGGTCCGTGACCCCGAAATTGTAAACTTGGCAAAAATTCTTCTCTAGGCCGCGTCTTCGCATTTTTCCCTTTGGAAAAAGATATCCTCCCTGAGCTTGCAGGTCCATAATTATAACTTATGCCTTTTGCGAAAAGTGCAAAATGCCAAAATATTTCCCACCACCATGCCGGTCCGCAATTTTCCCTTTTGGCGAAAAGTCTTCCTCAGGCCCGCAGGCCCGCATTTGGCAAAAATTCCTTCCTAGGCCTGCTGGCCCGCAAGTTGCAAAATATAAGGATTTAGGACTTCTTTACATTTTTGGAAAGGGGAAGAAATTTCCCATATGATGAAGATGTTTTTAGGAATCCTTAATTACTTAAAATATGTTAAAATCTGATTGAAACACTAAAGGAGGAAAAATGGGTGCAGTTAACCAAAAATAAGCATGAGCTTATTTTGGATAATATTAACCACGAAGGAGGAAGAAGTGAGTTCCCACATGGAACTTGTTTTAATTATGGATATACAAAACACTAAAAGCACTAGTGTCTATATTTATTGCATTGCTCATGGTGCGGGAAGAAGCACAATTATTAGGAGTTCCCGAGTTTTTGAGCACATGATTCAAAGAACACCCCAAGGAAAAAGGCGTCGGGATGGTGAGCATAAATAAGGATGACACATAGTGGATGCGACGGGTGATGCGTGAGTCAAGATTGGAACCTGTTTTGGTGACAACACAAGCATAGGAAGTACGTGCAAGGAAGTACTAAAGAAGAGGAATTTGGTTTCAAGAGAAGAAGTGGTACATGGGAAGTACCGAGACCCCGCTCATCAGAAGGAGGTATATCAAGAGATTATGGATGTCATTCAGAGTTTATAAGGAGAAATTTAGTGTCTAAAGGAGTAGTCCTAGAAACATGAGCAAAGAAGGAATGTCGAGGCCCCAAAGGATTACCGGATGAGGTCAAAGAAGTGTGTAAGATGATAAGCCAAGAGAATATTATTCCCTTGTTAGGAGAATGGTTCGGGAAAAGGTACCACGCTACTGAACAGAGCACAAAAGGCATATTTTGCAAGAAAACCTTCCCCTCGTAACCTTGACTATGATAAGGAAATCACCTTAAACGTATTCATTGATGAATGGCTCCTTAGTAATATCCTCATTAACATGGGAGCGGAGGTCAATGTTCTCACATTGGATGCGTGACAACAAATGGGAAGGCCTACATTAAAACCATCTTCGAATGTGTTGTATATGGTGAACAAAATGAGGGCAATTCCCATTGGCATCTTAAAGGATGTAAAGCTATCACAATTCAAGGGGCCAAGTGTACCTGGAGACTTCTAAGTCTTGGTGCTCACCGAGGCGAGATAATTTTCCAGCATTACTTGGGCGCTCATGGTGCTATAAAAACAATGTTGATCTTCGGTTCAACAAGGGGTACATAATTATTAAGAATAAGGAGGAATGGGTTATTATGCCATTGATCGATGGGAACTCATTTCCTATACTTGATCCCTTGGGAGAAGAATTACTTGATAGAATCTATGTGTGCTCCATTAGATATCCCGAGATAATTCATCCCATGGGGAGTTATCTAGTTTTAAGATGCTCACCCTTGAGTGACACCACTATTATAGCATGCGATAATTGGGCACATGCGACTTATGATTTGATTGAATGAAAATTAGGAGGATTCATAATGAAGGTAACTAAGGCACGTTAATTTTGGCACCTCGTAGAGAGGAAGTTACCAAGTTACTTGTGAGGGGATAATCCCGAATATTTCTATTGAGAAATGGAGGCCTAAAGGAGAAATGAGAAGGAAAGAAGAGAAATTGTAAACTACAACCTACTCCGAACTATTGCGCGATAGTGGGAAACACATTCGGGAGAACCTCCTAGAGTGGCACGAGGTAAGATTTGAATTTTTGTAAGGTTCTATAGAAGCAACGCACCCACGGCTATAAAAGACTACCATGGTAAGAAGACCGCTTCATTCCCCATCCAATCATGTTAGATAGTCTGGATGGGAAGCGCGGAAGCATTACCACCTTCATTATGGGTTCAAAATTTATATTCCACCCTATAAGACTATGCACGTGCATGGTATATCCACTCGAAGATGCGGCGTCAAACCGGTAATTAGCAAGAATTGCCGCTGATCTCATTCAAACGTTAGAGTATCAGAGTGCAAAGCTAATAGTGGATAAAGCATTATAGGTTGTTAAGTGCCTTACAATGGGGATAATGCTATGGCGAAGGATAGAATATAAGAACCGCTAGGATAACCTATCTTAGAGACACACTTTGATGAAAAAGAATCGGAAGAGAAATAACTTGAGCACACGTGCATGGAGAAAGAAAAAGGGAAGATGGTGTATTTGATTGATGGCGAAGAGATGGAGATCCTAGATGTTAACCATTTTATAGGGATGCGTGAATTAATAGACAATGCTGATGAATGGGCACATGCCTACCATGAACCTGTTAAAAAACAAAAATGGTTAACATTGGTTTAGAAAAGGAACCTAAGGAGACTATCATCGTGTATTATTGGTTGGAGAAGGAAGTATCTAATAGCATTGATCTATTATGTGAGTTTTAGGATTTATTCCCTTGTGGGAATCATTAACTCAAAGGAGTTCACCATTACTTTGGTGAAATGAGGACCAAGTTGAAGGAGGGTGTGTGTGCGATTGAAGAGACCATACCAAATGAATCCTAACTTACGTGTAAAGGTCAAGGAAGAAATCGATAAGATGATAGCATCGAGGCATCATTGAAGCCATTGAAGAATCGAGTGGGTAAGTGTAACGGTCATTAGTATCGAGAAGGATGGGAGGATAAGGATCTGTCAGGTAGATCAGGGAGTTGAATGCGGTTTGTGTCATCAAACCTTTTCCAACCCCTTCATTGGAGAAATTTTGGAAGGAGTGGCGGACGTGAATTCTTTTCCTTTACGGATGGATTTTTAGGGTACCACTTAGTTTGGATTGCAAAGGAATAACAGGAGAAGACAAATTTTACCATTGAGTGGGGAATTTTTGCGTATACATCATGCATTTTGGGTTGAAGAATACATCTTCTCGTGTTCTCGTGCATTATGGTACAAGCACTACAAGACTTCATCCACAAATTTCTTCAGTTTACTTGGATGATTGGACATTGTATGGGATAGTGAAGGACCATTGTGATAACTTAAGACTAATGTTTGAGAGATGTTGATAGTTGTGGATATACCTCAACATTAATAAATTTGTCTTTGCTACCCCATTTCGAACATTATTAGGGCATATCATATGCAAGGAGGGCTTACTAGTAGATCCCGTCAAAGTTACAGTCATTGTAGGTTTGGGGGAGCTTACTAGCTAAAGCACAGTACGTGGATTCCTTGGACATACAAGGTACTAAAGGAAGTTCATCAAGGGATATGCCAAGATAGTTGCACCCTTAGAATAATTACTTAAATACAAGAGTTCCTTCCATTGGGAAGAGACACAATAGAAGGAATTTATTACTTTGAAGGATAGGCTTGTCACCATGCCCATACTACAATTTCATTCTTGGGATAAGCCTTTCCATGTTCATGTTGATTCCTTAGGAACAACCTAGTGAAGGGGTTGTTGATAATCCCTTGTGTTTTGCCAACGTAAAGTCGACACCAAGAGAGAAAAATTAAACAATTACTGAGTGGGAATCATTATCTATGATCTACATGCTACATAAGTTTAGGAAGTATCTGTTAGCAACCCATTTTATATTCTATAAGGACCACATGGCATTAAAGTACTTAGTAAAAAAGCTTGTTCTACAAGGGCACATATGTTTATGGGTCCTATTATTTCAAGATTTCGAATTCACTATGGTTGTGAAGCTAGGAAAGAGTAATTCTAGACCCAATCATCTGTCTAGAATTGACTCAGGGGAGGACACGCAGAGCATCAAGGAAAATAATCCATACGCTTAAATTTTTAGGTTACGGTGGGTGCCCTCAGATTTTGAGGACATTGTAGTATTTCTTAAGACAAGTGTGGTGCCGAAGAATGAATGAAGGCCTTGGAGAGGAAGGAGTTGGTCTTACACGTCATGCCTTACATGCTAATTAGTAGAGATCTGCATACAAGTTGGGCAATGATGAGGTTCGTGGTGATGCATGCTAGAACATGAGCACATTGCAATTATGGAAGAAGCACATGGTGGGATCGCAGGAGGACACTATGCAGGAAATGCAACCACGTGAAAGATTTTGCTCACACGTGGCTTTGGTGGGAAACCATTTAGTAATATTGTATTGAGTTTTGTAAGGCCTATGACCATTTCCAGGGCCTTGGAAAACTTGGAAAGAGGGATGAAATTAACATGTGACCAATAGCTAGCGCAAAACCATTTGAGAAATGGGCTATCAATTTTTAGGGCCAATCTCGGAAGCAACACGAAGGAATGGTTCATTGTATAACATCACTTGCACTGATTACTTGACACGGTGGGCGGAGGCAATGCCTATAAAGGATTGTACAACAACTTTAGAAGCTAGATTTTTATGGGAAAATATAATCAATGATATGGATGCCCATTGATATTGATAAGTGATTAAGGTATGCATTTTCTCAATGAAATGGTCAGAATTTTTATAATGAATTTATGGTGGTGCATCATAAGACTACCCCCTATCACCCTCAAGAAAATGGAACTCGAGGCATTTAATAAAATACTTAGTCACACATTGACTAAGATATGTGATGTTAAAAGAAAAGATTGGGATGAAAAGGTATCAACCATTCTTTGGGCATACGGGACAACGTACAAGAGTTTGAATAAGGCCACACCATTTCAATTGGTGTTTGGTGCGGAGGTTGTCCTACCGGTTGAATTCATGTTACCTTTTCTCGCATATAGTAGACGTGCAAGAGGA
Source organism: Taxus wallichiana var. yunnanensis (assembly GCA_018340775.1). Lineage (NCBI taxonomy): Eukaryota > Viridiplantae > Streptophyta > Pinopsida > Cupressales > Taxaceae > Taxus > Taxus wallichiana. Next base: position 952,219,392 of record CM031242.1, read on the forward strand.
TTAGCTGATGAGAAAGAGATGGAAGAAAATATTGACAAGTTAATGTAGTTAGATGAAAGATAATCACTCCCCAGGTGGAGCCAGAAGACCGAAAAATCAAAAAAAAATTCATGACATGATTGTCACATCAAGAACAAGAAGTTTGAGGTTGGGAAGATGGTTTTACTATATGATTCCAAGTTTTTGTGCTATCCTAGGAAGTTAAAATTCCATTGGTTGGGCCCTTACATCATCTCGTACATCCTTGATTTAGGCGAATACCGATTTACAAGCCTTTGGATGGGACAAGATTACTAGGAAAATTCAAAGGGAGTAGGCTTAAGCCCTACTATAAATAAGTCTTCTTGGTGTTTTTAAATAAGGTAGTATTGCTAGTTAGAATAGAATTTCCTTTAGTGTATTTTCCTTTTCTTGTGTTTCCCTTTCTCATTGTTCGTTACTTTCTATTGTTTTGTTTTATGCCTTGTGCAACAGTAACCACATTACTCTTTGAAGGTTGTGTATGTGCAGAGGACCACACATCTATTTATTGTGGGGTGGAGTGATATGAAGTAAAGGCTTGTAATACAAGTTTGAGCTAGCAATAGAAGTTGTGGTGAATGGCCCAGTTAAAAGAATAAATGTGCATAAGGTTAAGGGGCGTGTAGAGAAGAGGTGGACGTGAATGGTTGCTGTCAAGAAATGCCTTGAAAAAACCACACACAAAAAGGAGGAAGAGTGTAGAAAACACCTTGAGGTAGGTGAGGGAAAAAATATGGTAAAGGATAGAAGAAGTGCCTTCGGTGCTATGGATGCATGCGTGCACGAGTCTTTAGTCGGGTTGGATTTTTGTGCACTTGGAAGGTTGTTGTTGATGTGTAATCACAACACCCCGAATATATGTAACTCGATGGGTTGAAACTATTAGTGTGAATGCATAACATGGTGCTTCTCCCAAAGTGTGGGACTTTATGATTAGGAGAGCTCCGAATTAAGGTCAGTTCCTATTCCTCTATTCAGATGCACACATTCATATTGTAGAGGATCTGTCCTAAAATCTACTCTAACTTGCCAAGGAGACAGGGTTAAGAAGATGGAAGAAAATAAACTTAAACTAAATAAAGTGATGCACGAAAGGAATGCTAAACACCTACTTTTCCATTAAACACAAACCATTAAAATGTAATACAACCACCATGCACAGATAACCAGAGATTGCAATGAAAGATTAGGAGGATGCAATGAACATAAGAGAGGGTTGAAAATCACCCACATACTTGTATTATTGCTCCAAATATTTGATACAATGCATTACAATGGCCAAGAGGCAAAAAATTACATTACAACTTGAATGGGAGGTTTGAACTCCACAAATCCGTTTACGTATTGAGACAAGAGAACAAGGGAGGGTGCAAACCAAAAATGTATAACCTTTTGAAAAATGCCCCTCCTTACAATATATAGGAAGAATGAGAGAAGGAGAGAAGAAATCCAAAATCCAGCTCCAACCACCCCAAAAATGTATTAAAATATTATTCTAAAATGATGGGTGCCATGAAAAACCCATACCTACATGTACCATGCCTTCATTGGGAAAGGAAGGAAGCCCATACTTCATTATGGTGGTAGGTGAGAAACCTAGGAAAATATCTAAAAATGGTGGATTGTATTTCTTAATTTTGACTAACTTATTCCCACTTATTTAAAGATATCTAGAGAACCCCTGTAAGCTTTCCAAAATTCCTCTCTTGTGTGAATTTGAGCTCCCAGTCAAAATTTATGGCCATCTGAAGGTCCTGGGTGGCATTCTCAAATTATTGATATTCCTGTTTGAGTCCGAAAGAATACAACCCCAAAATCCTGAAATTTCAAATTTTTAGACATTTTGGTTTTATAAATGGAAACACTTGTTCATCACCAAATTTACTAGAGAGTTACGAAAGTCCGAAACCCAAAAGTCCAAAATTTCAAACTTTCGGACTTCGGGATTTTGGAAGTTGAGTTATGATTTCGGGTTTTGTGGTTTGAGACTTCCAAAATTCTGAAGTCGAAACCTCAAAAGTCTGAAGACTGAAATTTCAGACTTTTGGAGTTTCAGATTTCAAAACTTTTCCTCCAATTTTCCATTTTACTCACCGAGATCTCAAGTCTGAAACCAAAGTCAAGTTTGAAATTTCAGACTTCAAAGTTTTTGGGATTTCAGGCTTTTTACTTCTCCTTATCTTGGCACGATTCCCAAAAATATCAAAACCCCGAAAGTCCAAATTTCAGACTTTCAAACTTTGGGATTTCAGAAATTTTCTTCCTTTTCCTTGATTTCGCCCTATTTTTCCGAAACCATGAAACCCGAAAGTCGAATTTTGGACTTTCGGACTTGAGGATTTCAGACATTGCCGAAGTGCCAAACTTTTTGAAGTTTGAAATTTAGATTTTTTCCTCCATCTTTTCCTACTCAATCTCTCGATATCTTTCATCTTCCCTTAGCCATTTCTTTTCTCCCTTTCATTTACATCACCGAGCTCAACTATAATTTGATCTCTCGAATTTGAGTGTGAGCTCGCATGACCTGAACCACTCTCTACATTTTACCCACGCAAGGTCATGTTTGATCAATTTTTCCGAATGGGAAAATTTGGATAACAATTTGGTGACTGCGGGATCACCTCCGCTTGCTTTAGGGGAAAAGATCGGGTTGCCTTGAAGTATCCATTGGGCATGGAGTCATAATGATAGCCTAATACTGATCTTGTCTTGAACCTTGAACCCAACTACTTGCAACATTCGATCTTGAACCTTCCCCGCTTCCCACACTCTCAATTTTCATAAGAAAATATTGAAGATGAGATTTGTGAGAGTAGAAAATTATCTTGACCTGGAGGTTTCACTTCTCTCCGGAATGGACTGTTACAACATTCACCTTGAGCCACAGTGAATTGCATAATAACACAACCTGGGAGTAACAAAACCTGTGCCAAAGAACTTAGGGAATTGAAAAATACACTACAACAAGACAATGTGCATACGCACTTAGAGTAATTAGAACCCTAGGATACTATTTACAAGGGTGGAACATTTATTTTCAAAGAATAACGCTTAAGGTGGATCTCGTTAACTAGAATCGAAGTTCTTCTCCATCTAATGTAGATAATTAGAAAGAATTGCTATTTTTACATCCCGTGACCATATAGGGGCCACTCCAAATGGCATCAAACTTGGAATGCCTTCCTCAGTTTTCTTGATCCACGTCCCATTTTAGAACTAAGTCACCTTCCGAAAGGTCCTTGTCCTTGCTTTCTTATCAAACCATATTTTGACCAAGGCACGATCTTTTCCCATCATTTGAACCGCATTTTTCCGATTTCTTCCAATTCCATCAATTCCCGCATACCTAGCCTCCATTGGTTCGAACTCGACAAATCCAACTACTTCATGAGCTCCAATGCGGGTATTTCCAATGATATAGAAACATGCCTCTTTCCCATATACCAGCTTGTAAGGGGAATTACCTGTTGACCTCTTTGGTGTGATCCTGTCAGCCCATAATGTTGATTTTAGCTTGGTATGCCATGTCCTTTGGTTTTCATCCAGACTCCTTCGATGATTGTTATAAAATTCTTATTTGTCGAATCTTCCTTTCCATTACCTTATGGGTAATAGTTTGAAGAGGTGCTCAAGTAGATCCCATTCTTAACAACCCATTTTTGATCTTGGAACCTAGGAACGCTAATGCATTATCTGATATGATAGTGGTCGGTACTCCGAACCTAGTCACTTTCCCCTCATAGAAGTCTAGTATGTTAGACTCGTTGGCTTCTTTGAGTGCTACCGCCTCGGTCCACTTGGTGAAATAGTTCGTTGCTATGAGAATTCACTTGTGGCCTTGGATTGAGTTTAGATTGATGAACCTAATGAAGTCTAATCCCCATTACATGAATGGCTAATAACTAAAATTGGGTGCAATGGAAGTGATGTTAGTATTTCTTTGCTTGTGAAGAACAAACATTTCTTACACTTTTTGATCCAATTATAGCAGTCACTAAACATTGTGGGCCAATAGTAACCTACCTTCATTATCTTGAGATTTGTTACCCATGGGGAAAGTTTTCCTCCAACCCCTCCATCGTGGAACTCTTGTAACACCCTCTCAATTTGACCTATCCCAATGCACCTCAAAAGAACTCCATTGATGTCCTTCTTGAACAAGGTGCCATCAACAAGTACATATGGAATGGCTTGTAATATAAAGTATCTCCTCTTTTCTTTGCTCATTTATGGAGGGCATATGCTTGTTTGTAGGATGTGTATCATATTTTGAGTCCAACACGGGATAGACACATTCTCATTTGTTTGTTCTTGACCATCTTTTAGTACAAAGACAACTTGATTTTCATCACCTACTTCAACTTTTTGACTTGAGGCCAACTACTCACATAATCCCTTTCCATGGACAAGCTTGGTGACCTTAATTTAAATGTCATATTCCATGACACTAGTGATCCACCCTACACGTTTCTCATTTAGGTCCTTGTTTACAAGGAAGTCCTCGAATCTCGCATGTGAAACTAGTAATTGGATATTGTTGTTTGAAACCGGTGTTTGAACTTATTTAAGCTCCCGATCACCGTGCAAGAAAATTCTTCTCAATGAAGGATTATCTCACTTCATATTCTTCTAAACTTTGATTGAAGAAGGAAACTGGTTGTTCAGATCTCTCTTTGTTCTGTTGCACTAGGATTGCAAAAATCGTGTCACCACCACCAAAGGCATAGAGCATGAATTCCTTAGAGAATTTTGCATTGAAGAGAGTTGGAGCTTGAGATATAGCCTCTTTTATTGCTTCAAAACTTGCTTTTTCTTCAGCTGTCCACTTAAAGGCCATGCTCTTCTTCAACATCAGCGTTATTGGATTCACTAGAGCGAAAGGTTTGACACAAATCTACGGACAAAATTGATCCTTCCTAAGAATCTCTAAAGAGGCTTCTTATGACTTGGTAATGTCAATGCTTGAATTGCTTCAACTCTCTCGGGTCAATTGACAATCCTTCTTTCTTTGACACAATGTGACCTAGAAGCTTGCCTTCGTGAGCCAAGAATATGCATTTTTGGGATTCAATGACACCCCAAATATCCTACATCTTTGAAATACTGTCTCGGATGAAAGAGATGATCTTCTCGCATCTTTGGAGAACATGGTTATATCATCAAGATATATCAGTAATATTTTATTGATCAACCCTTTGAATGCCATATCCATTGCCCTTTGGAAAGTGGCTCTAGCATTTGACAACCCAAATGATATCTTCTTGTAGGCATAGGTGCCCCATTTGGTGGTGAAAGCCATTTTGAACTGATCGTCTTCTTTCACCATTATTTGATTATACCCCGAGTAGCCATAAGAGGGAGAATATTTTCAAACTAGATACCACTTGCAAGATTTTCTCCATTTAAGGGAGTGGGTAGTGGTCTTTGAGAGATGCCCTATTCAAGTCTCGAAATTCCACACACAACCTGATTTATCTATTATTTTTCCTAATTGGAACCAAGTTTGCAACCTAGCTTGAGTGCTTGATTGGAAATATAATACTTTCCTCTATCAATTTGATTATATATTTCTTCATCGAGGCTCAATGTGAGGGTTGATGGTCCCTACTTGTTCTGATGGGCTTAACATCTAGGTCCAATTCAATTGTATGTTGCGCTAGCTTCGTATTGAACCCTCGCAAGTCTTCATAGCTCCAAGAGAAGACATCTGAAAACTCTTGGAAAACCTGTACAAACTCATATTTCTCCTTCTCAGTAGCTACTTTACCAATTTGGAGTGTTTTCCCTTCCCTAACGGAAATAGGTTCCAAATCCTCTCCTTTGACTTTAATGTTGTTTTTCTCTTTAAGGAATTGATCATTCAGGTTGAAGATGGAATCCAACATAAACAAGCCTTTAGGAAGCTTGTTTGTCCATAGTTGTACTACTTGATCCCCATATTGCTGCTCTAATCTATCATGATTTTTAGCTAAGAATTCAGCCTCCTCTTGTAAGAAATTGATGATCTATTGATCATTCTCAAACACCTTCCAACTTTTGTTATTGTCTAGAATTGTTGGCCTTACAATTACATGGATATGTGGATGTGTTTTGTCTCTTTTGATGCTATCCACCACATCAAAATTTTCTCCAATGGTTGCAAGTCTATCCGCAACTTCATTCTTCTTCCTAGGTATGGACACAATGTTGAAAGCTTGAAATCATCAATCGGTCCCATAAAATATTTTTGTAGCTCTTGAGTACATCATTCTTTATAGCATGTTGTCCTTTGACTTGGTTCACTATTAGCTCGCTATCTCCAAATACCTATAAATTCTTTATCCCTCTTTTCCTATCCTAATGAAGTCCATGAATCAAAGCTTCATATTCAACCGTGTTGTTTAAACAGAAAAACTTGAAATGAAGATTTGAATAATATTTGGTGCTCTATGGTGCAACAAAAATTGCACCACCTACAACACCTTGTTTGCTTCTTGAACCATAAATTTTTTTACCAAACTTTGTTGTCATCCTTATTTTATGTCTTGGTGATGTTAGGAATGGGTGAATTTTATTCATGCACATAATATACACCCACTTCCAATTCCTCCATTTCCTTGTATGGGTCAAATTCATGCCTTTTGTTCCCCCACTCATCCCAGGTAAAATTTGGAATACCCTCAACCTTAGTATCGGTTTCTAGATCATTTGAACACTCTTCCTGATCAAAGGCTGAGCGATTTGCATTGATAGGACTTGGCATATGAGGCTCAATATAGAAATTGGAAATTGGTTCAGACCTGATTGTAGCCTTGGATCCATACCTCATCGTGAAAAGCATGTGTGAAAAATCCACAGATAGATATCCACTAATTTTGATGGTGAAGTCTCTTGAAAGACACAACGCAAAGAGTGGCATAAGGTCAATTGGACACATCCTGCGCAAGAATGTGACATTAGGAAAAACATGTAATGTAAGGCTTAACCCTTGGATGACCCCAACTATTCCCATTGTTAATCCATCTAGTTGTAGTACTCCTTTCACCACTGGCTCATACTTTAGTCCCAATTGGTCTGCTATTTATTTCGGCATTACTAAGCTACTTGCCCCGAATTGATCATGTAGTTGTGCACCAAGTGGTTTCCAACAATCAACGACACATAAAATGATGGAGGTTTTAAATTATTTCTTGGTTGACTCCCACCCTGTTGTAGTGCATTAGTAAGAACTTTCTCTAGTCATTGGTTTGATCCATTTGAGGTGGACTAATTAGCCGTTGCTAGGCTTGCAACAAATCTCATTGTCTTAGAATTTCTAGTGACTCCCACATGGAAATTTTCACATTTTTTTTCTTCATGTGATCGATGATGTTGAAAGGGGATGAATTATCCTTGTACTTCCCCTTACTTGGTACAATCTTTTCCGGAGTCTAAATAGGCATGTATGCTTGCAACAGGTGCCTTAGGCTGATTTTACACATTTGGGGCTGCATTTGGTCTACAAACTCCTTGTTGTGTAGGATTGGGATGATAAACAACTGGATTATATAGCTTTCCCTCCTCTATGTTCCTCATCTTTGATTGTGTGTTGGTGGCCATGCCTTGAAAATTGATTAATTAACTCCACATAAGTCTTTTGTTTTCCTATTAACCAATGTAGTTTCCATTGTAAGCGTCACTTATTGTGTTCCTTGCTGCTGATTTCCTTCTTGAATTGGTTCTTGGGATAAACCAATGGTCTGTACCATCAAGGCCTAGTTTAGTGCACCATCGAAACACGTTGATTGACTGTGAGGTAGATTGCAAGGGTAACACCATTCATACTCATGTGCCATGTTGTTTTGTGCTGGAACCAAGGCTCTTGATGTTGAAGGATCATAGGGTTTAAATGGCTTGATAGCTTGAGGTTGTCCCTAGTTATGATTTTGATTTGTATCCTGAAATTTGGTGGTCTATTTTCTTTGGTATGGTGGCCTAGCTTGCATCGAGCTTGAGGTCTGATACAGTCTAGGACTTTGAGCTTGTTGTCTCTTGATAGTCACTAGCTCATTTCCAAGGTTCTCGTAGTTATTTCATGACCTCTTGCAAATCTTTTGAAGTGTTTTAAGAAGTCAATGCCTCATTATTGCTTTGATTTCTAGGGGTTTGAATGGGATTTAACTCGGTGCTTTGGTGGTTGTAGGAGTTCCCATATACAGATAGAGAGGCATTGGAGGCCTTGGTGCCGGTTTACCAGCTTGAATCAAATAGTTCTATGCTCGATTTCTATGTTATAGGCTACATGTAAGGTTATTCCTCCCATTGATTGGATCATCATGGATATGTTTGAGTTTATAGCCTTCAAGAATAAAGGAATGCTCCTTTGGTGGTAGGTTTGACAACTACTCGAATCTGTCCTATGTCCATTGGAATCTAAAGTTGAAATTAGTCAACCTGTTCATTAGGAGCCCTCTTGATCATTGTCAATTGTTCCAATGAAGACATATTATCTCCTTTTCCCCAAATTGATTATGGAGGGTTGTGCATAAATGATCCCACTCGGATAGATCCCTTTGTTAAACTCCCGAACCATTACAATTATTTACCCTTAAAATTTGAAGGTAACATCTTGACCGCAATATCCATTTCATTGATTTCATGAATTACAAAGACATTGGCGATGTCCTAGATGTGCTCGATAGAAGTAGTCTAGTTCTCTCCAGTGAAATATGGGATGTTCTTCAATGTTGTAATTTGAACTAGATTTTTAGCATTTAGCGCATAAGAGGGATACTTCCTGTGAAGTTGACATAGGGATTGGGTTGTAGATGTGTCATTATGATTGGCCTAAGAACCCTTGTTGATGCAAGAAAAGGTCTACTAGGTAGAGATGTAGAAAAGTCCTGTTAGGTGGAGATGGTGATATTTGTGGTCTTCTTCCTCTCCTTCCTCTTCCTGGTGATAATTGCAAGTAGAAAAATAATCCCTCTTCTCGAGTATCAGACCTAGTTTGAATTCTTCTCATGTACTTGGGAAACCTGTGTTCTACACCATTGAATTTTATCCCTTGAGTCACCGGATGTGTTGGGAATGAGCCTCGAAGGTTGTATCTTGGTAAGTTACACACCAAACTTGAAAAAATTAAAATTAAAACTTTGAAGGACCTGTGTATTTAGGATTCTAGAATTTGAAATTTGATTTGGAACGATAATCCCGAAAACTTGAAAATGTAAGACCTCGAATGTCGAAACACGAAACCTAAAATTTAGAGAATCCTGAAATCCCAAAACCTGAGATCCCAAAATCTTGAGATGTCTAAAATCCTGAAATCCAAAATTCAAAAAAATCTAATATTTTAAAAATCAAAATTTCAAAAAACTAAAAATACCCTTTTGAAGATTAGCTTCGATCTATTGACTAAAGAAATTTGGACTTGTTTTGAGCAGGATAAGCCCCTAAAAATTCATTATGGAGTTAAACCTAAGAGGTGAAAAGTCTGAAATTGGAGAACTTGCAATTTCTAAGTCTGAATTTCTTGAAAATGCCTTCAAAGCTTGTGGAATGACCTCTTGTCCCACCAGCGTGCAAAAATTTTGATGCGTAATCACAACACCCCTGAATATCTGCAACTCGATGGGTTGAAACTACTAGTGTGATTAAATAACATGCAGCTTCTCCTAAAGTGTGGGAATTTATGATTGGGAGATCTCTTCGGATTAAGGCGCAGTTCCTATTCCTCTATTCAGATGCACACATTCATATTGTAGAGGATCTATCCTAAAATCTACTCTAACTTTCCAAGGAGATAGGGTTAATAAGATGCAAGAAAATAAACCTAAACTAACAAAGGTGATGCACCAAAGGAATGCTAAACACCTACTTTTCCATTAAACACAAACCATTAAAATTTAATACAACCACCATGCACTGAGATAACCGGGAATGCAATGAAATATCGAGGAGGATGCAATGAACATAAGAGAGGGTTGAAAATCACCCACAGACTTGTATTATTGCTCCAAATATTTGATACAATGCATTACAATGGCCAAGAGGTGAAAAATTGCATTTCAACTTGAATGGGAGGTTTTATCTCCAAAATCCAAGCGATTCTGATAAGAGAAGAAGGGAAGGTGCAAAGCAAAAATTTCCAACCTTTTGAAAAATGCCCCTCCTTACAATATATAAAAGAATGAGAGAAGGAGAGAAGAAATCAAAAATCAAGCTCTAACCACCCTAAAAATGTATTAAACTCTTCGCCAAAATGATGGGTTCCATGACAAAACCCATACCTCCATGTACCATTCCTTCCTCAGGCAAGGAAGGAAGCCCATACTTCATTATGGTGGTAGATGAGAAACTTGGGAAACTCTCTAAAAATGGTGGAATGTATTTCTTAATTTTGACTAACTTAGTCCCACTTATTTAAAGATATCTAGAGAACCCCTGTAAGCTTTCCAAAAGTCCTCTCTTGCGTGAATCTGAGATCCCAATCAAAATTTATGGCCATCTGAAGGTCTGGGTGGCATTTTGCAACTGTTGATCTTCTTGTTTTGAAGTCCGAAAAGAATGCAACCCCTGAAATCCTGAAATTTCAGATTTTTAGACATTTTGGTTTCGGAAATGGAAACATTGTTCATCACAAAATTCTCTTGAGAGTTCCGAAAGTCCAAAATTTAAGACTTTCAAAATTCGGGCTTTGAGAAGTTGAGTTGTGATTTCGGGTTTTCGAGTTTGAGACTTTGAAATTCCAAAGTCTGAAACCCAGAAAGTTTGAAATTTGAAATTTTGGACTTTTGGAGTTTCAAATTTTGGAACTTTTCCTCCCATTTTCCATTTTCTCGTTGAGATATCCGAAGTTCCAAAGTCCAAAGCCCCAAAAGTCGAAGTCCCAAATTTCAAACTTCGGAGTTTCAAGATTTGAGCTTTTACTACTCCTTATCTTGCACGATTCCCAAAAATATCAAAACCCTGAAAATCTAAAATTTTCACTTTCAAACTTTATGATTTTTTAGAACTTTTACGCCTTTTCTCGATTTCGTACTGTTTTTCGAAACACGAAAGTCTGAATTTTAGAATTTCGGACTACAGGATTTCGAGACATTCTTTCAAGTGGAAAATTTTTTGAAGTTTGAAATTTCAAATTTTTTTCCTCCATATTTTCCGCTCGAGATCTAATATCTTTTGTCTTCCCTTAGCCATTTATTTTCCGCCCTTGCATTTCCATCGTTGAGTTTGAATGCAACTTGATGTCCGAATTTGAGTGTGAGCTCGCATGACTAAACCACCCTCTCCATTTTCTCTCGTGCAAGGTCATGTTTGATTAATTTTGCCCGAGGGAAAATTTGGATAACAGATTATAAAGGGATTCTCACACAAGATGTTGTGTGTGGGTAAGATCACTTAAATTCATCTTAATGGAAAAATCCACATTTAATGTTGAAGTATGGTGGTACGTGGAATAATATTTAATTCTAGGAAGAAGGAAAACTATAAATACAAGGTCGGGAACTTCATTATTTTACATTGTGATTATGAAGTAAATAAAAATCTTGTGAACTAGGGAATCCAAAGTGAGATCTTTGCAAAGAAAGGAGAATTTGAGAGATCTGAAGTGTGTAGCTAGGGTAGATTTACAAACCAGTGTGGAAGGAGTACATGGGTGTGGAGAAGTTATTGAGAAAGCATCATCTTGTGGAAGGATTTTCCATTTAGGGTTTGGCGCCTAGGGCACAGAGTTACAAGGGTTTCTTCACAAAGATTGAGCTTGGGATCGAGATAGAGTGGCAAAGAAGAGCAAGGGGAGAAGTTCTAAGTGTTAACCCAATCGAGAAAGATGGCACCCAAAAAACCGCCGTCACTCCAAGAAGCGAAACAAAAGGGAAAGGAAAGCAAACAACAACCATCGAGAGCACAAATGAAGAATGGTATGTGGAAATGCAGTACTCATATGGGGTATTGCTAGGAAATATTGGGAATTGCACCTAATAAAGAAGATGGTGAATGATTATAACCAAAGCACACAACTACAATCAGAAAAATAAATGGGTTTGGAGCTGGTTCACCTAACCAACAAGAGGACACCGAGAAGACATGCCTATATAGAATGACAAAGTGAAGGTTAAATTGGATAAGGTAGGGTTCTGTAACTTTATGAACTACGAATTCGGAAAACTTGAGTGCCTCTACCAATTCTTGATGTCGTGCATTTATGAGGATGACTTTTATTTTGTAGGGAAAAAGATGCTCATAACTCCCCAGTTGATTTCAAAGTTCACAAGCCTTATCTGTGAGGGAGAGAGTTTAGATGATGATCTGAGTGACAAGGAGGCCATCAAGGAGATAGTAGCCATGTACAAATATAAGAAAGGATCACGATACTTTGACATCATTGAGATCCTAGACCCCGTGATGAGGATGAACGTGCGCTTGGTTATAAAACTTAATGATCAGGATAGATGGATGCAGGTGAACAAGGCATGTCACGAATGTATAACATAAAATATTGGAGGGGACCATCTATAACTTATCCACTTTTATTGTGGATGAAATCATAAGCAGTGCACAAGAGGGAAACAAAATATTATTTGGAAAAATCAACCTCACAATTGTCTTCTCAGAAGTCAGAGTGCCCGATGGGCCAGATAAGTTTGTTTGGGATTATCCAGAGGAATATTTTATGCCCGCGAAGACATTCGTAAAATATACTTATGAGACCATGACATCCACTCACAAGGAGCATCTAGAAAAGTTGTATAAGTGGATGAGGGATGCGTTCGAGGGTGGAATGGAGAATTCTAGAGAAACTACAGTCTTTATTAGATGGAGAAGTAAATTTTGCAGTGTACCATCACTTTTGAATTGGAAGATTTAAATTGATAGATGAAACAATGAGCCCCTAGTGGAATCTTCCATTCTCTTTCACCGCGCAATACTTCCAAGTGGGGGTGAAAAAAATTCAAAGAGGCCAAGATAATGAGGTTTGACCGAACTACCATGAGATGCGCAGAAAGCTTATCTACCCCAAAAGCACACATACGTGGAGAAGTATGTCACCCACGAGGTCCGGATGACAAAGCCCCTAACTTTACTAATTTTAGGTAGGACCATGGCAAGGGTGTATTTGCATATAAGGCCGAAGTTTGAAAAAGGTGTGTACTTGGAATGTGATGTCTCCATTCCTAAATATCCTATGGGAAGAAGGAAGCCCACACCAAAGAAAAGAGAAAGAGAAGAGGTGCAATGGAAAAAGGCACCAAGTGTTCGAGTATACCAATAGTGGTCACTCTAGAGGAAAGTGGTAAGCCTCACACTTACGCACGTAGAAATAAGTTCCTGGTCGAGAGAATATTCCAAAGAAGGAAAAACCTATCATAAAAGAGAAGTATCCAGACAAGGAAGAAGAGAGAGCAACATCTCCTATAATGGAATCCCCAGTTAGGAAGAAACAAAAGGTGATGGAGAAGGCTAATTCAGAGGATACAAAGAGCTTGGAGGCCTACAGAGGTGAAAGGGATGATAATGAGGATGATGAGCCTAAGGGATCTCAAGGCCCAACAATTTTTGAAGTGCATGATTTGGAGGAAGAGGTAGAGGAAGAAAAGAATGACTACATCTTTGTTCGGAGGAAGGATAAAAAGGAAGAGGAGGATGCTCAAGACAAAGAGGTGAGTGAGGAAGTGAGTACAAAGAATCAGAGGACCCCAAGCCTCACAAAGGAGTAGATAAATGAGGCAGAAGAGAGGGAAGTTGCAGGGATCATTGAAACCTTAGTGCATTAAGAGTTGGAGCGGAGCAAGGAGGAAGTGCTAAAAGAGGATGAAGAAGAAAGTGTCAGGAAAGAACATGAAAATGTAGGATGAGGCCCCACTTTGTCTATAAGCTTCCCAAAGGGAACATGCACAAGAGGAAAACACACATATATTCAAGGATGGGTTGTGTTGATGATCCGAGCAAGGTGTTGCATGCGTGCTTTCAAAGAACATTGCATCAAAGAAACTCATGGCTATGACATCATTTGATGAGGAAGGTGCATACCCTTAGACAAGGAAAATGATTTCTTGGGAATTTGAGTCCCACATCGACGAGCCCGAATTTGAAGTAAGTCAAGGGGCATTGATGCAAGTGTCGAATCAAAAGGAACCAACCCCTTGGTAAATGCTCAACATTTGTCGATAAATAAATCTGCAATGCCCTGAATAAAGTTTCGGTTGAGGTTGAAGCCAAAATTTTGGGAGAAACAATAGAGTAAGGTTCCTAGAGGCATAGCTGGAGAAGAAGGAAGAAGAGCTCTAGAAAATACTAACGACTTAAAAGATGAGGAACTAGTCGGAGCTCAGCTAAGGCATGAATTGAAGGAAGAGAAGGCAAAGGTGCACGAAGTCTCCAAGAAGGTGGAGATGATCACAGATGCCATTATCTTGAAGTATCCAAACTTGGCACCACTAGAGCAGAAATATTAATAAATCCTACAATTCCTAGAGAACTTGACTCATGTTCTCACCATGGAGAGGAAACCACTTACCTTAGATTCGGTAGAAAAGGCATTGGCACACTAGGTTAAGGAGGAAAATATGAAGGTGATGGAGATTGTTTATTAATACAACAAGATACTCACCGATGTAAAGGCCGCCGCAGAGGTAGAAGATGTCACCTATGCAAAATGTGTGGGTAGGGATAGAGTTGTGAGAAACTTGGTCACCACCCATGAGGTGGAACTCAAGGAGTTCCAAGAGAAGAACAAGGGGAATAGGGTTGAATGATACAAAATTCTAGCTATAAATTTGAGGCTATTGAGACCTTGCGAAGCTCAATTAAGAAATAGATGAAGGAGTTACAGCCCCAAATCAATCAAAAGATGGACGTGCTCAAGGATTTGAGCAAGAAATTTGAAGAGGTTATCAAAACCATGAGTGCTAAGGGGAAGGGATGAGATTTGAGGAGGTGAGTGTTAGTCGGAAACATTTTTCAACAAGTGCAAGATGAGGTTGATACTTGGGATAAATTGGAGGCAGACTTGAGGAAAGATTTCCCTCTCCTCTTGCAGTAGTAAACATATTTTCCCCATTCTTTCATTTCTTCCCCGATTCTTCATTCCTTCATTCTTTCCATTAAAGGACAATCATTATTTATTCTTTGGGAAATTGTTCCCATGGATGGAGAACAAGTGTAGTGTGGGGTGATGTACGGATCCTAAAATATTGGCTAAGTACAAGAAGGTGCGTGGGTGCGCAGAGCCTACTTAAAAAAGGGCGTGGAAGGAGAAAGCACGCAGGACATGGTTTTAGAAGGGTTTAGTAGAACCAGTGGCGTGCGCACAAGGTAGAGAACAGGTTTTAGGACTTAGCCATATTTGGCGTATCAGATAGAACATGAGAAAATTGTGACCCATTGCGCATGTGGAATGGATAAGGTGCCATCCTGGCAACAGGGTGGCCTAGGAAGGAATATACCTTGTGATAGAAGATTCCAAAAGGCCATCATTTAAAATAGTGGATAGCTTGATTCGAAGAAGTATGCACCCATGGAGGGCCACCTTCAAACTTGACAACTCATCTATATCCTTTGAAAAGGCATGGCGGTGGTGGAAAAGGCTATAAATACAAGTTCCCGATAAAGGAAATGGATTGATTAGATGAGAGGTGAAGCTCTGTAGAAATACATGGAGGGTTTTATGGGTTAGGTTTAGGATATTTGTAGGAGTAATGGAATATCAGGGGATGGGTTTATGTTTCCCTTGGGATTGTAAGGGACCTAAGTCCAATTCTGATGCATGGTTCTAATCTGCACTATCATTTTGGTCTATAATGACCCTGGTGGATGTAATGTGATTATTAGACATGTTAAATATGAATATATTCGGTTCATGGCTTATATGTATTTCTTTTTTATATGTTCTATGTGTTTCATATGAATGGGTATAATCATTATACATCTCCTTTCAAAGTATGATTGAGTTCGTATTCTTTTAATGTTTTTCTTGTCTAAACGGATGCATTAGTATTAACACTCATCCTAAGATCTCATGGTGAATGTGGGGTTTCTTTCATTCTTTCTATTATGCATCTTTCATAGATGATTCATTCTTACACAACTCACACAAAGGAGGGGCTCGATGCTGCGTGTGCCTTGGGTGAGCACCCAATGCCCACTGGGTGATAGGCCGACACATGTGGGACTCTCCTTGTTTTCTTAAAGGGTATAAAAATTAACACCACAAACAAACATTATAATTAAAATACCCAACTATACATGTATCCAAGGGTTTATTATTTCTATTACATTGCAAATGAAGAACCAAATTAGATAAAAATTATAAAAGACAAAGGTAAGGATACCATGCCCGAAATCGAATTGGCAAATACGGGTGTTCCAAGGGGTCCATACTCATGATCGGGAGGCCAAGAAAAAGAAGAGGATTTATTCCAAATAGTTTGTGAGCATTGATATTACTTCTATCATTGGTATGTTTGTTCCCATAAGCCTTGTTGACATGATTTAAGTTAGACTGTCATTCAAGAAGATTTCAGTTCATTGAAGCCTCGCTAAGTGCAAATTAGAATGAGTTTATTATGTCACTGAGTTTTGAAATGGTTTCCATATGGTTGGCCTATCCAAGGGTCGCATATCTTCAACCTTGTAAATCAAACCAACCAATGATAATAAAAAATGCCAACAACAACATTTTGGCAGGAACTCCTATTCTCCATTTTTGTTCGAGTTTATTTTTTATATCTCTTTGTTTTATTTTGATGTTGGTTATATCAAGCTACCACTCTTTTCAATAAACAAAGCACAAATTTTCAATTGAGGAAGAAAATATTTGAATCCGTGTAAGGCCAAAAATACCTCATCAAGAAGGAGAAACTTGATTTTTACTAAGACCTCTTCACTTGTTTTGTGCATTCAAACCATATGCTTTAGGGACACTCCACATATGCTCTATTAAGCAAAGAATAATTGATAAAAGGAAAATTGTAGGTGTATGTCCTCCTAGTATACCAAGAGGTTGAACCCAATCGAAAATAGATAAGTAAGAGGAAACTCCCTTTCGGGCGTTAAATCAAATAACTAATAGCCTTACACAAGCATGATTATCTTGTCTGCAAAGTCCTAATTTAATTAAATATCCAAAAATCCTTCCATATATCCCCAATTTGGAACGTGAATAGAATATGTAGGGAGCCGAGAGGTTGGGCTCCGCAACATCCAATGTAATTTTCCCCAATGTCTCAAAAGTCTTTATAACAAACAAAATTATGTGCCTAGTGAAAACATTGAAATCCATACACCACGTTTAAATTTAGGAAAGGTTAAATAACACTCAAGTTTTCACATTTGCATACACATCTACCAGTGTAATTGTAATTACAACATCCGACAATATTCCTTTATCCTTTATGCTTTCGGTTATAATCATACTCTTGTTCTTAAGATCCCATTTTGACACAAGTTGGAAGGGTCAAGGAAAAGGTTGTGGAAACTTGGATCTACCCCCGCCCATCACATTTTCTTGAAAGTTTATAAGACTACTCAACAAACTAATTTGTGCATTTCCTGCAGTTTATGCTATCCACTAGACCATATTTTTTTTCTTTGTATCCATATCTACCAGTGCACCTACAACTATAAAATCTAACAAAACTCCCATTTTAGCACATGATTAGGAGGAAATTGGAAAAGTAACAAAAAAATCAGATTTCCATTATATTTTTATGGACATCCTTACCTTGTTACAAAGCTCACATTTTTTGCACAAGCCAGGAGTACACGTAAAATAAAAACTATTCTGATTGGAGACCTATTTGTAGCATATGGTGAATATTTTGACTATCCAGAGAGGTCTCCCATGCCTTTACATGCTTCCACACTTTCCACACTTCACTGCCATTCCCACTCACTTTCCTCAATGACCAAAATTGCTCGAACCCACTCATAATGTCTTTCCATTCACCGAAAAGAACTCCAAGAAACTTTAGGGACACAAGGATAGGTTTGGGAGGCCCACACGCATTTTGAGGAAGCCCATGTGCCCTCACATGGCATTATTTAATCCACTCACCCAATTTATTCTTAAATGCATTCGTTACCTTTTTATAATTTAATTTAATTAACTAATTTTTATTTTTTCATACGGGCACCACACCCTCTTACTAACATAATGTTTTATTGGTTGTGAGATGAGTATGTTTAAAAATATGTTTGACTATCCAAATTAGATATGTTTCTTTAATGCATCTTGAAATTTCTTCTATAACTATAGATATTCACATTCATCCATTTGGGATTATCCGGTTTGTATTTGGGATATTGTCTAGGTCACAATATTTTTACTAGTAATATAAACTTAAAATCACAAAAAGGGCCCTGACAACCTAATGTAGACACTAAATCATGCACTTTGTGTACTATTTAGTCCTAGTGTCATACTATTATTCATATGGTTTTGAGTGAAGAAAGTACTAATTAACTCCCGTATCTTGTCTATTTTTATTTACTTTCTATCATAATTCTCAACTCTCAATGCATACAATCTCAAGTATGTTTTTTTTACTTTACGACATTTTAGCCTTGATCGGGACACCAGGCTAGTATTGGGGCATCCTTCGGTGCCCTGGTCCCATTCATGGTCTTTGTAATCCTTTTTACACTTTCTCCTCACTTTTTGGGCACTTTATAGCTGTTTGAGCATTATATATTTTTGGTGGTTGGCCTTTTTAGGGTTAATTATGAAATTAGATGAAGAGAACCATTTAAATACAAATTTATGAGACAATAATGAGGGACCAAGAACTAGGAACTATTATCATCATCGAAGTTTGGATCCATCTAGAGCTCATTTACATCCATCTAGCTCATCACAAGGGACAAAGGAGGTTCATCTACATTACACAAGCATAGGAGGGAATTTTATTCTATTCCATCCACCATTATATTACATTTTTCTCGAACATTAACTATTTATTACTACTTTCACAAAGTGAAACTAGCACAAGAGCAACCTAGGGCATGATCACCCACACACACATAGAACTACATCGGGTTTGAGATGTAGTGCATTTCTCACTTAGTAATTCAAACATTGTGGCCATTGAGAATGGTCCTACCCCTTAATTTGCATTTTAATTTTAAGGTTTTGATGCTTATCTTGGGGTCTTACAATTTTATTCTTCATCACTAATCATTGGTAACATTTGGCACAAAGAAAATAATTACATGCAATAGAAAGTGAGGGTTTTGCATCACAATCCCACCCTATAAATTTGGTTTATGGACCTTCTACACAGACTAGGGTACCCACAGGCACCTTGATCCTCTGTTTGGTTGTGGAGCCTGTTTTCATGTGTGAAAGTGTTGAAAAAAAATTTAGGCTTAAATTTTTTTGGCCTCGAAAAATGCACCCGACATATCGGGAAATGTGCTCTTCTCGTATGGGTGAGATTTTTGACCCATAGGTTTATGGGACGGGTTTTCCCATGGTTTTGATACCCACGGTTTTGTAAAAGCGCTTAGCGATTGTCTATTTATATGGTCTTATGTATATGATAGAGGTAGAAGCATATGTATTGTAGATGTGTTTTGAATTCGGGTGTAAATTCTATAGAGTTTTTTTGAGCATAGCTCCAAATGGATCTGGGTATTGTATTGAGAGAGTGGAGGCTTGTAATAAAATATGAGCAAGTAATTCTTTGTGGACGTAGCCCAAATTGGGTGAACCACGTTAAATCTTGTCTCTCTTGTGTTGTGTTATTTTATTTTGCAATTTTATTTCAGATCTGTAATAGTTTTTTGCATATTAGTTTCTACTATTGTAGTGATTACGTGAGGGATTATTCCACATATTTTATCTCTTATTTCCTAACAATTGGTATCAGAGCCTGGTTTTGTTTGCTGAAGTGTTGAATCGCAGGAAAATATTTTAGCTTGAGTGGGAGCTATGGCAGATGATGGAAGATCTAGGGTTGATAAATTCAATGGGTATAATTTTAGTCTTTGGAAGATGCAGATGGAAGATTACCTTTATCAGAAGGATCTTTATACTCGTTATCGAGAAGGTGAACAAACCCTCGAGCATGACAGATGTGGAATGGGATTTTCTGGATAGGAAGGCACTTGGGACAATCCGGCTGTGTCTTGCATCTTCGGTATTATTTAATGTTTCAAAGGAAAAGACTACAAAAGATCTAATGGATGCATTAGGGAAGTTGTATGAAAAACCCTCTGCCTCTAATAAGATATTTTTAATGAAAAAGTTGTTTAATATGAAGATGTCGAGAATAGTTCAGTAGCAGATCATTTAAATGATTTCAATACGGTTGTGAATATGCTAGCTTCGGTTACAATAGAATTTGATGAAGAAGTTAGGGCTTTATTAATTATGTGCTCTTTACCTGAAAGTTGGAATAGCCTAGTAATGGCAGTAAGCAACTCGGTTCCAGCTAACTCGAAGTTGAAGTTTGAGGATGTTGTAGGGGTGATTCTAAGCGAGGAAATGCGAAGAAAAAGCTCTGGGAATCTTCTACTTCAGGGAATGCTTTGACAGTGGAAACTAGAGGGAGACAAAAGAATAGAGGAAACCGTGGAAAATCGAAATATCGGGCAAGGTCAAAATCCAAGAGCAAGATTGTATGTTGGAACTGTGGAAATTTTGGGCATGCAAAGAAGGATTGTTGGGAGCTTGAGACAAGAAGAAACAACAGAAGAAAACAAGGAGGCAAATGTGGCATCGGGTAATGTATGTCGTGGTGCTTTGATTCTTTCTTTACATAATATTCTTGAATCTTGGGTTTTAGATTCAGGGCTTCTTTTCATGCTACTCCACATAGGAATTATTTTGTTGATTATGTTCAAGGGGATTTTGGGGATGTTTTTCTTTTTGATGATGAGCCTTGCAGTATAGCTGGAAAAGGTTACATTCATGTTAAGATGCGATTGGGAATACATGGCTATTGAAGGATGTCAAACATGTGCCTATATTAAGGAGAAATTTGATATCAAGGCAATTGGGAAGTGATGGTTGTCTTGTGATATTTACTGGTGACTCTTGGAAGGTTACTAAGGGTGCTCTTGTGGTGGAAAGAGATAATAAGGTTGGAACCTTGTATTTATCCACCGATAGTACTAATGATTGTAATCTTGTGGCTTTAGATGCAGATACAACATTATGGCATTATAGGCTCGGTCATATGAGCCATAAGGGCATGAAAATCATAAAGAAGAATTTTCTTGGATATACGAAATAGGTTTGGATTTACGTGAGAACCGCATATTTGGGAAATAGAAGCGAGTAAGGTTTCTCAAGGTTGGACCTATGAAGAAGAGAGTAAGTTAGAGCTGTTACATTCATTCGATGTGTGGGGTCGGCTCAGGTATCATCTCTTGGGGTTCAAGTTATTATGTTACTTTTATTGATGATGCAACAAGGAAAGTTTGGGTTTATTGTATTAGAAACAAATCTATTGTATTTGACACTTTTGTTAAATGGAAAGCCTTGGTAGAGAATGAAACAGGTCTTAAGCTAAAATGTCTCAGTCGAGATAATGGAGGGGATTATTGCAGCAATGAATTTAATGATTCTTGTTCTAAGAATGGAATCTGCGGGAAAAATACAGTTGGGAACTCCACAATAGAATGGGGTATTGGAAAGGATGAATAGAAAAATAATGGAACATGCTAGGAGCATGAATTTACATGCAGGACTGCCTCTTTCTTTTTGGAAGAAGCGGTGAGCACAGCTATGTACTTGATAAACAGAGGACCCTCAAGTGCCTTGGATGGAGGCATACTTGAGGAGGCTTGGTATGGTAAGAAAGTTGATTATTCATTTCTTAGAGTCTTTGGATGTGAGGTGTTTGTCCATATAGACAAGGATGATAGGACCAAGCTAGAGGCTAAATCAAAAAAATGTACTTTCATTGGTTATGGTGGTGATGACTTTGGATTTAAATGTTGGAGTATTAAGGACAAGAAAATCATTCGGTCTAGGGATGTGGTCTTTAATGAGAAAGTCATGTATAAGAAACAGTTACAGGAAAACAGGAAAAATCTAAGAAAGAATATGCAGTGGTAGAGGATCTTCCGGATGGGAAAGTGACCCATGAATCAGTTCAGGAACCTACTCAACAGGAAACCCAAACTCCTACAGTGAGGAGGTCTTCTAGGGTAAGAAAAGAACCTGAACATTTTTCTCCTTCTCTTTATTATTCATTACTCACTGATAGTGGAGAGCCGCAGAGAGCTTTGATGAAGTAATGCAATTAGATGCCAGTAAGAAGTGGGAGCAAGCCATGGATGAGGAGCATAAGTCTCTCATGGAGAACTAGACTTGGGATTTGGTGAAGCTACCGGAAGGAAAAAGAGCATTACAGAACAAGTGGGTGTATAGAGTTAAAGATGAAGAAGGAGGAAAGAAAAGATATAAGGCCGGTTTGTGGTCAAGGGTTTGCAGAAACAAGGTATAGATTTTGATGAGATTTTTTCTCTTGTAGTAAAAATGACTTCTATCGAATCTGTTCTTGGAATAGTGGCAAAGAAGACTTGCACTTAGAATAGCTAGATGTAAAGACTACATTTCTCCATGGTGATTTGGAGGAGGAGCTATATATACAACAACGGAAGGATATGAAGTCAAAGGTAAAGAGGAGATGGTGTGCAAACTAAATAAGAGCTTGTATGGCACGAAAAAAGCTCCACATCAATGGTATAAGAAGTTTAATAGCTTCATGATGGAGCAAGGTTATATTCGATGTCATTCGACCATTGCATGTATAAAAAGAAATTTGAGGATGGAAGTTATATTATCCTGTGTTTGTATGTAGATGACTTGTTGGTCAGGTAAAAACATGCGGGAAATAAATGTACTCAAGGGACAACTAAGTGAATCCTTTGATATGAAGGATTTGGGGGAAGCCAAACAAATCCTTGGTATGAGGATAACTCGGGATAGGAAGGAACAGTGACTTTATTACGGGAAGAGTACATTAAGAAGGTATTGGATAGGTTTAACATGCGGGATGCTAAACCAGTTGGGACTCCTTTGGAGCCATTTTAAGTTATCAAAGGAGCAAAGTGCCCCAAGATAGAGAAGGAAAGAAACCAGATGTCCAAGGTACCTTACTCATCAGTAGTTGGCAGTTTGATGTATGCTATGGTGTGCACTAGGCTTGATATTTCCCATGCAGTGGGAGTTGTGAGTAGATTTATGAGTGATCTAGGTAAAGAGAATTGACAAGAAGTAAAGTGGATCCTTCGGTATTTGAGAGGGACCATGGGGGAAGTTTTGTGCTACAGTGGATCAGACACCACTTTACATGTTTATGTAGATTCAGACATGGCTAGAGATGTAGACAACAGGAGGAGCACGACAGGTTATATTTACATTGTAGGTGGGATGACGGTGAGTGGATTTCACGACTAAAAAGTTGGTGGCTTTGTCAACCACGGAGAGGTGAGTATGTTCTGCTACAGAGGAAAGCAAAGAGATGATTTGGTTACAACAATTTCTTGAGGAGTTGGAGCATAAGCAGCAAGAATATAAGTTGTATAGTGATAGTCAGAGTGTTATACACCTAGCTAAGAACTCTGCTTTCCACTCTAGGACGAAGCATATACAATTAAGGTACCATTTCATTAGGATAGCTTTGGAGGAAGAGAATTTGAAGTTAGAGAAGATGCATACTAGTCAGAATCCTGCAGACATGATGACCAAGGTGGTCACAAGGGAAAAACTAAATTTATGCTCAGCTTTGGTTGGTCTTCACAAAAACTAGTGAAGGGTTGAGAAGCTTGCTCGGAGGAAAATTAGTCTCCAAGTGGGAGATTGTTAGGTTGTGGAGCCTGTTTTCATGTGTGAAAGTGTTGAAAACTATACACTAAGAGTACTGTACACTTTTCATGTAAATTTTTTTGGCCTCGAAAAATGCACCCGACATATCGGGAAATGTGCTCTTCTCGTATGGGTGAGATTTTTGACCCATAGGTTTATGGGACGGGTTTTTCCCATGGTTTTGATACCCACGGTTTTGTAAAACTGATTAAGCAGTTGTCTATTTATATGGTCTTATGCATATGATAGAGGTATAAGCATATGTATTGCAGATGTGTTTTGAATTCGGGTGTGAATTCATGCAGGTTTGTTGAGCATAGCTCCAAACAGATATGGGTATTGTATTGAGAGAGTGGAGGCTTGTAATAAAATCTAAGCAAGTGATTCTTGGTGGACGTAGCCCAAATTGGGTGAACCATGTTAAATCTTGTCTCTCTTGTGTTGTGTTATTTTATTCTACAATTTTATTTCAGATCTGTAATAATTTCTGCATATTAGTTTCTACTGTTGCGATTCTGTGAGGGATTATTCCACATATTTTATCTCTTATTTCTGACATCCTCCTCCGTGTGCCCTAGTTCAATGAAAAAACTTAGCTAGATGTCTTCTTGAGCTCTTGTGTGGTCATATATTATGAATTTTTTTAATCCAATTTACCCTTCAACACAATCCGATCACCTCTTAATCATTTAAGCTCCTTCCAACCCTACCTTGGTCAATTAGGGTTTCATGTTTTCATTAGTTTAGTTTCTTGGGTAATTTTCTATATTTATTCATTGCATTTATTTATTGTTGTTCCTAGTTATGCTTTGACCTTTGCAGATTCATTTTCTTAGCATATTGCTTTTTAAATGCCGCTCTTTATGTTGACCTCACTACTTTTGATAATGACCCACCTTTGCATATCATATGTCATATTCAAAATGTACGTATAAAAACACTTTAATCGATAACAAATCTAAACTCAAATTATGGCCAATGTCATTCCTTGAAGTCATGTGTATTTCATCTCGTGATGTTAGTCCATCTTGTCTTTCACTACGTGCTTATGATGGCTTTGTTTGTCCATGTGTCGGTCACATTACACTACCTATCACTATATGACCCAAAGCTATCCCTACCATGTTTTTCATCATTAATTTCCTAGTCTCCTCTAATTTCTTACTTGGTAGACCATGGCTTTATGTCATGCAAGTTGTAGCATATACCGTGAATCATTGCGTAAAATTCCTACGTGAGGGTATTAAGCATACTATTTTTGTGATCATAATTGATTACAATGTTGTGACCGTGCTCTAATACTAGTCTTCCCATTCCATGCACTAATACTATAGAAGACCATCAACCTATGGATGAACCACCTCACTTGTCACAACTTGACGGTGTTGTATATGTAATAGATGCAATTTCTTCAATGCCCCTTGCTACTACTACTACTAAGATTCCTTATGAGTGGCCTTTCCGGTTTATGGATGTCGCTCTATCACTTACACCTTCACATGTACCACCTACACTAGCATGCCCACCATTCACTTACAAAATCTTAATGAATTATTCATACTGGGATCATATTCTATTTAATCCTACTTGCGATGACACTATCTGTACACATGAGGTTCTTTCTCGACTAGGTTTTACTTTCGAGGACCTTTATCCTACATCATATGCTCCTCATATTTATTATGGGTTTATTCGCATCACTTGCCGCTTATGGTTTTCATGTCTTTCATCTTATTCTCCATCTATTGTACACCCCTCACTCTTCACCACTTACATTATGGAAATCATGGCTTGATTATATTGGGGGCACTCTACATCCCGATCATATAGATATATTTTTCGTTATGCCTTTTAGATGCATCTTTATCTGTAATATCTCTTTCTTAGGTCATACAAACAATTGTATGCACATGGTTTTCCACTTCCTCCATTTACTGATGAGGAATATGAAATGGGTATGTAAAAACTACGCCTCAATGGATCATTATGTGATCAACCAAACACTATTTATTATCAATTCACCATTGTTTATCCATTCAACTATGATCCTAAGAGCGATGATCTTCTAGATAACATTACATGATTACATCCTTCATCTTACATACTTGGGGGCATAACATCCAACACATCCCCCTCCTCATATTAAGTGTCAACACATATCTCACACCTTGGCATTATCCTACATCAATCTTCTCACATAGGCATATCCATCACATGTTTAGCGGCGTCATTACTCGATGACACACTCTCGCTATGGTTCACACTTGACTGTTGAGGGCTTACTATACATGAAACCCACACACCATATAATAGGTACTAAACAATACATTTATTCACACATATTTCATTGTACATCATCTCATTGCATATTTACACATTATACATATTGTACATATCATATAAACATATAGCATTACATACTACTCATACTACGTCACAAGCATCTTACACTTTTCAGTGTACATCATACATTACATTTTATACATTGTACATTACACACTCCACTCATCACATGGTCATATTTCATCATTACATAGACTACATTGTCTTCTATGTGTTATACTCACTACCCTATGATGTAATTTTAGTTCTTAGGTCCATACATGGCTGTTGAGGTTTTACAAATCAAATGGAACTTATCTTCATCAAAAGTTCATTGTTAAACCTCTCTTCATGTGATATTCCTATGTTAGTGAAATATGCTATAGGATAAATTATCATGCCTATTCCTTCATCTTGTAATGGTGTACGCTTTAGGCTACATCATCACTCACTTGATCATCTTGTCGTGATATATGCTTTGGATAAAAGGATAACTCACTCATATCATTTATAGGTTGAATCTCATCACTACACATATACACTCATCACAAGTCGTCAGATAAAACACACACTTCAACCATTTCCCGATGACACACTCTCGTTTCCAATTCATACTTGACTGCTAAGGAGAAAAATAAATGAAACTCACTTTGCATACATTTCCATTTACTCATGGGGCATGTGGATCCTACAATCTTTCTTGCATTCCATTCCATCCATCCATAAAATATTGCATATATTGGTCACTTTTATTCTTTCTTACTCGTGTTTATATATGGTCACTTATTACACATGCTAGTTAGATCTCTTGTATGTCATTTATCTATACCATACACACATGTACGTTCATGTCTTTTTCCTAGTTTTGATCATAGATATAGGTATTTTACACGTCAGAATGGATGCTCGCCTTCTACACTTCCTAAACTAGTCATTGGGGGCATTCACATTCATCTCCTCCATGTGCTATTGTTTCATTTTGCACTTAGCACTTTACATTACTTGGTTATACATGCTTTTGACATACTAGTTATCTTTCCGACATGTTAATAGGTGCTTCATATGCACCATTTTTGGTCATTATGTGCATCCACATTCATCTCTTCCAGGTTCTATTGTTTCATTTTGTACTTAGCACTTTAAATTACTTGGTTATACATGCTTTTGACATACTAGTTATCTTACTAACATGCTAATGAGTTCTTCATGTGCAACATTTTTTATGCATGGATATTTACTTTCATAATTGTTTGTTACATTGTATGTTATTGGTTCCTTTTGTATGCGGGTTTTTACATATGTTTGGTGTTCATAATTTTTTGTTTGTATGCACTCATGATGGCCTTATATAGCTAGTCTTGTGATCTCATTTTTGTCGATGAAATGAAAGAATTGAAATATATTGAAATTGTAAACAATTATTGAAATTACTTTATTTTAGTGATGATTTAGTTGTGTTAATTGATGATGTGAATTGATATGTATATGTGTATTTTATTTTTTTATGACATTGATATGGCCATAGGGCTAGAGAGGTATTGTTTTGATTTTGTAGGAAATTGTAACACAACAAACAAAAGGGTAATGAAGACTAAAAATGAAATAATTTTGGGTATTGGCAACAGGTCACCTTAGCAACTTATGTTTTTTTGTATGTTGTTTTGTTGTTGATATTTTGTTAAAAGGTTCCCTTTGGGGGGTGGCATAAAATGTGACCATGGGTAAATGCGTTATTTCCTTTTTCTTTTTATTATTATTTTGTGAGTATGTGATCTATTATTGTAATGTGTCCACTTTATTATTGGTAGTTAATGTGCTCTTATTTAAGTTGATTAATCATGTTAATTAAATTAATTTTGGATGTGACCAAGGGGTATTTAATTTTGTTAGGTTTTCCTTGATTTTATTATGGATTTGAAAGGGATTTTTGGTTGTAGTGTTGTGTACCCAACCTTGCATGTCAAAATCAGATTTTGGCTTACGGTTTATTTTTGGAAGCATGTGGGACAAGTTAAGCTTTTCCCACACCTCTTAAATTCATCTACCAACTATACATATGGGATAAGGGGTAAAACTTAGGCCCCATTATGTGATTTGGAAGGTAAAAGGTTATATTTATTTCACTTTCTTACATAAACTTTTATTTTTTCCTTTGGTGTATGGTTAATGGTTTGTGTGTGGAAGGAAAACTTGTCATTTTCTCACCCACCAAGTTATGAGCTTTGGATTTGGTGTTTGACCATGTGATTTGGAGTGGATAAGTGATGTGGCATCCTACATGGAGCCACATCACTACTCTCTCCTCACTTTTGTAATTATGTATGTTGTTTTGAAGTTTTTGGGGTTACATGTTTTTATTTTTCGCTCTTGAAATTTTAGAGGAGCTTGTTTGTAGTTCTTGTTGGGAGATTGGGATATTTTTTTGGGTATGTATTTAACTTAAAAACACTCGGATCTTATGCTAGTGGAATGGACATTTCTGTAATGGCAAGGTAGGGATTTCACCCATGCATTTTATTTTTATTTTTGTGTAAATGGTTGTAAATGGATGAATGTTGTGTGTTTGGTTTGGGGAATAGAATGGCCTTAAGGTTGTTTAGGAGAAATAAAATGGGGATCTATTGAGGGAGGGATAAGAGTATATGTTATGCATTTGGAGGGATTTTTGTGTTGGGTGTCCCACCTTGTGATAATAAGAAATAATTATTATTTATCTTATTATATTTATTGAGGGAGGGATAAGAGTTTGAGGGGGCATAAGAGTTTTGAGGGAGACATAAGAGAACTTGAGGGAGGCATAAGATTTTTGAGGGAGGCATAAGAGTCTTGTTGGTATGTGATTTTGTTTTTAGGCTTTTAAGGTGGGAACCTAATCCCATTGGGAGGCATAAGTGATTCCCCATGTTTCTTCTCTCCCTTGGCTTGGATTGCAAGCCTTTGTGCTTTGGGAAAATTGTAAGTTTGTGGTTATTTCGTACTATTCTTATTGTGGTGAAAGTTTGCATGAATGATTGTTGTTGAAGCCATGTAAAATTTTCCTTTGTTTCTTGATACCTCATACTGCTTCATTGTTGGGGATCAGGGGCCAATGAGGAGAATGACTTCTCGTTCTCATTGGATAATAGGTTAGGTCGAGATTTTTGCCTACTCCCCTTATTTAGTTGTTGTGAGTGGATTTTTGAAAAATGGAGGAGTTCAAATTGTCATCTTGGAAAGAGTTGTTTTGTGGAAGATCAAAAGAAAAAAAAATAGTTATTATTGTAAATTTGGCCATGTTGTTTCCACCTTTGAGTGGGAGGCTTGTATACTCTTGCATTTTAAAAGAGATTATTTGAAATTTTATTATCAAGTTATGTAGTAAAAGGGATTGAAGAAAAATCTTGAAAGTTGTATTCGTTGAGTATATATTTCCTTCAAATCTGAAATGTATCAAGTTGCTTGTGATTTCATCTTGTCAAATAGTTTTGTTTGTATTGGAAAGATATATGGAAGTATAATGTTTATCTTTATATATATATCATTTTTATTGTTAAAAGGAAAGAGACTTGCATTTATAAAATGGTTAAATTATTTCTCTATGAACTTCAATGTATTGTGGTTGAAAAGAAACACCTTCTCATTTTATTGTAAAAGTTAGTATGTTGGGATGTTGAAATCATAGTCAAATATCATACAATGTATAAGAAAAAAATACATATTCTCGTTATTTTAAACAATGAATATATCCTCTTTATTAATTGTATTAGATTGGATAAGAAAAACTATTAGTTTCCTACTATTCCACATAGAGGAATAGATAGAAAGTTTTAACTACTTGTCTTATATTTCACTAGACAAATTAATTTGAATTAATTGTTAGATTATGAAGTGAATAGAAAATATACAATTATAAATATATATACTTATATATTTTTATTAGATAAATTTATATATTTATATATATTATAATTATATATATTGAATAAAATTATTATATTGCAATTACTATATATATATATATATATATATATATATATATATATATATATATATATATATATATATATATATATTTACAAGTAATTGTTAAAATAAAAAATTTAATATTGTAAAAACTACCTATTGTATTTATCTTCCCCTTGGGTGGATATAGACAAACAGAAGATATGGAAGAACTATTAATCAACTTGACTATTATTAAATGATTAAGATATATATCCCAAATCCATCTACATTATACCCTAAATCAGTTTTGGGAATTCATGATCGTAGAATAGTGCTATGATTCAATAACAAACTCAATCACGCACACAGGATCTAAACAATTCCCCAAAATCTATAGTACTAAAAGTATAAACTAAAATAATGTAAATCAAAACAAATTACACACACATAAAAAAAAAAATGTATCGTGGTTCACCCAATGTGGCCCACGTCCACAAAAGATAGATATATCATAAATATAATATAACAAGAGTACAAACCAAATCTTCAATACAAGAGTACAATGCATCTATCAAAGAGTATCTCCTTTCCTCCAGATCTCTAAATGGATCTACATGAGTGCACTACAATCTTACCTCCAAACAAAACAAGATCTCACATACCAGGAACTACTACATCTCCAATCCTGTGCAACCAAGCTCTCCTGTGAATATGCAAACAAGCCCTCTCACATGGGTCTACCAATGTGCAGACATATATGTCCACCAAGAAATTCTCTCCTCCATCTCACTATATCTTCCATTGCAAACAAGAAGACAACCTCCTCTACAATATCTGGATACTATCTCGTATCCATAAACTCTCCAACAAGATACAATACTATATTCCTATGGATCAAGAATACAATATTATCTCATGGATCTATAATACAAGATCTCATAACAACATGTGGATCTACAATACAAGATCTCACAAAAACCTATGGATCTATAAGATGAAATACTATGTGCTTTGCATACTATGAAATCCATTACATTTAGACAAGACGATACAAAGGAAATAAAGAAGAAGACAACCACCTTCTCACCATTCAGATGTACCTATTATTTCCTTTTGTCCATCTTCTCTCCATTGAAGCTCTGTCTTCATGCAACCTTTTTCTTCTTTTTCTTCTTCTTCATCTTCAACCAAGGATAATTAACATTTTTCCTCTATCCTTATGTTCTAACCCTATTTTTCTAGCTTATATAAGCTTAGAAAAACTTAAGGCACCTTAGCTATGCATTTACAACCTTTAAATCAACTTTATAACAAAGTTATATCTAATTACCGTGAGTTAAATATTAAATTTCATGCACAGTAACCGATACCGAGTTACCCTAACTAGTGTCGATTACCTTAATACGATCGATGTCGGTTACCCCGACCGGTGCCGATTACCCTAACTAGTGCGATTATCCCGACTAGCATCGGTTACCCCGATGTGGACCGATTTCGGTTACCCGACCGGTGCGGTTACCTTGCCGGCGTGGTTCTTGTGTAAACCAAAAAGATGTAAATCATGCTAACTATAAAGCAATTCAGCTTCACAATCCATCTATTCTTTATATCAACAATTCTCTCAAATGAAATCAAGAATATTAAACCATCTTCTAAAACCAAATAAATAAAAACCCATGACTTACCATATACCCGCATGAAGCTACACTCCGATCCATGATACACAAGCTATCCATACATCAAAATCCCACTGAATCATAACTCCAAGCCTCTCATGCAACTAAGCCACCATGACTAACACACCTCCAAGAGCTATCACTCAAAATGAAATACTTGAGCTTCAACTGCAACCATAGCCATACCTATAAAATCAACCATGTTCTCTAACCATCTATCCATGTCTTCATGTTACTACCAATGCAACTGACCAAAGACAAGTCAAACTGGAATAAGTGTAAGAAATAAACAAGATCCTGGGTAAGACAACCCAAATGAGTTCTACATGCAACCAGTGGGTGATCAATCCACAAACACCTACATAACTCAAAGAATCCAAACACTACAATCTACAAATCCAACCCTGCATAAACAACTTGCATGTCCAAGACAACCATATGTAGATAACATATATATCATGGAGTAACATAGTAATAAGAGGAAATATAAGTATCCCCTACTCATGCTCAAGGAAATATAAACCATTCTCATAGGAATCTATGTGGAAAAAAATATTTGCATCATCATAAACTCACAAAACAAAATCTATCCATATGTATAAACTTACCATATACATCCATCCATATCATCAGGCTCTCTAGAAGCTCCAAGCCTCTCACTGACTAACTCCAAAGGCATATATGAATCATATGCTCATCAATGTAAAAAAACAACCCCTGCTAACTATGCTACTAATAATTAGTGGAAATACCAACAAAAATGTCATCAAGCTATCAGACAACCATCGAAGATGAAATAAAATAAGGGAAACATCAATAAGATGTAAATATACACTTTGTTTTCACATCTTTGTAACTTTTGTAACAAAAATATTTTCCTTTTGTACCCTTCAATGTCAATTAAATTTCTCTCTCTTCTTAACCTAGCTGAATAACCATCAACCGCAATCCCATAGGGATACCTAGGTACCACAAAATAAAACCGAAGTGACATCACCATGCAATAAACAAAAATACTTGTAAAACCGTTATGTCCTCCAAAAAAATTTGTGCCTCATGCCACAAAAAAATGTAGCATACTCTCACTCTACATGTACATATATGTCCAACCTATAATGCCAAAACCATGGCTTACTCCCACTTAACCTGAAATCCCATGCACTTCTTATAATCACCAAGATCAAAAGCTTTACATGTGAGTCGAAATATAATAGATGAAAGAAAATATAAAACTGATTCCTTCTTATCAAAGAATACTTCTACATCACATAATTTTGGACTTCTTGTGAAGTAGGTGAATCAAATTATTTTCATTATGTGTACTCAACATCTTTCGTTACCTAAAATTGTGTTTAAACGTGACTTTTCATTGAGGATCCCATCCTTAGACTAGATATCCTTGTCTTGAAGATTCCAACATATCCCAGAAATAAAAGTCAATCTCACCAAATACCCATGGTGTAAATTTTACTTGTGCACACAATCCAAACATAATACTAGTTTCTTCAAATAAAAGAAATAAAACATGAACCATATAGAGATACCTAAATTTGACCCAAGTCTCACTGGACTCGCCGATCCAAATATTTCCTCTTTCTGATTCAAATAATGAAGTGATCCTCTCTGTTTCTACATGTACACACCTTTGTGCTAGAAACCTGATCCTCCAAAATAGGACACTAAACCATTCATGCCCTCTTCTACTGTAATAAACCATGTGCAAACTTGTTGTCACAGAGACCGACTATGGTTTCTTGTGACAGTCTTGGTTACCCTCTATGACCAATGTCGATTCCCTGACCGATGCCGGTGCTACTAGAACAAACACAATGCCACAAATTGGCATAGGTCACCAAATTAGGTGCCTACTCCAACCAAATCCGATAGTTTTTTAAAGTCATTCATTTCAAGAAGAACCCAAATCTTACACAAAAACTTAACAACAATAATACAAGTAATAAAATTACACCAAGAAGAAATACATTACTTTACCAACACCAAGATATTCAATTGCATCTTCAATCAAGAACATGCTTCCCGATGGAAACCCTATCTTTGTTCTATGCTACTCGCCTCTCTAATGAAGCTCGTGCATATCCCTGCACCAATGATGCATAACTTCTCCTCTATCTCATACTCAAATATGCAATCACAAACCATGAATGTGTATCCAAAACATAAAATCAACGTAATACCAAGATAAAGCCATACCTCTATAACCTAGATCTGCAATCGACCAACATTCTTATGCCTCAAAGAAAATAGGACACCTCAATAATCAAGACACATTCCATGCATCTTCTAAATTCTTGGATCTGTGATTTTCTATTTAAAACCATGTTTCTCGAATCGACCATGGTCACCTGTGATGTCGATCACCGTATTATCTAGTAACATCACATTTCTAGCTTCCACTTGTGATTTTAAGATTAGGAAAAAAAAACCTACTCTTATACACATGTCGAGTAAACCACTAACAATATATGAAGAAAAACTTGCTCTGAAATAACCAAGCTCTGATACCATTTGTTGCAAATTGGATTTGCCAAATAGTGCTATGATTTAATAACAAACTCAATCATGCACACAGGATCTAAAAAATTCCCCAAAATCTGATAATGGAAGTATAAACTAGAATAATCCAAATAAAAACAAAGTACACACATAATACAACATGTACCGTGGTTCACCTAATGTGGTCTACATCTAGCAAAGATAGAGATATCATATATATAATATAAAAAGAGTACAAACCAACTCTTCAATACAAAAGTACAATGCATCTCTCTAAGAGTATCTCCTCCTCCAGATCTCTAAATGGATCTACATGAGTGCACTACAAACGTTCCTCCAAACACCACCAGATCTCACATACCAAGAACTACTACATCTCCCACTATGCAACCAAGCTCTCCTGTGAATCTGCAAACAATACCTCTCACATGGGTCTACCAATGTGCACCAAGAAATTATCTCCTCCATCTCACTTTGCATCTACCACTGCAAACAAGAAAACAAGCTCATCTACAATATATGGATATTATCTCGTATTCACAAGCTCTCTAACAAGATACAATACTATATTCTTATGGATCAACAATACAATATGATCTCATGGATCTACAATACAAAATCTCACAATAACTTTGTGGATATACAATATAAGATCTCACAACAACCTATGGATCTACAAGATGAAAGACTATGTGGTTTACATACTATGAAAGCCATTACATTTAGACAAGAAAATATAGAAGAAGACAACCACCTTCTCACCATTCACATGTACATATTATTTCCTTTTGTCTATCTTCTCTCCATTAAATATTTGTCCTCATCCAACCTTTTTCTATTTTTCTTCTTCTTCATCTTCAACCAAGGAGAATTAACATTCTTCCTCTATCCTTATATTCTAATCCTATATTTTAGCTTATATAAGCTTAGAAAAATTATGGCACCTTAACTATGCATTTACAACCTTTAAATCAACTTTATAACAAAGTTAGATCTAATTCCCATGAGTTAAATATAAAATTTCACACACATGTAACCATAACCGGTTACCCCGATGCTAACTAAAGTGTCGATTCTTGTGTAAATCATGCTAAGCGTGAAGCAATTCAGCTCCACAATCCTAACAATCGGCATTTTTAACAGGTGTTATTTTTAGATAAAGTTTTAAACAAATAAAATATTCAAAAGGGGGTGTGTGTGTGTGTGTGTGTGTGTATATATATATATATATATATATATATATATATATATATGTGTGTGTGTGTGTGTGTGTGTATGTATGTATATACACACACACACACACACACAACCCTAGATCTGTGAGTATTCCTCATGTTTAACCAGAATTAAAATAGGAAAATATGCCCATACCCAAAAAGGGGCAAACAAAAATATATATAATAAAACAATAACAAATCAAAGGTAGAGAAACCCTAGGTGTGGTATGCAAACAAATCTCCAAATGTCTATATCCATCCAAAGAACAATGAGCAACCTTTCATGGCCTCTATGTTCCCAAAACCTACAAAAAAATGGAGCAAATGAATGAGTTTAGGGTAAAAAGAATAATAAGAAGGCCTCATAAGGATTTTTAGGGCATTTCTAATCCTAGGGCCCAAAATGACTTAATCTAATGGATGAGATTTCTCCCTACAACTTTAAGTGATGTGATTTTTGTGGGAATGAAAAATTAATTAAAGGGTATGGGTAATGGGTTGAATGGGGCCACTTAAGGGTTAGCGTAAGGTTATACCTTAGTCTTAAGTTATTAAGTAAATAAATGACATTATAATTATAAGGATAAATTAAATAATTGTGAAAGGGGTAACATAGATAATGTTTTACAAGGGTTAATTATTGGAATTTAAAATGTATAGTTAGATGACATCATGTGGGGATTTGTTATTAAGTTGTTAGATGAAGTAAAAAATAAACCAACTTAGGAAGTATCGACCCATATGACACTTTAAATAAGGTGAAATAGTGGAAACCCTAGATGGGTATTTAGACCCGAAATGGTCGCATAATGAGTAATAATAATTAATTGTTAATTTAATTACGATAACCTTATGAATATGTGGACTTTATTAATCATGAAATATTTAAACCTAGTTGGTGGTTATCTTGTTGCAAACCCTTTAAACAAAAAAATTATTCCGTAATTTTCCTAACTAATTATTGAGTTTTATCTTGGGTTTTGTGCATAAAAAATGTGGGTGTTACACTTGGTATTAAAGCCATGGGTTCAAAGCTTGGACCTTGGGAAAACTTGGGAGCACAAAAACATTTAGCGAGAACTAATCTTAAGACACTTGAAACTCTGGAATTTTAAATAATAATAAAAACAATAAAATGTGTTTGGATTGTTGCATTTTCCGAGTGGGCATATTTTGAACCCTATTTACCGAGAAAATGTAATTCAGTTTGATATTCTTATGAGCTACCTGAGTATTATAAATTTGGTTCCGTGCGAAGATGTTATCTAATGGAACTCCTAGCTTTTGGTTGTGGTCATGTGATGATGTTGATTCCAGAGCTCTCCCTTGTTTGGTTTACTATTTTTTTTTGTGCTAATCTTGGGAATTAGTGCTAGAGGTATCGTTTAGGGGCAATTTTGGAGAAAATTTGAGGATTGATTTGTTGTTTAGAGCTCCCCTTTTTCTTCAGTGGTTAGATGAGTTGGTTTGGTTGTCACTTGTGGACTTAATCCCCATATGGGAGAATAGATATCATGACATGATGTCATAGTATATCCGATTTTGTATGTTTGTTCTTAGATTGGATCTCAATGTATTATACCCCTACCGATGGCCTAGGAAGGGCTGCAAAGTGAATGAGATGTGTACATTTCATGTGTTTTATATTCGTAAACTTAAGTTCTTTTATCAAGGACCAAAATTTATTTTTATGATTTTATTGAGAAGCTCAGAGGCTTTTTTCTATTGTTTTTATCTTATTGCAATATTTTAAGGGATTGCAATGTGGCTACTTAGCCATTTTCTTTGATTTCCAAGATTTCTTAGATTTTACCTTTGATTGGTAACTCGGAGCTCATTTTTCTTATTGGACACTTAGCTAAATGTTGTCAAGAATGTTACGTGAATATTTTCTTGTTTGATGATGAGATGGTTCTACACTGTTTGTATTGTGATCTCTCGTCATATGAGGGTACACCCTAGGTGCCTTGATTGTATTCTTAGGTACTTCAATTCATGCCTTTTTTTTTGGAGTGATGGAAATTTGTGTGCGTATACCTTAGAGTAAATCTTTCATTACTCAGCCTTTCTAGGGAGAGATATCTCTATGCCGTGTCTTTGTATAGTTGTAGTATTGGGGTTAGCACATAGGTTGTATAGATAATATATCAGATCTAAGCATACATGAAATAAAAGTGGATATTATACTAGAAGAAATATAAAAAACAAGATATATAAATCAACACCAGATTTAACGTGGTTCACCCAGTGTGGGCTACATCCACTGGGAAATAAGACAATCTATTATCCAAAGCTTTCAGAAGATATACAATGAAGATTTACAATCTTCCACACCTCTCAGATGTACAATACTTTATTTCTCTCAAGTTTCTCCTTCTTCTCTAAGAATTATCTCTCTCACAATTATTTTCAGAATAATCATAAACTCTCTTCTCTACCCCTATTTTTCTAGCTTATAAATACCATTACACACTTAGGGTACTTAGCCATTTAATTAGAATCAATAGATATGATTTAATACTAAAATTAGATATAATTCCCATGATTTAAATAAAACACTCATACACATGTAACGATGTCGATTAGCCCTAACCAATGCCAATTCCTACTTTCCGACCGATGTCGGTTCTTGTGTTTTATAGCAAGTTGATATAACATGCTAAAATGAAGTAATTGGGATCCACATCTCAACAATCTCCTACTTGGAGATAAATTACCGCACTATACCTGTACACTATCATTCTTAGATCATTTCCTTAGCTTTGTTTCTTCCTCTTCAATCCTCAAACTAGAATACCAATGAAGTGAAGTGTAGCTCAAATTCTCTTTTGCTAATGTCTTCATTAGCATATCTGCAGGTTTTCACTCATATGAATCTTCTCCAGTTTCAAATTACTACACATCCTCCAATACCGGTGTATGAAGTGATACCTCAACTGATTGTGTTTCTTTATAGAATGAAACACTAAGTTATTTTCCAAATGAATTTCACTCTCATTGTCACTAAACAATTTGTAATTATCTTGCTCCTTTCCCAACTCTTCCATGAACACCTGCTCATCCATATCGTCTCCTTGCTAGCTTCTGTAGCTTCAACATACTTTTCCTCTATAGTAGACAAAGTGAAAAACTTCTAAAATCTTGATATCTAGCTAACTTTTGTCCCACCTATTATGAAAATATATCCAGTAGTGCTCCTCCTATCATCCAAGTCTCCACCATATTCGAATCAAATAGCCACATAAAGAAATATCCTAACCTCCATAGCATAACTACATGATATATGTCCCTCTCAAATACCTAAGTATCCATTGGGTGGTTTTCCAATACTCTTTACTGGATTGGCCATAAATCTACTCACAACTCCCACTACCTCTACAATGTATGGTCTAGTAAAAACCATAGCATACATGAGACTCCCAACCTGTTGAATCATATGGTACTCATGTCATGTACTTGACATCTTCATGTGATAAAGGATAGTGATATTTTCTCAATTTTAATTTTCCAGCCATAGGTGTACTTACAGGTTTTGAATCTTTCAAGTTAAAACTTTCTAACACCTTGTAGATATAATCCTCTTGAGACAAATACAATTTCTTGTTCTTCTTGTCTCTTTTTATTTGCATGCCAAGGATTCTTTTTTAGATCATAAATCCTTCATAGAAAATATGTGAGCTATCTTTTCCTTAAGCTCACCAATGTCCTACATATTAGATCCTGCAATAAGCATATCATCCACATATAGTAAAAAAGTAATATAGCTCCCATTTTCAAGTTTCTTGAAATAAACATAATGGTCAGATTCACATCTCAAATAACTATGCTCATGCATGAAACTATCAAACCTCATGTACCATTTCCTTAGAGCTTTCTTGAGCCCATACAAGCTCTTTTTCAACCTGCACACTAATTTCTCATTACCCTTGACTTCATACCCAAGTGACTGCTGCATATAAATATCTTCATCCAAATCACCATGAAGAAAAGCCATCTTCACATCTAGTTTCTCTAAATGCAAATCATCTACTGCAACTAAACTTAATACATTATGAATAGAAGTCATCTTTACAACAGGAGAAAATATTTCACCAAATTCAATACCTGCTTTATGTGCAAATCCCTTTACTACAAGCCTTGTCTTTCAACTTTTATATCCACACTCTTATTCCTTGATCCTGTAAACCCATTTGTTCTACAATGTCCTCTTACTGTTGGTAACCTAACCAAATCTCAAGTATGGTTTTTTCCAAAGAGTCCATCTCCTAATCCATGCCATGCTCGCATTTGCACATGGGTCTTATCTGCATTGCTTCTTCAAAACTTTATGATTCACCATTATCAGTCAATACTAAATAAGATATAAAAGGTGTAAATAATTATGGAGGTTTAATTACCCTTTGTGGCCTTCTCACGGGATTTTAGGTACCGGAGGCTCATTCGGAGCTCCTAGACATTTTATATATTAATTGCGGTGACTAACATCGGTCACTGTAACCCAACCTGAGTTTTGCTAATGGATGTTGGT
This sequence comes from Taxus wallichiana var. yunnanensis, assembly GCA_018340775.1. Lineage (NCBI taxonomy): Eukaryota > Viridiplantae > Streptophyta > Pinopsida > Cupressales > Taxaceae > Taxus > Taxus wallichiana. The sequence continues at coordinate 952,259,376 of CM031242.1, forward strand.
TTATCTCTTCTGTAACCGATACCAGTTTAGTTTGACCGATTTTAGTCGAGGGATCAATCGACACCGATTAGCTTATGTAACCTTGTAGGTATGAGTTTTAAATTTGAGAGTTCATTGTAATTCACAAATGTCTCAAATGTTCTGGTTCCATGGGTACTAAAATTTGATCCTTGTACATTCTATTTTTATTCCATTCAATGTCACGACTCCTAATAATTTTATAATTATCTAAATCCTAAAAATGGAATCCGAAATCACCAGATCCATAACCAATGAAAGTACATCTCTTAGATTTTGCATCTAAATTTTTCCTATTTTCCTTATCAATATGCACAAAATATTCTGAACCAAAAAATTTAAGAAAATAAATATCTACATATTTTTTGTATGAGCTTCCTCGGTATTTCTCCATCTAGTGAACTTGAAGGCCCATGGTTAATCAAAAAAATAGTAAATCAACTACTTCTACTCAAAGCGCAAGGGAAATCCAGCATTTATCCTCATACTTCTAACACGTTCCATGATTTTCCTGTTCATTCTTTCTACAACACCATTCTCTTGTGGTGTTCTTGGAACCATCCTTTCTCTACATATTTCATTCACTGAACAATAATCATTGAAATACTTGCTACAATATTCACCACCATTGTCAGATATAAGGCAATTTAAATTTGAATTTCATTCATTCTCAACAAGGGCTTTCCATCTTTTAAAAGTGTCAAAAACATTAGATTTATGTTTAATACAATAAACCCATACCTTTCTTATAGCATCATCAATGAAAGTAACATAATACTGGGATCCTCCATGAGAAGCTACCTAGGCTAGTCCCCACACATCTGACTGTACAAGATTCAATTTTTTATCCTTCTTAGTTTCCCCAAATTTGAGAAATATCACTTTTTTTTCTTTCCAAAGACACAATGCTCACGAAATAAAGATCTAAATCTTTCGAATCGATAACTTACCCTTAGCCTTTAAGATCTATATTTGTTTTTGACTCATATGGCCCTTGTTGATTATGCCACATGCATGCATATGAATCTGAAGTATATAATACACAAAAGGAATTAGTAACATAGGTAGATAAATATAACGTTCCTACCTTCTTTCCTCTTGCCACAACAAAGGAACACTTGGTGACTTTCCAAGATCTCTGCTTGTGAATGTAACCATGCAAGAAACTTCACCTAGTTTCCCTATAGAAATAGGATTCCTCTTAAGGCTTGGCACATGCCTCACATATTTCAATACCCATGTATTTCTATTCTATAATTTTAGATGAACTTCCCCTTAACCAAGTAATCTTGTGAGGTTTTCATCACCCAAATAAACATGCCCAAAATTTCCCTGGACCTAAATTTTGAAATAAACCTTATTAGGGGTTACATGGAAAGAAGATCATGAATCTAAAACCCGTGATTCTATTATATTATCTAAAGAAAGAATAAGAGCATCTTGCATTACCTCTACTGTAATATTTTCCTCTTTACCTTTGTCTGGGTGTTGGTTCTCTTTATCCTTTGACCAATAATCTTTCTTTACATGTCCTTTATTTCCACATTTTTAGCAAGTAATTTCGTTACCTCTAGATTTAGATCTGCCATCCCTTGACTTTTATTTCCCATTATTCTTACTCTTGGATCTCTCCTTCTGCCTACATCTACTTTCTACATTCAAAGCATTCCCGGATGATGATTCCTCTATATTTTTCCTACGAATTTCTTCATTCAAGATAAAGAAATTACTAAGTTACAAACTACATCATCAAACTTCAAAATATTATTTGTAGATGATGTGTTACTAAAAGCCATTACTAAGTTATCCCAAATATCGGGTAAAGAACATAAGAATAAGAGTGCTTTTACTTCATCATCAAAGAAAATATAAACCGATTTTAACTAATTTACAATAGATCGAAATCATTCAAATGACTAGATGCGAGATCCAACTTCATGCATCTTAGAACTAATTAGTTTCTTTATCAAATAAAATTTATTTGAAGCATTAGGTTTTTCATATAAATTAGCAAGATATTCCATTAACTCTACCGTAGATGTCTCTTCTGTAATATTGGAAGCCACGATGATGCTTTGCTAGGCTCAATCTTATATATCCCAAAGCCTTTCTTTCAAGAATATTCCATTCTTCATCAATTATCTTTGTAGGTCTAGAATTTTCATCCAATGGTAAGTACAAATCTCTTTGATACAGATAATCCTCAATCTTCATCTTCCTTACTTGATAATTTCATCCGTCAAACTTCTCTACCTTGTATTTTTTTCTTGTGCCATTTTGTAGCTCCCAATCAATCGAGAAAACCCTCTATGAGTAAAGTTTTCAACACACAAAATCCTAAAACAAAGCTCGATACTAGTTGTTGGCTATTTGTTGGGATTAGCACACACAGTTGTACGAGATAATAAATCAGATCTAAGCATACATGCAATAAAAGTGGATATTCTACTAACATATATATACAAAACAAGAGATATAAATCAACACCTGCATTTAACGTGGTTCACCCAGTGTGGGCTACATCCACCAAGAAATAAGACAATCTATTATCTAAATCTTTGCCGGAAAATATACAATGAAGATTTACAATCGTCCATGCCTCTCAAATATACAATACTTTCTTTTTCTCAAGCTTCTCCTTCTTCTCCAAGAAGTCTCTCTCTCTCACAATTATTTTCACAATAATCATCAACTCTCTTCTCTAACCCTAGCTTTCTAGCTTATAAATACCTTATACAAACTTAGGGTACTTATCCATGCAATTATAATCAATAGATATGCTTTAATAATAAAATTACATCTAATTCTCGTGAGTTAAATAAAACACTCACGCATAGGTAACCGATGTCGGTTAAATCTAACAGATGTTAGTTCCTAATTTCCTGACCAATTCCTATCATAGGTGACCAATGTCGGTCCCTCCATAACCGATGTCGATATTGTGTTTTAGTTGATATAACATGTTAAACTGAAGTAATTGAGCTCCACATCTCAACACGTAGTTCGACGGTGGTTTTGTTTATTCTACACTCGGTAGGAGATAATTCCTTGTCGGAAGAAATGTTTTATTCACTATGGATTTATCGATTATGTCAGGGATGAAGAAACTCTAGGAAAAAATATAGGTTTCTAGTGATAGTTTATTGTTGGATGTGGTGGTCCACTGATGGGCATACCGGGGTCCTAATTTAGTTACCTTCTGTTATCTAAGAAAGGATGAAATTTTGGACTATAAATACCCTTGATGAATATGATTTTACTAAATCCCCTCTTGGCATCATGCTTAAATAAGTGTGCTTATTTTTCTCTCGAGGACCCATACATAGTTATACCCTTCTCTTGATCTCTTGTATTGTTTAACCTATACCACACTATAATCTGTTAGTGCCAAGTTTATGTTAGATAGGCATGGATGATTTTGGGCTCCCTTGGACTTGTGCTTTGAGATCTTAGTTTTATAGGTCTTAGGATTCCGACCTTAGCTATGGTTATGTCATGCTCTTCATCCAAGCTATAACTCTTGGCCATAGAGGCCATGTTTGAGTAAGTCAGTTGACTATCCTCTTTGTTTTGATGTCCTCTTGATGAGGAAGTATGGTGTCCATGGGGTAATCTTCTGATTGTCATTTTTATTACGGTGGTTGATGGGACGTTTCAGAGGTATAAGTTTTATTTGGAAACTTTCCTTTCTTTTATAGTGAACCTATTTTGGGTATAAGTTGTAAACATTTTTTCTCCCTCACACTGATCTAAACCTCTTAAACTTGTAAAATAAAATTTCTAACTTCTTAATGTACCTCTCCATCGTATATTTTATCGATACTTGTAGATATTCACTTTGAATGCATTGGTGATGCATGTGATTTTTGAGAAAAATCTTGCAAATTGGTGTGTTCTGATTTGGTTAATGACTTCTTGTTCCTATGAATTGAATAATGTGATAAGATTAGCTCTTCCTACCCATTAAAATCTAATTGGTAATGTGAAAACCTGAGCATATTAGATCTCTAATTGGGAATCTTGGACTTTTGAAACTTATAAGTAAATTTGGACACTAGGAAGATGGATCCTTACTCTAATTTTGTGGTTTAATAGAAGAAATAAAACATTGTGAAAATAAAAGAACCCTCTTATACCCCCTAGAAGTAGAATGGATAAATTTTTCTTCCTATATAGAATGGTGAGAAATCATGTCAACATTGGTGATGACCCTAATGATACAAGATATAGGATATCGTAATATAAAGAATGCATTAATTAGAAAATTATAAGAAATATGCTTGGAAAACGTAATTATAACTTGTGTCTTATAATTTGGAATATGGAACGGATAAATTTATGGGATTGAACACAAGTAGAATGTACAAATAAACCACCTTAATTATGTAAATTGCTATTGCATGCCCTAAAATTTATAAAGGATATAATCTGAATGGTCAAACTAATTGAAAATTTTCTTTGAGCTATTGTATGAGTATCTAATATTAATAGCACCCTAAGGATTTGGGTTATGTAATGATTGAGTACTTTCCATACCCCCTTACTATATCAAACAATAAACATATGTATAATGGTTACAACGTAAGTTACATGCTAGAGTATTTTTGGGACCTCTCACTAGTTGTATGAAAAAATAAAACTGAAGTATACATAAGGATTTTGTCACCTTGTTAGAATGGGTTAATTGTTATGTTTATATCGATGGAATCTATGTTCCATCATGCCAAAAGTGGTAACTATTTGAACCTTAAAATCTTTCCTCCTACCATGATTAATGGAGTACCTTGTTAATAGTGTGGTGTTCTAGTCATGTGCTTTACTCCCTTGAAACAAAAATGTGAGTAGTCCTCCTTGTTGGGTCTTTCAGGCCGTGGTACCATTTTTTCTCTTATCTTGACATGTGTATAGATTATGACCCTTTTCAAGGAATTATTTGTCTATGAGTTATTAGGAAGGTTCCTTCTTGTGTTGGAGTAGGTCATTGGTGATGTAGGCTTATTAACAAGCTTAAGAAACATATGTTAAGGATATGGAGGAATATTGGAATCCTCTTTGCTTTTGGAGAAATGTGATGTTGTTTCCCATTTTCCTTAGGAAGAGAAGGGTGCAAGATAATTCCATAACTGTCTTTAGGAATGTCATGTATAGGTTTCTCTTGTAAATTTTCCGTTGGACCTCACTTGTTGCTTAATTTTCTCCTAACTCACTTGAGTGTTTCTATGTGATTTAATATTAAGTTAGGTTTATTTTAAGATTATTTTATGCTAGGGCAGGCTTAAATTATAAAAAAATTATTTGCTATATGGAGTGAATGGTATCTCTTGTGTTGATATGATAGTATGAGCTAAGATTTCCTATACAAAAAAAAAAGAGAAAAATGGGAAATGTCATGTAGTTGATTGAGCTTCTAAATCAGAATGTGTGGTTGTGTGTTATGATATTTAGGTACGAATTAAAGTTATGGAAACCTTGTGGCAAAGAGTATTCTTTTTGTTACCATGAAAATTTAAGTGAGACCTTCCAAAGTATATGAAGTACTGTCAATGATTATTCTTCTTCCTTGTAAATGTTTAATTAAATGTAGGTGTTTCCTTGTTAAATCTCATCTTGTGTGGTCTTGAATTTGTTAGATCAGTGAGTAGGTGTGTTTTCCCCATGTAAAATTTATGGTCGTGATTGGTAGTTGTTAACCTTGTCTAAAATAACGAACATTGAAGTGTAATTCAACCCAAGTGGAAGTCTTATCTTCATTTTTCCATGTTTTGTATCTATGTGTGGCTATGTGGACACCTTGTGTACAAGAAATTTCCTATTCTTCTTGGACCTTAGTTGTCATTCATTGGGATTCCATCAAAAATTTCCTATTTAAATGTTTTGTGTTGTATCTTGGTTAACCTCGTAGAGGTTATTCTTAAAGTTTGTATGCCTTGCTTCCTACCTCAAGTCTAAGGGGAGAGGGATGTAGTGCCCACTCCTCTTTAACATTTATCCTACTATTATTTTTTACTATGGAATATATACATGGGCTTGTTATCATATTTTATCAGTAGACTTTTATAGATAAATATTATGATATTTTATTAGTATTTTGATAGACATTATAGATATGTTGATTATGGATATGTGGTGACTCATAGTGTGAATTATTGATATTTCAGTATTGATGATGATCTAGAGTTACTACCTTATTTATATATATACTAACACATTGGATTTTGATACATAGATTTTGTTAGATGACCTAGCTAGTCTTTTGATCTCATTTTTGTTGATGAAATGGAAGAATTGAAATATCTTGAAATTGTAAACATTGGTGAAATTACTTGATTTTAGTGATTATTTAGTTGTGTTAATTGATGATGTGAATTGATATGTATATGTGTGTTTATTGTGTTGATGTCATTGATATGGCCATGAGGCCAAAGAGGTATTGTTTTGATTTTGTAGGAAATTATACACAACAAACAAAAGGGGATAGGAGACCAACAATGAAATTTTTTTTTGGGTATTGGCAACAACAGTCACCTTACAACTTATGTTTTTTTATATGTTGTTTTGTTTTTTATATTTTGTTAGGAGGTTCCCTTTGGGGGAGACATAAAATGTGACCATATGTAAATGTGTTGTTTCCATTTTCTTTTTTAAATATTTTAGTGAGTATGTGATCTATTATTTTAATGTGTCCACTTTATTATTGTTAGTTAATGTGCTCTTATTTAATTTGATTAATCATGTTAATTAAAGTAATTTGGGATGTGACCAAGGGGTATTTAATTTTTGTAGGGTTTTCTTGATTTTATTATGGATTTGAAAGGATTTTATTGGTTTAGTGTTGTGTAACCAACCTTGTATGTAAAACTCAGATTTTGGCTTAAAGGGACATTTTTTTAGGCTTGTGGGACAAGTTAAGCTTGTCCCACACCTCTTAAATTAACCTACCAACTATACCTATGGGGTAAGGGGTCAAAATTAGGCCCCATTATGTGATTTGGAAGGTAAAAGGTGATATTTATTGCACTTTATTACATGATATTTTATTTTTTCCTTTGGTGTATGGTTAATGGTTTGTGTGTGGAAGGAGAACTTGTCATTTTCTCACCCACCAATTTATGAGCTTTGGATTTGGTGTTTGACCATGTGATGTGGAGTGGAGGAGAAGTGATGTGGCATCCTACATGGATCCACATCACCACTCTCTCCTCACTTTTCTATTTATGTATGTTGTTTTGAAGTTTTGGGGTTACATGTTTTTATTTTCACTTTTGAATTTTTAGAGGAGCTTGTTTATAGTTCTTTTTTGGGAGCTTGGGAGATTGTTTTGGGTATGTTTGGACTTGGAAAATCTTGGAGCTTGTGCTTGTGGATTGGAGATTTCTTGTAATGGAAAGGTAGGGATTTCACCCATTCAATTTTGTTTTATTTGTTGTGCAAATGGTTGTAAATGGATGAATGTTGTGTGTTTGGTTTGGGGAATAGAATGGCCTTAAGGTTATTTAAGAGAAAGAAAATGAGGATCTATTGAGGGAGGGATAAGATTCTATGTTATGCATTTGGAGGGAGTTTTGGGTTGGGTGTCCCACCTTGTGATAATAAGAAATATTTCTTATTTATCTTGTTATGTTTATTGAGGGAGGGATAAGAGTTTGAAGGAGGGATAAGATTTTTGAGGGAGACATAAGAGAACTTGAGGGAGGCATAAGAGTCGTGTTGGTATGTGATTTTTGTAGGTTTTTAAAGTGGGAACCTAATCCCATTAGGAGGAATAAGTGATTCCCCATGTTTCTTCTCTCCCTTGGCTTGGATTGCAAGCCTTTGTGCTTGGGAAAATTGTATGTTTGTTGTATTTTGTATTGTGCTTATTGTGTTGAAAGTTTGTGTGAATGATTTTTGTTGAAGCCATGTAAAAGTTTCCTTGGTTTCTTGATACCTCCTATTGCTTCATTGTTGGGGCTTGGGGGCCAATGAGGAGGATGGATTCTCCTTCTCATTGGATTATAGGTTGGGTGGAGAGCGTTGCCTACTCCCCTTATTTTGTTGTTGTGATTGGATTTTGGAGAAATGGAGGAGTTCAAGTTTTCATCTTGGAAAGAGTTGTTTTGTAGAAGATGAAAAGAAAAAAAATAGTTATTATTGTAAATTTGGCCATGTTGTTTCCACCTTGGAGTGGAAGGATTTTATACTCTTGCATTTTAAAAGAGATTCTTTTAAATTTTATTATCAAGTTATGTAGTGAAAGGGATTGAAGAAAAACTCTTGAAAGTTGTATTTGTTGAGTATGTATTTCCTTCAAATATGAAATGTATCAAGTTGTGTGTGCTTCCATCTTGTAAAATAGTTGTGTTTGTATTGGAAAGATTTATGGAAGTATATTTTTTTCTTGAGATAGATGTCATTTTTATTTTGAAAAGGAAAGAAACTTGTATTTATAAAATAATTAAATTCTTTCTCTTTATGAAGTTCAATGTATTGTGGTTGAAAAGAAACACCTTCTCATTTTATTGTAAAATTTAGTATGATGGGATGTTGAAATCATAGTCAAGTATTATACAATGTTATAAGAAAATAAAATATATATTTAGTGTTTTTGAAAAATGAATATATCCTCTTTATTAATTGTATTAGGTTGGATACGAAAAGCTATTATTTTCCTACTATTCCACATAGATGAATAGATAGAAAATTTTAACTACTTGTCTTATATTTCACTATAAAAATGACTTTGAATTGATTGTTAGATTATAAAGTGAATAGAAAATATTTCAAATAAAAAAATTTAATGTAAACTTTGATCAAATTTATTCAACTATATGGTAATTATAATATAATAATTTTTCAATAGACATAATTATATAAATTTATATAATTATGTCTAATGAATAAAATTATTATATTATAATTACCATATAGTTGAATGGCTCTATTTGATCAAAGTTTACATTAAAAAAACTTATTTGAATGTGGCTAGGGCCGTATGGCTTGTGTTTTAATTTTAAGTGGGCTGGGGGGGCGTCACCCCACCCCAACCTATAATATTAAATAGTATGGTGTGGGTGGTTGTTGCGCCCTCACCTCCCATATAATATAAAACCTTACTAATTAAAACAATGGCCTGCATTATTTCAAACCCACGACCATTATAACCTATGGCCTGTGTATTTTTGTAGGTCCAAACTATTAATTGGATTCACTATTATTAAGTGATATATATATATAGGTGGAAAACCCCATTGTACCCTAAATAAGCATTTTTAACAGTGTTTTTTTAGATAATTTTTTAAATAAATAAAATATTCAAAAAGGGTACACACACACACACACACACACACACACACACACACACACACACACACACACACACACACACACACACACACACACACACACACACACACACACACACACACACACAACCACACACACACACAACCCTGAGTATGAGTATTCCTTATGTTAAACTAGAAATAAAATAGGACAAAAATTCCTATACCCAAAAGGGGTAAAAAATATATATATATAATAAAACAATAACAAATGAAAGGTAGAGTAAACCTTAGGGAGGGATGCAAATGAAAATGACTCTCCAAATGTGTGTATCCATCCAAGAACAATGAGAAACCTTCCATGGCCTCCATGCTCCCAAAACTTGCAAAACAAAATGGAGCAAATGAATGAGTTTAGGGTAAAAAGAAGAATAAGAAGACCTCATAAGGATTTTTAGGGCATTTCTAATCCAAGGGCCAAAAATTTCTTAATCTAATGGATGAGATTTCACCCTACAACTTTAAGTGATGTGATTTTTGTGGGAATGGAAAATTAATTAAAAGGTATGGGTAATGGGTTGAATGGGGCCACTTAAGGGTTAGGGTAAGTTGAGACCTTAGTCTTAGGTTATTAAGTAAATAAATGACACTAGAATTATAAGTATAAAGTAAATAATTGTGAAAGGGGTAATATAGATAATGTTTTACAAGGGTTAGTTATTTGAATTTAAAATGTATAGTTAGATGACCTCATGTGGGATTTTTATTAAGTTGTTATGTGAAGTAAGAACTAAGCAAATTTAGGAAGTATCGACCCAAATTACACTTTAAACAAGGTGAAATAACGGAAACCCTAGAAGGGGATTTAGACCCAAAATGGTTGGAATGAGTAATAATAATTAATTGTTAATTTAATTACGATAAACTTATGAATATGTGGAATTTATTAATCGTGAAATATTTAAACCTAGTTGGTGGTTATCTTGTTGTAAACCCTTTAAACAAAAAAATTATTTCGTAATTTTCCTAATTAATTATTGAGTTTTTTGGGTTTTGTGCGTAAAAATTTGAGTGTTATAGCTGACTTCTTTGGATGATTCAGGAGTTCTAGAAATACTTAGGATGAAAAAAATAGGAATTGGAACAATATTATAGTACTCTATAAGGTTGAATAATCAAGATTGATTCAATGATTAAATATTTCTTTACGTCTTTGCAAAACTCTTTAGCTGCCCCTCTAAGTTCAAAATGAAATAGGACCTAAATTTTGAGTTGCGGGAAGAATTATATTTTTACAATAGTTTGATTTATTGCAAAATGTGATTTACATGTTTTCAGTGAAGTATGAAGGTAAATAACTTGTAACTAATACTCAATTTTTATTCAAGGATTCATCCCCTATCCAGGAGGAGGAAACCCATTTCTTTGAGGAGCTTGACTTGAGAAAAAAGGTGTCCATATACCAAAAGCATACTTACACCAAGGTTTCATCTTAGTCAATAAATTGAATTGTGAAGGATTCATCATATTTAAAAGTGAAATTTGGAGCTCAACGAGTGACTTAATGATCATCATATCCCGACTCGACATTATACTCAAATCTCTCCAAAGAACAAGCTAAAATGAGCTAGTCATGCCACCGAGGTATCTAGGACCATCATGTGTGAGATGCATATGAGTAAATAGACATTTGAGAATATCTAATTTTATTCCATGAAAGGATGATTTTAGAGCCATGAAAGCTGAAGGGATTCTCTTATTATATGGAGCACCCTATTTCTAAGAATGAGAAATCATCCGAGTTCACTAGATGCAATTCACTCAAGATCTATTCATAAAAACTCATTCAATACCTAGTAGTGTGATCAAACCTTAAGGAGGAGGCACATTACAATCAACTCAATTTTCCTTACGAAAGGAATCCCATTTCGGGGAGAAATCCTCTATCTACAAAGTGAGGATCTCAATTTAGTAAGAAGTAGATGAGCGTCATAGAGTTGATTAAGTAAATGCCGCTAAAATGAATTATGGACCAAATTTAAAAATTAGTACCAATTCAAGTAGTGTTATGAAAAAAATCCAATCTAGAAGGTCAAAAAACCTACAAAACGGCTATATGTTTTCCCAAAACAAAGTCCCACTACAATATAAATGGCCTAAAAGTTTTTGGTCATTGCTGAAATTCTTAAAATGAGTAAGTACGGACCAGATTACATTTTGAAAAAATATCTTCTAGATTATAATTTTTAGAGATACGGGACTACTTCCATTAGGTACAAAGTGACCCTAACATTTATTTTAGGAGATATGGCCCCTTAAGGCCCTCCTAATCTTTGTATGGATCAAAACGTGTACTGGTTTCATAGCACTAGAAATGTGTATGTGTTATAATGCGCACGTTTTATAACTTGTACGCATTTTAGGTTTGTGAATTTTTTAGCCTAAGAAAACATAACGCAGATCATGTTATTGCAAAAGGTGTACATGTTTTTCCCATTTTCTCTTTTGTGTCTTCATTTTCACCCCCATATTGGTGCACTTACACGATGATTTTTTCTTATTTAAGTTGTGTTGAAATCCAGTGAATCCATACAACATAATTATATTGCTCCAACCATCCATAATATGATGGAAGAACACTTAAATAAAACCATGTGACATGTCATTGAACAATTTTACATGACAAAAAAAAGATAACCATGTAGGGATTTGTTTTTTTCATGTCATTTATTGATCTATATTTATTTTTTCCAATTATCTAGTGCATTCTATATATAAGATAGCCCATTGCATTATTGGAAAAGAAATGAAATATTATTAGTTTACATTGTATTATGAATGGTAGTTTTCGAGAAATTTTAATGGAAAAATAGAGAATACTATGATTTTACATAAAAAAACATAGCCCAACTATATATTTAGCATGGAAGAAATAGAGCCCTATTATAGATTTAACATTAAAAAATAGAGGTCCCTACTAAATATTTAGCATGGAAAAAATAAAGTTTAGTGTCTGCAAACATATTCATCTATATTTGTAGACATATTCAAACCATAATTTATTACCTACCTGCAAATAATCACATCGAATCCAAAATGTTTAGTTTCTTGCAAAATTACAATTGTAATTAGAATGCACGTTAATCAATCAAAGTTGTACATTTTTGTATGATTGTAGTCACAATGACCTTTGATATATTACCATGTGCAAGTATAGGGAATAATTTTTCCTCAAATATACAGGTAAATATAGACCTTAAGTAAACTATTTGACAAAATGTGTAGAACAAAATCACAAGAAACATGTATTTAATGAGATATTTAAATACAACCAATATGATTGGTGTTCAATGTAAAATAATAAGTAAATGAATAAATGAACTTAACTTTAAAGTGTTCTTAGATTAATGTTGAGAAATAGTGATTGTTTTTCAACAATAACACAAGCGCATTTTTATTTTACGTACTCAAAGAAATTCACTATTATATGTGAAGAATAGGCAAATGCGTCTAATGTGAATAAATGAAAGGGAAGACACGTGTGTTAACATATGTAGTTGCACGTTTTTATATGATTTTATTCATAATGAGATTCAGTATCTTGGCCTATACAAGTATAGGGAAATTATTTTCCTCAAATATATGTGTAAAGAGAGACCTTGCAAGTAAACATTTTCACTAGATGTATTGAGCGAAATCATAAGAAGCATGCCCTCAACATGATGTTTAATTACAACCTATGTAGGTGTTTCGAATACATAATAACAAGTAAATGAATAAATGCACTTATCTTTAAAATGTTCTTAGGTTAACGTTGAAAAATAGTGTTTTTTTTTCAACAATAACATACATACATTTTTATTTTATGTACTCAAATTCATTCAACTGTTTTATGTGGAGACTAGGAAAATGCATTTAATGGGAATAAAAAGGAAATTACATATGTATTTCATCTTGGCTTGTGCAAGTATAGGGAATACACACTCCTCAAATATACAAGTAAATTTTTTCACGAAATTCCTCTAAAACGTAAGTGAAACCCCAAAGTGCAGAGGTGAAGATTTAGAGAGATTATATGTTGTCCTCTTCTTTCCTATGAATGTGATTTTCATCAAATAGTTTTTTTCTAATTCCTTTTCATTCTCTTCCTAGTTGTGATTATCATCTAAAATATTATTTATTGAGCTCAAATATTTATTTTCGTGTATGGATGCAATCTCTGGGCATAATATTTCAAATGTTACCTCCTATTTCTACTTCTTCCTCTTTTTGTCACCTCTTTTTAGATGGGGAATTTTTCAGCTAATTGTCAAGTTTTCCTACCTTTTTCTCATATCATCTTATGTTATGTTGTTTTTCCTCTTTACATGATCCATAGTAAACAAACGTGTTCTTATTTCTTCTTCAACTATTTTGTGCCCATTTAAACTCTTGGTTGTTCAAAGTTTTAAGATATTTGGGTTATTAATGGTGTAGCCCTAGGTCTAAATCCACTTCTTGGTAAAAATATCTTGATCTTATCTCTTTCAATGTGTCACTCCATAAGATCTATGCTCAAGTTTCAAATTTATCTCTTCTCTCTCTTTTTGTAACTTTTCTCATCTTTCAAGGTGTTTCCTAACTTCGTGTTTGTCTTACAAGATCTGGATTTTTCCCACAATATTTTAAATTTGTAAATAAGGGTAATTAAAGGGTAAGGTATTTAAAATAGTTTTTATTGCCATGAAATATTTCCTAATGTAATCATCCTTCCATGTTTGACTATATGATCACCAAATGTTTCATGACTTTCTACAATTGAGTCATCTTTTATGCTATATATAAATTTTTTCTCTCTCATTTTCCCTTCTCCTCTGCCCTTCAATGGCAATATCATCATTGGGTATGACTTGAACTATATTACATGCTATATTAGGTTTTCCATGAAAATTAATGCACTCAATACTCCCAACCCTACACTTACACATATCTAGATATTTAATTTCTTATGTGCGGTAACATTCCCCATTATTTTTAAAAAAAAATTGTATGTGCAAATCCATCCCATTCTTTCCTATGACTGTCATTTTCACCAAATAGTTTTTTTCCTAAGTCATTTTTATTCTTTTCCTAGCTTTGATTATCATTTAAAATATTATTTATTGAGCTCAAATATCTATTTTCCCTGTATGGATTCAATCTACTAGGCATAATATTTCAAAGGATACCTCCTATTTCTACTTCTTCCTCTTTTTGTAACCTCTATTTATAAGGATCCCTACATCATTATAATTTCCTCCTTGTAGCCCCATACAAGCATCTTTCCATAGGTCTAGTGGAGTGTCCCTATGTGATTCCCTGTGATTCTAGGTCAACCCAATGTAGTAGATAGGATTAGATTAGTTTTCATTCAATAATGAGAGATTCGCCATTCAATCCAAAGGGGCGTATCCTTGTGAATGTTAGTGGAGACACCTAATTTTCCATACTGAAAATTTTTCTCGCCAATGGTTTTTGGTGACTCCATCGGGGAGAGATTTTCCCAAGTGCACCAAAAATGGATCTCTACCTAAAAATACAATATATATATATATATATATATTAAAAAAATCTGATTTCAAAGAAAAATTGTTCTTGAAGGAAACTCCATCAAGGAACAAATCCCTATCACATTCATTTCCCACACATAATGAACAAATTCTGGATTGGAGTAAAATACCGATGGGTGACGGAAAATAAGAAAAAGAATATGGTTTCCGAAAAACAAATATTGTTGATCAACCCATGGTTCAGAACCAATTCTTACAACAAGGACAACTCGAGAATGACATAAGGGTATCTTTATTCAAGTACCTACATGTATCTAAAGATCAAATAAATACGAGGTAGAATTAGGAAGTTTTCGCTTGTGAAGAACCCGTCATCAAATTCTGGTGTTTACACTTCGAGAAGAGCTTTACTAAAGGAAAGAAAATGAGAATTGTGTTAGGAATAAAACTTAGCTAAATTCATCATTAGTTGATATTTGAATAAATGTAATAAGTTAAAGTATTTAATTTAAATACTTTAAACTTATATCAATAGATGTTAGTTATCCTTAGTTGTTAGTTAACTAAGTGGCAGTGTTCTCATCCCAATGTTTGTGGGATCATGTTCTATCTTTCATATTTTTTTCTCGGATGATTTCCATAAGGAGCAATAGTGGAAGTAGGGGCAATTTGCTATTTCTACATATTTGCTCAGATTAGGTGATTTGTTTCCATATATTGTGGATGAGATAGAAGTTTTCCAATATCTATAAATATTGCAGCTCTCTCATTTGTTTTGTAATGCTTGATTTCATATTAATAAAATTATGCAAGCACCATCTTGTTTTCTGTAATTAAATCTGGTTTGCAGACAAGATTTGGTATCAGAGTAGCATTATGATCTAGGAAAAGTGTAGGAAGTTTTCATGGAGGAGGTATAAGAAGCTTGAGCTAGGAGGAGCCAGAGTTTCCCTAGCCTTTTCATAGGGCCCCTGCCCTACTCCACACACATGAAGTAGCAAAAAAGCAATACAAAAATTACACAAGAAGTTTTTTTTGGACTGCAATCATAGGCCAACATACCTAGATGCACCTCCAATATTGGTAACAAAGTGATTGTATCAATTTTTTTTTTAATACTGTTCATTGCATATGAAGTATTTAAACAAAACTATATACAATTGTTTCAAGGATTCTTTTTCTTTTCTCTAATTTAGAGATCTCGTTTAGTGTGATTTAATTTAGTGGACCCCAATTTTGGAGGCACCACTATTTGGGTTTGGTGTGTAGGTTTCATTTTAATAAAAAAATAAACATCCACCACGAAATGCAACCTGCATGTAGCTATGGTATTTTCATATATCTATGGATTCACCTTGTAGACATGCGGATTTACACATGATTCACACCTACAAAATAAAAAAATGAGTTGGATACTAATCTGCCCATGTGTCTTCAATCTGCAACCAAAACCATCATTAGAAAATTAGAGCTCCATTTCTTGTGCAATTCATTTTTGAATTTTTGCAAAAAACTAAAAGTATAAAAATCCATTTTGGAAAGGGGCCCAGAAAGATATTGAAATCATAATTTTAAAAAGTCATAACTTTCAATTGGTACCTCGGATTGAGGTGTCATTTTTTTAAAAGTGTTTGTTTTGCATGAGCTCTACGTCTTGGTCTAGTTTTTAATAAGATTTATTTTGTAAAAATTTAAAAAAAATAGTTTTTTGTATTTGAAAAGAGGCCAAAGAGTCCAAAATTTCAATTTATTTTTTTCAAATCGGCCAAGAGAGCCATTTTATTTTTGCAAATTGGCCACATAGCCAAATTTGTAACAGGGCCAATAGTGCCAAAAATTCATTGTACACGGCCGAAAAGGATCCCAAAATAAATAAAATAATATTTTTGTGGGGGTGTGCATGCTTTAAGGGGAAAAGTGTTCAATTTTTTTCTTCTACTATTTATCAGTTTTCACAATGGCCGCAATTATGACACCAAAATTATTTTTTCCAAATTCTCAACTTTTACGTTCTAATAATTATCCAGCATGGAAAACAAAAATTCACGCACAACTTGATTTTGAAAATCTATGGTCTGTTGTTTTTGGTACATTAACAAGATCTGTAACAAATGTTACACAACAAGCTACATTTGATCGTGCAAATCAAAAAGCAAAGTTAATAATATTTTTAGTGTTTCAAATGAGGTACAACCTCATATTCACGAGGTGACAACAACAAAAGAATCTTGAAACAAGTTGAAAACATTATATGAGTCCAAAAATAAGAACACAATACTTTATCTCCAGAGTCAACTATTGAACTTGAAAATGCAACCAACTGAGAAAGTTGAAATGTTTTTGAGAAGAGTAGTAACTTTGCATGCATCACTTCAAGCTTTGGAAGAAGAATTAACTGACCAATCAATGGTGCCTATATTATTGAGAGATCTTCCTCCTTCTTATAGGATTTATGTGAGCACGTTAAACATAACTATCGAAACTAAAGAGTTGGTGAATATGATACAAAAAGAGGAATATATTCACTCAACTACCGAAACTAAAGAGCAGGCACTTACTTCTAATCAAAAGGGAAAAAATAGGCTAAGTCTAGTAAATAGCCTCAAAAGCAGGGTAATACTCAAAAGGCCAAAAGGACCAACAACAATGTCTTATTTGTTTTCAAAAAGGACATGAGTTAAATATTTGTTTGTAAAAAACATTCCAAAAAGTATCGTCAAGTGGTAACAAGATTAATTACCAATAAAAACAATATGGCCAATAACAGAGTAAACATGGACAAAATAATCAAGAGTGGAAGAAGAAACCAACTCGAACAAGGAAATTTTTCCAAACAAGAAGATCAATTTGATGATGATGACTTCCTATAGTCTACACGGTCAAATGAAGTATCCAATTCTACAAATAAAATTGTGTATGTTGACTCGGTGCAACTCGACACATGAAAAGAAAGAAAGATTAGTTCTTCACAATGTGTGAAACACCCAAAAAAAATCATGTCTCTTTGGGTGATGATACATCATACAGTGTTGAAGGTATTGGTTCCATTTCACTACCACTTGGGCAACATAATTGTAAAATTAAAAATGCTTGTTATGTCCTTGGTTTAACAAAAATTTGTTATCCATGAGTCAATTATTAGATCAAAATCTCAAAATTGACTTTGATTGTAAAGGTGGTAAAAAGATGTGCCTAATTTGAGATAAGTCACGAAGCTCCAAAATTGTTGCAAAATATTTGAATGTGGGAAGAATGTTTCAGTTGGATTTTATTCAATGAAATGATCAAGCACTTGTAGCCAAGGATACATCATCAACTCAACTATGGCATCGAAGACTTGGACATGTGAGTTTTGGCTATCTTAACACAATTTTTGATACGACATAGTTAGGGGTTTACCACTTCTAAAAAGGGGTATGAGATAAATGTCAAGCATTTTTGGCGGAAATCAACATAGAGCACGATCCAAACATAGTAGATTTCAGGATAAGGAAAAACTTGACTTGGTGCATACCGATCTTTGTGGACAAATGAGACCTAGCCACTTTGGGTTTCAATATTTCATGCTCTTTGTTGATGATTTTTTAAGAAAAATGTCGATATACTATCTTTCTAAAAATATCAAGCTTTTGAAACTTTGAAGAAGTTCAAAGCCCTTGTTGAAACAGTCCTGGAAGGAAAATAAAAATACTCCACTCGGATCGAGGGGAGAATAAAGCATAACCGAGTTCAATGATTTTTGAAAATAAATGGTATTCGTCGTCAAATGGCTCCTTCTCACACACCGAAACAAAATGGTGTTGTTGAAAGTTGAAATCGTACTATCATGGATATGGTGCAATGTATGATTGATGATGCAGGTTTATCAAAAACATTTTGGTCTAAAGCAGCTAAATCGGTAGTATATTTACTAAATCGAGTTCCCACTACAACTCTTGATGGAATAAAACATCAGGAAGCATGGTAAGAGAATAATACATATATTTCACACCTTAGAGTTTATGGATGTAAATCAAGTATACACATTCCTAAGAAGTAAAGAACTAAGCTTGATATGAAATCAAAAGAACTTATCTTCTTGGGATACAGTGATGAAGCACTTGGCTACAAACTTATGGATCCAAAAACAAAGAGGGTATACACTAATCAAGATGTTGAGCTCTTTAAGAAGAAAGAAGCAAATGCTCCTTCCATACACTCACATGATGAAAAAATCATCCCTACAGTGCAAACAAAGGATGGTAATCACTTTGATGATGACAGTGATGATGGGGAAGATGGTGAAATTCAACCTCCCACAGGAACTAAAAAAAGTATGCCTAAATGGTATACAAGTATGATTAGAGATACAAAATTGGATAGTGTCCCTGACACATCTACCACTGGAATGAGGACTTGTAGTATGGCTCGAAATGAGGTAAATTTGGCCTTAATGGGTAAAGTTGTTGAAACTATTGAGCCATCCACGCTTTTGAAGCCCCTACAGTCTATACCTTGGAAAGATGTTATGGATGTAGAATATAAGTCACATATGAAAAATAATACATGATAACTTACAGATCTTCCACCAGGAAAAAGTTGATTGGATGCAGATGGATCTTCAAAACGAAGTACAAAGCAGATGGAAAAATTGATAAACATAAGGCTAGACTAGTCGCTAAGGGATATGCTAAAAAGGAAGGCATTGATAATGAGGAGACTTTTTCTCCCACAACTAAGATAAAAAATTTCAAGTTAATATTTTCTCTAGTTACACAATTTGGTTGGAAAATACACCAAATGGATGTGAAAAGTGCCTTTCTTAATGGTGATTTATAGGAATAAGTTTACATGACTCAACCAAAATGTTTTGTCATACCAGGTAAAGAGGAAAAGGTATGTAAACCGATAAAATCACTATATGGTCTAAAGTACTCTCCACGGCATGGTACATAAAAATAAACGAGCATCTCATTCAACATGGATTTAACAGGAGTCCATACGATCCTAATCTCTATCTCAAAAAGCAAGGGGGAAGATAATGACATTGTTGTAGTGTACGTCGATGATCTAGTCATCACCGAAGGATCAGTGAGGATGAATGAGTCAACAAAGAAATATCTAACACGATCATTCGACATGACCGATCTCGAGATTCTACATTATTGTCTTGGACTTGAAGTTTAGCAATGATAAAATCATATCTTTGTGTCACAATTGAAATATGCCAAGACAACACTCGATAAATTCAATATGATGGATTGTAAGCCATTTTCCACACCTATGGAGGAAATAATTCAACTGTCTCCAACAGATCCATCACCACAAGTAAATACAACTCTCTATTGGTATTTGATTGGGAGTATCATCTACTTGACTTATACTAGGACAAATATCAGCCACGCAGATTAGCTATCTTTCACAGATTCACGTAAGAACCATGGGTTTCTCAGCTTTGGAAAGTAGCAAAGTAGATACCGAGGTACATCGAGGAACTATGGACTATGGCCTAGAATACAAGAACAATAAAAACTTCTTCTTGATAGGATATTCATATTCAGATCATGTAAGAAACATAGATGATAGGAAATCCACTTTAGGATTTGTATTATATTTTGGATCTGGACCGATATTATGGGGGAGTAAGAAGCATACTTGTGTTTCAAGATCCTCCATAGAATCATAATATCATGCAGCAGGAGGAGCTGTCTCGAATCGATACGGATCCGAAATATACTTGAAGGATTGGGAAAACCACAGAAAGATCCAACTATCCTACATTTTGATAATGAAGGAATAATAAAACTTATTCGAGAATCCAGTTTTTCATGAGTGCACCAAACACATTGAGGTGCGGTGTACATTTCATTCGTGAACATGTTCGAACAAACAACATCTAGCTCAAATATTGCTCAACATATATGCAACGTGCGAGATGTCTTCACAAAGTCACTCGATTGAGGTAAATTTGAGGGTTTTAGAAAATTTCTCTAATGTTCACTTGAGACCATGTTGAATTAATGGGTGGAATGATAGGAATAAAACTCATCTTAATTCATCATTAGTTGATATTTGAATAAATGTAATAATTTCAAGTATTTAATTTAAATACTTTAAACTTATGTTAATAGATATTATTTATCCTTATTTTTAGTTAGCTAAGCTCGGTAGTGTTCTCATCCCAATGTTTTTGGGATCATGTTATATCTTTCATATTTTGTTCTCGAATGATTTCCACGAGGGGCAATAGGGCGATTAGGGCAATATTCTATTTCTACATATTTTCTTAGATTAAGTGATTTGTTTCCATATATTGTGGATGAGATAGACGGCTGACCAATATCTATAAATATTGTTGCTCTCTCATTTATTTTGTAATGCTTGATTTCATATTAATAAAATTACGCAAGCACCGTCTTATTTTCTGTAATTAAATCTTGTTTGCACAAAATAAATTTTTGCAAGCCTAAAAATATAGAATATAAGAGACTCTGATGAAAAGATGAAGGGAGGTATAAGTAATTTTATGAAATCTATGGAGATGAAGAATCTATTAAAGGTAATACTTTTAAGCTCACACACTAAATTAAAATCACATAGCTCCTTGGGATGTTTTCCTTACATATAGGAAGGGTGAAATTGCATCCTTAAAAACATTCCATGTGCAAAAATCATGAGCATTGTACAAGGATATTCGATCCCCAAAACTACCTCAAATTTCTAAAATATGCCAAGTATCTGCAAGAATTGTATCAACAAATTGAATCACTCCATAACGAAGAAAAAGAAGAGGATATTTTTCCTATGGAGGATGATGGTGCAGTATCCACTGAAGAATAATTTTACAACCTCACATGTCTCACTACAAAATTAAGAACATTTTCCTTCTTCGCGCTCTCTCTATATGAATTCCATGCATACGGTGATAAAGGAATGAACATTTTGAAAAGAGAATATATGGAAAGGCTTCACAACATAATAGAAGGAAATTGTGATCCCGAAGACTATCATGAAATTTGGAGGTATGTTATAGCTTTGCAAAAAAATTATGAACATATTGAAGCACTTTGTCAAGTGGAGGAATAAGAATAAATTTTTCCTATGGAGGAAGATCATGATGATTTCCCACGTCTTATGAGGTATTAGTCCACGGAAGATTGTTCAACGTTGTTGAAGAAGATATTATCCTTGAACCTTCGATGCAAATAAAATCAATACCTTGGATTTTGATCCTCCATTCATCAACTCACTTTGTCTTGAGGTAAAACCCACCGATGAAACAATGAATTCGGGTGAGGATGATTCTTGTTTCACAACATAGGATCCAATGCTTTCCAAATACTCCACCAATAATGAAGAAATAAAAGATGTCGTTCCCACAACCTATACTCAAGAATATGAATTCAAGATGATCATGCATAATTTTACTTCCTATTTTGATCCTTCAAGTGATGTGGAAATTTTGAATGAAGAAATAGAGATAGTTGTAGTTTCAAATTCCCTTCCTAATTCAATCATGGATGACTAAATGGGAGAGGCCAATTTTGTTTTTGAATCTGAGTACAATGAGTACCTTGAGAATAACCTCCTTGAGGAATCAATTCCATTATTTTCACCCCAGGATCATCATGTTGATCATCACAAAGTAAATATGAAATATTTATTTTTCCACACGAGCAAGAAGATTCAATAATGGACAATCAAAATAAAATGGAAAATCCTTCCCATGTTTCTCCCCAACATGGTCCAATGATTTACATAAATAAGATCATATATATTTTGAAATCGAAGGAGTACCCTTCCCATGAAGCATGGACCTCTTCTCTTTTTCATAAGGTGTTGCGAATCAAGTATCCTCCTTCTTGTAAGTAGGTGATCCTTGGGTGATAAAAATCATAGATAAGGTGAAAAATATGTTGCAAGTCTGTCATGGACATGTATGTATCATATTTTCAACTTTATCTTGGAAGAAAAATGAAAATATTCCCCTCACGAGGATGAAGATGAGTAATGGCAAACTTGGAAGAGTTATATATACAAGGAATCTTGAAAGATGTGGAGGAAACTGAAGACTCTCCACTTAGTCTCGAGTTAGGACTCATGCTATGGAAATACAAGATAGGTATGAATAAATTTGTGTTGTAAACTTTAATATGACAATGTTCGATGATGAGATGGAACAAATGGATGAGCGTGATTACTTCCCCAATGCCTTGGTTGATGAGACGTCATACGACAATATGTCTTTCTCTTTCATTCTTTGTGAAGAATATCATTAGTGCAAAAGGAGGAAGGTTATTAAACCTCTTCTCAATGTCCCCAATCTTGAAGATGACGTCTCCGTCATGGAGGAATATAGTAAGGAAAATGTAAAAAAAAAAATCATTGAGGAGATTGGTTCGGGAAAAAGTGTAAGGTTGTTAAGAGTATTGGGAGTGTGTTCAAGATCAACTTTCCCTCACCACTTTGGAATGATCCACTAATGCAGAGAAATAATTCATGTTGCAAATTTCACTCAAGTATGAAGAATTCCTCTATGATTAAATCAAGGATAATAGTTGTAATAATGATTTGAAACCAATGTTGAGTGGATGAATATTAAAAAAATCGAGCAACAAAGCAAGGATGCGCATGATTCTTGTGAAAAATTTAAAATCAGATTACACCCATCATTTCCCAAGCTCCAACTAGTATCGAATAGGTTTTCAAGATGCAACATTTTCTCAAATATGATGAATACATCGGCCTAGTGATGTGACCTCTATTCTTGAAAGCATTGTTTTGGAGCAACAAATTGATAAGTTTAGAGAAGCTGGTGAACAGGAAGTAAATAAATTTTTCGACTCCTAAGATAATTTCTAATATAGAATATGTATACATGTTGCATTTCCAAAATGAAGGATGCTTCTATGAAAAGATCAATTTTCCTACTCTTGAGGATGTGAATGAATGGTGTTTCATGATCGCAGGAGATCAAGTGAAAGTTGCAAGACACAAGATTTTTAAGAAGGTAACAAAATGTTTATTAGATGCAAGAAATTTCTCAATGTAATATTAGTATGAAGATGAGTTTTGGCATTTATTCTTCTTCTTAAGCCATGTAAATCCATAACGGGAGCATGGTACGATTAGACAAAGTGAATTTTTACTTCAAAGGTCATATTTCAGTCCGTTATTCCATGATGGCATGTACTCTTCCTAACCCATCACTGGGTATGTATATATTCTTTCCCACATTTGTAAATGTCCCTCCCCTATATATAATTTCCTTTTCCATTGTGTGTTGTTTTCCCTTCTGGTGTGTTTCCCTTTTGTTTGTTTGTTTGCGTACATGTGTGTTAGAAGAAATGAGTCCATAAATCCCAATAGATAAAGCATTGGTCCACAAATTAAATTGAGATTATAGGAAACTCATGACATGTCCTCACCGTGCTTGATACACAACATGTCCCCAAGATAGAGCTAGTTGTTTTCCTATGTTTTTGTATGGGTAAAATTCACTTGAAAACAAGACAACTATACCCTAGTGTTAAAAATTTATATGTCATACCTTTCCAAGACACCCTCAAGGTCAACATATTCCCTGTACTGATCCTATCTTGTCATTAAAATACTCTGAAATTGATTTTCATCATCCCCCCTTGGTGATTTAGGGAAAAAAAATCATTCAAGTGCCTTTGGAAATGTATCTCTCAAAGTGGAGTTTCAAGCAATCTTAGGAGGCGCTATCATCAACCTTCCTAAAACTAGTGTACAATCATCAAAGAAGTGAAAAAGATTCATATTGATCATGGAGGTGCATATAGGAGCTAGAATAATTGTGCAACTAATTTAGGAATATTATGGTAATATTTAGACAATTAGGGTCCAATTCACCGAGAGCAGGATTTTGAGGCTAAAGAAGATTTCACCATAAAAGAGTACCTAAGCTTCGAGGATTGATTCTAGGATCTTAGGGATGAGTTATGAGACAAGGAATATATCATTGGAAATAATTTTCAACCCTCTACATGGTGGAAAAAATAGATCAACTTCAAACCCCATGCATTTTTCAGGACAACTCATTCTTTCCATGTACAACGGGTGATCCCGAGAAAAAAGGAGGATTTTTGATGTGTTTCAATCAGAATAAAGTCATAAGACCCCTCCCATTCTTCTTAAAATTTGTTTTTCATGAAAAATCATATAAATAAGCATCTGAAAAATCAACTAGGTGATCAAGTTATGATCTTTCCAAGTCACCCACAAAGGTATGATATTCGATACTTAGTCAATTTTACAAAGGGACACATGTCAAATCGAGCATCGGGTGCACATTTTGAACCCATTGAACCATTAAAAAGGTGAAAATGGTTCAAATAAGTATTCCCTCCCCCTTTATACCCTTTGGTCACTCATATGACCTCGACAACGCAAGATAAGCCCTTTTAACCAAGTGACTCCCTCCTCCACCAACCCCCACATGCTTGCCACTTGTCCCGATAGGGATGAGGTGAAATTTTTGCACCCATTTCACCAAAACAAAGGTGAAAATGGTGTAAAATAATTTTCCCACCTCCTCCCTTCATTTTCAAAACCATCTAATGCGACAGCTTAGCTCATTTTTCTCATTCCCCCACAAATCTCCCTACGTTGCGAAACCTCTACTGAGACTTGTTTCTAAAATCTAAAATCTTCCATTTTCATCCTCCATTGATTATATCCATGCTCCCATGATATAAGATAATAAAAAAACAAGAAAATCTAGATTTTGAAGAACGAAAAGAAGAGTTTTTCTGAAATGACTTTGAAACCCGCTAAGGAGATTTCTTCATATCTTTCAAACCGATGGATGAATTGACTTATCATTTTTTACAATATTCAATTTTTCCAAATGCCTTGAGGATCCAAGAAGAATTTTTTACATGCACATTCCATATTTTTACAAAGAAAGAAACCCTAGTTTCTCGACGTGAAAACTTTAAAAATTAAAATCTCCTTTTCTAGATTAACTTGGTTAGACTTGAAATTTCAAATGTGCCTTTCAAGAGCAAAACCCCATATCATAAAATTTGGTTTATTTAAAAATGAGGTCCATAACCGTACTTTCTTAAAATAATAATCTTCCTACATGGGTACTTGTTATTTTTAATAAGCCTACATGGAAAGAAATTTCGACAAAAGACGTGGGAAAATAGGTGATCCAAAAGACCAATCTTAGTGGTCGAACCGCAAAGGGTGCAAATTTCAACTTACTAAAAATAGTAAGTTTCCTACACTGAAACTTGTTATTGTTAGTAGGTCATATCAAAGAGTAATCTATGCGGCGAAATGTACACAGAGATCATCCGAAGGAGAAACAAAGTGCCCAAATTTGGAAAAGGATAGAAAATTTCCATTTACTATTTTTAATAAATCCCCTTTTAGTTTGTATGGGAAAATTACATCATTCCGGGAGTCATCTTTATCAGTGAGAACATGGAAAAGTCATGTAGGATCATCACAAGTATTGCACACAGGTCATCTGGATCGACATCAAAACTCTCAACAGTGTTTTTAAACACTTCTCCTATAGTCTAGGTTGTCTCTACATAAGGTATTAGGAAGGGATTGTGATCATCACTAATTGGGGAGAAGTGTTCAAAGGTGTTCGGAGGTTAAATCTTCACTAGTTTGGAGGATCATTAGTGTCGAATTATTTGCTCAAAGTTCATGACTCGCATCAAGGTATTTAATTATATCATCGCAAGTAGTGGATTTCCTTCATCTCTTCCATCGTCCTCTCTTTCCCCTCTTTCTTATCTCTCCTTTCCAATTATTTGTTGGGCTTCATCATTGTATTTTGTCCTATTCACTTAAGTGACCTATTTTAAAATTGTAAAGCTATTTTCTCAAAATTATAAGAGAAATACTTATTTTAATGGAAAACAAAAGACCACAAGTGGAATATGGAAATGAAGAGTTATATGAGGGAGTGAGAGGTCAATTAGAATTTCTATAAACTGGTATGACTTCTCCATTCCAAAATATTATGAGATTATGAATAATTTCCACTTTGTAGCAATTGTGGATTTTCACTGTTGGACTTTTTGTCAATACACATCAAATAAAAGCTACATTTCTTATATTTTCCTTCTTCTTGTATTTCCTCTATCTCTCTTTTATGTAATTTTAAGCATTGTGATCCCAAAAGAGCTTTGTATAATTGATAAGCGAACCCAAGAAATGTTTTCTAGGTTGTTGTTCTCACTAGATAGCTTCATTTTTGCTTTCCTCTATATTGAATGTTGAACTACTCTAGTTACTGGGTGTGAAATTTGTAATTGGTCTACTCACGGAAGTAACTTTCCTTTCCTAATTTCCCTCCTCCCTACATTATTTTAACTTCCTCCCTTGTACCATCGTATAAGCATCTTGCCACAATTTTAGTGGAGTGTCCCTGTGTGATCCACAACCTTCTAGGACAACCCACAACAGTAGATATAATTAGATTATTTTTCATTCAATAATGGGAGATGCGCCATTCAATTTAGAGGGGCGTAGCCCCATAAACATTAGTGGAGAGACATAATTTTCCATACTAAAATTTTTTCTCAACAACATAGGGTTATCAAGAGTCTAAAGCAGACGTTCTTAAATATACATAAGAAAGCATGGGAATCTAGTTTTGAGATCACCTGAGGTTTCAGATTCCATTAAAATTGATCTAAGGAGAGAAGGAAATCATTATAGGTTAGATCCTTAAGAAGATACACCAAATTTTTAAATCATCAAGAGATATTTGTAAGCTCCGTATATGATCATATTGTATATGGATGTTGTTATGTCTTAAGTTAATAAAGATATTTTTTTCTTTCATTCTACCATGTGTACTCTACAAATGGGTAGGACCTTCTAGGTTTGACCTTCCCATAAAAAAGTGGTATCATAGCAGCTATAATCCTATATATAGGATAGGTGTGAAGAAATGACAAATGAAAGAGCACCAAACATGAGGTAGCTAGCATAATTTTTGGTCTCCACTATAAATATAATGTGGATAGAAAATGTAAGTGAAACCCCATAGTGCGAGAGGTGAAGATTTAGAGAGATTATATATTTTCATGAATATAAGGTGAAGAAAATACATTAGTGTAAAGATGCTACTAGGCATCATGGAGGAGATAAAGGTTGTAAGGACTAGACTAGAGGAAGAATATCTTTGAAAAGGTCTTTAATCTCATGATGTTTAGAGAAATGATGAGAGAGAATAGACGATGTGTGAGGAAAATGTGTAAGGAAGCCATGAAAACAGCTTAGTGAGTATTTAGTATCAAGAGAATATGAGGTGTGTGTAGATGCATAAGATATGTGTGAGAAGAGAGAATACTCGGTGAATATTTAGAAACACAATAAGAGAGAATATGGGGAGATTAAATACGAGTAGTACATAAGAGAAAGAAGGCTAAATGAGAAGTATATTATTGAGAAGATGTCAACTCATTGTATTCAATGTATGTTTTTGTGTGTGAAGAGAGAGGTTACTATGTTTTTGAATGTCATATAGAATGATGCATATATAGTTGATGATGTGTAATTAAATGTGTAGAGAATAGAAAAAGGATAAAAATAAGGTATGGGAGAATGAAGAGTGCCCAAGAGAAGGAAATATGTTGAAGATAGCATAGGTGGAGTTACGAGGATATGCGGGAAAAAAATTTCACGAGGTAGAAGACCAAAGGAAAATGTCTCCTAGTGATGATCGAAAAAGGGAAAATAACAATTTAATGGGAGAGGAGATGGGACAGAAGTTGGGATTTGAATGTAGGAGGCATACCAACCCATATAGAGTGAAATAGTTGGTGTAAGTTTAGGAGTTAATTGTGAGAGATAAATGCAAACTACGGATGAAGATTGGGAAATTCACATATCAACTATTTTTGACATACTACTTTTGAGGGATGCATATCATGGTGATATGATAAAGAGATTATCCACGATGATAGAGAAAATATTTTGAAGGTGTGAAAATATGGGAAGATGTTTTTTCTATCACCATTAAGAGATGTTATAATATAAGGTAGAAAACTATGGATGTATCCAGATTTGTATATCCTATCTAATTATGGTTGAAGGATAATGTGTATCAATGTTGGTCTTATAGAAATTATAAGATTTTGATAGAATATGGGATCCCTAGATGTCCCTCATAGGTTAAAGTGTGCATATTCTTATGTATGTCTTATGTGAATGATTTCCCATTCAATTAAACCTAATATAACTAAGGTAACTTATGTATTTGAAAATATGATCATTAAAATGTGTAAAATATAAGGTCATCAACCTCGGGACAAAATCTTCATCCAAACATATTTTGGGCCCAAAAACACATAGGATTAGGTGGATTGTTAAGAGTATGGATATGTGTTATATATAGAGTGTACTACTTTTTGAAATTCGAGTTGAATAAAAAATTGAATTAGTGGACTCGAGTGTATAATTGAGTGGGACTCCTTTTAGTAATTAAATTTTTATATTGGATAATGATGGAATAAATGTCAAGGGATTATTTCTAAGTTATATGGGACCGAATTCCACATCTTACACCTATAAAAACAACTAGTTTTTGAATTTTTGGAAAAAATGGATGTAATATATCATTAAAATCCTTTCAACACCATGGTCATGATGCCTATTATATAATTTTTTAGGAGATAAGAATAAAAATATATGGTTATTTTATAGAATATTTACATAAATAATTGAAATTTTTTAATATGGTTCAAACATATCAATAGGATTGAAAACCTTTCATTATTTAATTTCCTATTGTATGGATTTATTCGATGGATGCTTCTATGTGTGTGAAGAGAGAGGTCACCAATTGTTTGAGTGTCTCAGAGCATGGTGTAGATATAGTCAATGAAGAAGAATTCGGTGTGTAGATATCACAAAGAAGTAGAAAGAAAAGGTGTGGGAATGTGAAAAGTGATGGACGCTGGAAGAAGAAGATATATTGCTATTGCTTCATAATACAAAGCATGTGCCTTTAAATAGGCAGCGAGGGAGGCAGCGGTGGAAGAAACGGTTATTCAACCGACCACACACAAAAATAAACAATGTATTAACATATATTAACTTGCTAACATTCCCCCCCTTAATACATTGCTCTTACAAATGTACCCCCTAAACAAATCAAACTTCACCTTGCCGAGAGGCTTGGTGAGAATATCTGCAACCTGAGAATCAGTAGGGCAGTACTGGAGCTGAATTTGGTGGTTCAAGACCTGTTCACGAATGTAGTGACATTCGACCTCAATATGCTTTGTTCGTTCATGGAAAACAGGATTCTTCACAAGCTTCAACACACCTTGATTATCGCAATGAATGATGGGAGGTTTCTCTTCAGGAATCCCTATATCTGCAAGAATGCGACGTAACCAAATTGCTTCACACACAGCTCCTCATGCGGCGCGGTATTCAGCCTCAGTGGATGAGAGAGCAACAATAGTTTGCTTCTTGCTGATCCACGAGATAGGTCCAGATCCGAGATGAAAACATATCTGAAGTGGATTTCTGTCATCAACGGATCCTGCATAGTCCGAGTCCCAGTATATCCTGTAAGAAGAACTGAGTGTTCTTCGATACCTGCACCAAAGTCAAGCGTACCTCGGACATATCTCAACACATGCTTTGCTGCTATCCAATGACATTTCTTCGGCTCTGCATAAACTGGAGAGATAGCTCACCGCAAAGCAAAAAGATCTGCAGTATAAGTCAAGTAAATGAGACTCCCCACAAGCTGCCTATAGTGAGTGCCATCTACTGTGGTGAATCCACGGAATCTAGATAGTTGCAAACCTTTTTCCATAGGTGTGGACATTGGTTTACAATCGACATCCCATACTTTTCGGGAGTGTCTTGGCATATTTCATCCGGGAGACGAAGATATGATTCTTCTTCCGCCATATCTCTAAGCCAAGACAATAGTGAAGTAGCCCCAAATCGGTCATGTCGAAGGATTTCTTCAGATCATTCTTTACATCATCAACAAGATTATCAGAACTTCCTGTGATCACAAGATCATCTACGTACAAAACCAGAATGACAATCTCTGTTCCTACCTTCTTGATATACAAATTTGTATCTGAGGGGCTACGAGTGAATCCATGCTGCAATAGGTGATCATCAATTTTTATATACCATGCCCTAGGTGCTTGTTTAAGTCCATAAAGAGACTTTATCAGATGACATACCTTGTGTGGTTGATGCTCGTCTACAAACCCTTCAGGTTGGGCCATGTACACTTCTTCTTGCAGATCACCATTTAGAAAAGCACTCTTGACATCCATCTGCTGAAGTTTCCATCCATTTTGTGCTGCCAGTGCACATACAACTCTGATGGTTTTGATCTTCGCAGTGGGTGCAAAGGTCTCGTCATAGTCAATTCCTTCTTGCTGAGCATAACCCTTTGCAACAAGTCGTGCTTTGTGTTTGTCGATTGAACCATCTGCCTTATATTTTGTTTTGAAAATCCATTTGCAGCCAATGGATTTCTTACCTGGAGGCAGATCGACAAGTTCCCACGTCCGATTCTGAATCAGGGAATCATATTCAGCATCCATAGCTTGTTTCCATTGTGGTTGGTCTAATGCCTCACGAACAGTGTCAGGTTCGGTGCTCTCAACAACTGAACTCATGAGTGCAAAATTTACCTCATGTCTAGCTTGACTTCGTGTTCTAACTCCCGTAGAAGTACCTGGGAAGTGAGTTCGGTGTGCATCCCGATAGTACTGGACCCATTTCGGACGTTGGCGCTGCTGATGTGAAGATGTGTTTTCCAGTGTGCCAAGATCAACGAACAAATCTCCACTCAGCTCTTCTTCTCTCTGAGAAGAATCATCTTGCTCATCATCTGGATGTGTGAGCAATCTATGTGACGAGGTCGGATCTTGGATCTTCATTGTGTGGCAAGGAGTCAAAGGACGACTCATCACATACCACATCTCGACTCTCGTAGATCTTCTTCGTCTCAGGATCCATGAGACGATATGCCTTTGAGGTAGTACTATACCCCAAGAAAAGACATGGCAGTGTCTTTGGATCGATCTTCTTCCTTCTTTTATCTCGGAACATGCATATATGCAAAGACAACCAAAAACTCTTAAATGATGAATAGAAGGTTTACGACCATTCCATACCTCTTAGGTGTGTCTTGTTTCGCAAGATCTTCGTGGGTGCCGGTTGAGTAAATACATTTGCTGTCCTGGATACGCCCAAAATCGATCCTCCAACTTGGCGGTCGAGAGCATACAACGAGCCATCTCCATGACAGTCCTGTTGTGGCGCTCGGAAATCCCGTTCTGTTGGGGCGTATAGGGAGCAGTCAAATGTTGTTGAATGCCATGCTGCTTCAGGTATGCTAAGAACTTCTTTGACACAAATTCCCCCCCTCGATCTGAGCGGAGGAGAAGAAGAGGCTTCCCATTTCCCCGATGGCTTCTTTGGTAGAAGGTTTGGAAATTTGCAAGTGCCTCACTCTTCTTCCGAAGGAAATATACCCACATTTTCCGTGAGTAATCATCAATGATGAGCTGAAAGTACACAAAACCTTGAAAGCTAGCTGGCAGGGGTCCGCACAGATCGGTGTGAACGACCTGAAGATGCTCTGTAGAATGATAAGAGCTCTGTTTGAATGGACCTCTATGTTGTTTGCCCGCAAGACAGCCTGAGCAAACAGGTAAGGAATGGGAGAGTGGAGGAAGCCCTCTTACCATTTCCTTCGCACTGAGTTGATGCAGAGCCCCGGCAGAAAGATGACCATATCTAAAGTGCCAAAGTGCAGTGGACTCTGCCGTTGATGCAGAGAGAGCAACGCTAGATGAAGTGACCGCATCCAGTGCAAATAGACGGCCCTTCAGAAATGCTTGAGCAAGAACTGACTCTCCCTGGGAAATGATGCAGGACTTGACCCCTTTTTCAACAAATAATTCAACTCGCATTCTATGGTTAAGAAGTTGACTTACGCAGACAAAAGATTTGAAGTCAAACACGGAACATAGAGCACCTTTGTCGATATACATCTTCGTGTTCCAAGAGGAATGATGACATCACCAATCCCGCTGTAATATACTCTTGATTATCTGCAATGGTGATCCGATCTCCAGTGGGCCGGTCACTCAGAGTATGGAACAACTTCTTGTTGCCAGTCATGTGTTTGCTGGCACCTGAATCAATCAACCAGACATCTTCTGACGGCTGCGAAGTCTGTGAGACTAGAACAATGTCAGAATGAGTTGTATCTGGTACCTCTTCATCTGAGGTGGCTTCCTGCTGAGCAGCAATGTGGCCCTTCTGCCTCTGATTACGAGCATGCCATCGGGATTTCTTGGAATATCCTCGGCCAGAAGTGCTCTCTTCGCCAGAATTTCCATACTTGCGACCGTTGTAATAACAGTTCGCAGTCGTGTGCGTATCCGTGGAGCAAATGTGGCACCACCGATCCGCCTTGTGATTATCTTTATGCAGGGTGGCGGCGTGAAGATGGTGCTGAACATGCTTGTTACGATTACAGGGGGCGATTGCCCTTTCCGAGGCTTATGTTTTTGCCTCGTGATAAGAGCCTTATCTTCGAAGGCTTCTTGTACATTTTGCATGGCTTCTTCCTGCTGGAGATAATTCACCAGGGTTGCAAAACTCACCTCCTGTTGAGTAATTGTCAACGTGGTGATCAGTGTCCGAAACCGTGACGGAAGAGCTCGCAGGGTGAGTGGGACAAGCAACTTGTCATCCACTGGTTCTCCAAGTGCAGAGAGTTCTGCACGTAACTCAGCTACACGCCGCAAGAAGGCTTCTACTGATTCGCCTTCATGCATACTCATCGTATGAAGCTTTGTCTGAAGTTGCAACTTTGACGTCAGATTCTTAGCTTCGTAGATGGTACACAATGCGCTCCATGCCTGAGAAGAAGCAGTTGCTTCTCGAATGTATGGCTGCACCTCATCAGAAAGACTGAGGGTGATGAGCATGAGTGCTTTCGCATCAGCCTTTTCATATTTTTCCAACAGATCATCATCTGCGGGAGGGGCGTCTTTGCCAGAGACAATCCCCCAAAGATCTTCGAATTGAAGAATCGTCCGCATTTTGGTTTTCCATGCGGCGAAATTTGGCCCTTTCAAGAGTTGGGCATCAGATAGCAATATTTTTGGAGCAGACATTTTTCAAAAAACTCAAAAATGTATCTTTATTTATTTATTTATTTTTCAAAATGGCTACAATGCTTGAAGGAAGGAATCATCCGAAGATGGGCTCTATAGGCTCGTGCGGAGACGCCGACGCTCCCGTGGGCGTTCTATTTCGCGTTCGTCATCATCGCATCATAACCACGTTCTAGTTACGCACGAATCCGCCGTGCTTGACATCAAACGTCGAACGAAGTATTCCAATTGGGTCCTTCGCGCACAATCTCGTCAAAGAGAATGTTACAAAGGTGTTGTGTAGCTCGTTGACCAAGGCAAAAAGAATAGCCCGGTGGTGTCCTCGTTGTCATTCAATGCCCAAATATTTGGTGCATTGCTCACAGTGCTTTGTGCATCGGAAATTTGCGACATACGCACACACACTTTGCTTTGAAATTTGCTTGACTTTGCTTACACGTAGCTTCACAAGCAGCCACGAATCTTGCTCAGTCTTCTTCTCCTTCAGCAAAAGAAATGGCAACAGTCCAAGCTCAGTCTCTCTTCCTTCACGCACGGACAGTAGAGAAATGGCGGACTCCTTCATGCACGCACAGCAGAGAAATGGTTGCTGAGTCTCCTTCACGTACAGCAAAATAAAAACGGGTCTCCTCGCCTCCTCACACACGCACAGCTCTTCCTCTCTTCCTTCACGCTCCTTCAGGCGAGACAGGCTCCTTCAGGCGGGACAGGCAGTCTCCACGCCTCCTCACGCACATGAAAATGGGACAGGAAGATTGGCTCTCCTCCTCACGCCTCACGCACAGCAAAAAACGCAGGTTCCTCGCCTCCTTCTTCACGCACCAACGTACAGCACACGCAGCAAAGAAACTTCTCCAAAACGTGGGACTGTCGCACCAGGTCTGCTCTTCTTTCACGGCTCCTGCTCTTCCACGCACAACCACGCTCCGATACCAATGATGGACGCTGGAAGAAGAAGATATATTGCTATTGCTTCAGAATACAAATCATGCGCCTTTAAATAGGCAGCGAGGGAGGCAGCGGTGGAAGAAACGGTTATTCAACCGACCACACACAAAAATAAACAATGTATTAACATATATTAACTTGCTAACAAAAAGTGCCACAAGAGAAGGAAATGTGTTGAAGATAGCGACTTGGAGTTGCAAGGAGATAGGTTAAATATATTTTACTCAAAGTGTAACACCAAAGGTAAAATTTTCTTGGTGGTGTTCTATAATAGGACATCGATAACGTATTGGAAAAGGAGATGGTACAAAATTTGGGATTGTTATGTAGGAGGTATCCCAATCAATATAGAGTGACCTAGTTGCTACAAGGTTAGGAGGGAAATACGGGAGACAAATGAGAGGTGGATATGAAGATAGGGAGATTCATCGGTAAAGGGATGCATGTCATTTCCTATTGGGGAGGTCATGGAAATATCATAAAGAGATGATCTACAATGGGAGAGAAAATATTGTGAATGTGTAAAAGATGGGAAGACATATTTTCTATCACCATTGATACATGATATAATCTATAATAGAAAATGATGAATGCATTCAAATTTTTATATATTTTCTTAATACACTCTAGGGGAAATGTTTTTCAATGTTGTTCTTAAAGATCTTCTAAAAGTGCGATAGAATATGGAATCCATATATTTCCCTTGTATGTTAAGGTGCATAAGTGTATATAGATGTATTATGTGAATGATTTCCCACTCAAACGACTCTAATATAGATAAACATGTTGATATGAAAAGATGATCATTAGAAGGGTAGATGAAAAAATTTGGGGGTTAATTTTGTGGAAAATGTGTCTATTTTTGCAAAGGGTGTATGCCCTTTATAAAACAAATCATGGATATATTTTGAAGAATTCTAGGAAATATAAGGAAAAAGGTCATACATCCTTTCGTAAAGGGGAATATTCCCTTTGTGTTAAAAAGGGTGTGTGTTTTTAACCACAAAGGGTGTACACCCTTTGTAGAGGATAAAATAAAATAAAAACACAGACATGCACATAATCAATTAAATCATGACTTAAAAGGAATTAGAGCTCATTTACAAAGCATGCATGCCATTTGTAAAACCTTATTCCTATTGACTTCGACTGCGTGTGCGAACATGTCTCCCCACAGGATCAAGTGAGTTTATTTTTAAATTATTTTGTTATTTAATTATTTTTCATAAATTCGTGGTTTTGAAATAGAAAGTAAATATTTTAATTTTCTTCAAAAACATATATTAATGGATGCATTATCTAAAGAAAATTTGGGGTGATGCACAAAAATATTGATAATTTAAAAGGAAACCCACCTAAAAACCATAGAAATCTATAGGAGACCCATAAACATGGATGAGAGGAATTATTATAATGATATAATGAAAACCAACAAAAATGGAAATAATCATGAATATTTTGTATGATTCCTCAAGAAACAATGGATGTAAAGTTCATGCAAATATGTAGGAAATTGTATTCAATGAAGTAAAAAAATGTTTTGGAGAAATTATACTTAATGCAAGTGAAAGGTATGCATGTAGAAAATTATATGTTGATGGATTGTCATATGATGTCGTAAAGCGCATGAAAATATCAAAACAAGAATATTTTTCTTTATTTCATATGTCTAGAAGAAATGATCCATCACTAATATGAAAAAATGGAAAAAAACACTTTTGGGATAGGTGGTGGATGGTCTTTGATGAGCCTCTATGTAACAATGACAAAGTTCCATTGTATTTTTTAGGAAAACTATATTCGGTTTTTTTTTCTTAATATGAAGTAAATTTATTTTTACTTTAGAGCATATTAGAGAAGAGGTGGGTCATCGTATGAGATACCTAGTGCTAGAGTGAGACCAAAATGTACAAATTCATCCCTTGAAAGGTAGGAGGAAAAAAATACATGTTGTCATCCATAGTGAAATTCATCACAATGGACGTAGGAGACCATTAATTCACTTTCCAATCTTATAAATAGATTTATTACCTATGGGAGGTATAAAGGGGGTACATATATTTATCAAACTATAGGGACTACTCATGGTAGTGTGAGTTGTAATACCCTCATAGTTGTTATGGTTCATGTGGTGGTGCATTACATCTAGGTGGTGACACAGTTAGTGGTAGGATTAATTTTTGGTGCATCCATGTACATCTTACGGGAGGATGTGTTCCAAACTATCTATACAAACTATATTTATAGATTATGTATTCTAGTTTGTAAATCCTAATGATACCACTTTGGGTGGTATTCGATGCAACATTTTATTCTATCTATTGTTACTCCATCATCTAGGGATACTACATAGAGAGATGTACAAGATGTCCAACTATCTCGCTGCAATTACTAGATCATTTCAGGAAAATATTGAGTGAGATACTAAGGACATAACTTTTCGATTGCTTATTCATAGAGGTAATTAATAATAATTTGTTTTTATCTAAGTAATAATAAATTTATCTTAATATATGTTTATAAGTAATTGATTCATAATTTTGACTTCTTCCTTTTGTTTCTTATATAGTTAATGGCAAAGGCCATGTCCAACCCTCCTTGATTAGACTCTTTTACTACAATAGGTATTAGTTTTTCAAATGTATCTACGCGGTACATTTTCAAAATTGATTGAGGTATTGTTGAGTTATTTATTGTTTATTGATGTTGGTAAATTGCTAGGTATATGTATGCATGTAACTAACTATAACATGTTGGTGTTGCTTTATAACTAACACTAGATGAACATATTGAGGGGAGTGTTTCCCAATACCCAGTTTTCACCCCATAAACAATTTAGGATACTCAGTGATGAGAACAAATAATTTAAATGTTTTTTATATTTCAAACAATGTTACTTTAAATTTCATTTGTACATACATTTTTTATGAATATATTTAAACCTATATGCATTTTTATACTCTACAGGATTCACCAATTGTGTATTTGAGGTCTCCTAGAGTGAGGAAATATTTTTCTATCATGATGCTACTTCCTCACCACATTCAAAACCTTTTGGAGAGGTTGTTTCAGAAACATTTGTTTCTGACACCTGCAGTGCATGCAACATTAGTGGTACAATAATATTTTTCTTACAAACTTTAATCGTCATTTTGTATTTGAAATTCATTTTTATATATTTATATTAAATTCTAAATTATACCATTGATGATTGCAGATGAATGTTGCCACAAGTGAGAATGTGTTTGCCACACCACATGGCATAAGAATCAAGGTGATACGTGACATAATGATTGCACTAGAGGTATAAATTCAATGAAATGCATATACAATTGATTATTTTCACATTCTTGATTTTTTAATAATTAACATATTTATTTGTCATGCATACAAACAAAAATGGTAGAAATAAGGGTTTCTCCTCATTTTTAGATCCTACACCCTCGTGCTCCATCTAGGGTCAAGAGGGGAAATTTATTTAGTGACTCTAAGCAACCAAATAAATAATTATAGATTTTTTTAATGGGCATATATTGATACCTTTCATATCACTTTTCTCCTTTCATTAGTAATGTAATAGAAATGAAAAATGCATATGCTTTGTAAGTTGTCATGTAGGCTATTAAGTATTATCACACATGCATGAGTAGTAGTAATTTATAGAATAAAACTAGTATATTAAGGAGTGGTTAGGCCATGAAATACATCCAAAAATATTATTATATTGAGATTTCTTAAAGGAGGTTTCCCCCTCGAAGTTGCATGTGATCTAAAAGTTATTTGAGTCATTTTTAAATTTCATTTTATTGTTCGATTAATTTCTGATTTTATAAATATGTGCGAAGGATCGTCACAAAAGAAAGATGAAATTGTTTTATCCTCAATTGAAGTTGAACATATAGATATTGTTTTTTTCACACACAATGTGTGTGGTTGAGAAAACTCTTACTTTATTTGAGAGAGGTTTAACTTGAGCCTACACATATTTTTATGATAATAACAGGGCTTGATGCAATTGTCCAAGAGTCCAAATTTCCATGATAGAACTAAACATATCTACTCAAGCATCATTTTATCCCGTACTTAGCCGGTGGTAATAATTTTTCATTGAGTATGTAAGAAATTAATATCATCTTGCTATTAGATTCACCAAGGGTTTGTTGCAAAAAGCTCATGGAAAAATGAAGGAGATGATAGGCATTTCTTCCATTTGAATCAAAAGGGAAAACGTTGAGTATGATGCCAATGTGGGCACCGATCAATTAAGGTTATATTAATTTTTTTAGTGTTTTTGTTATTTTATGGGTTTTTTGGATGTGCACTTAACCGAGTTTAGATCAATTAATAATCATTCATCCCAAGAGGCAAGGTGTCATTTTTTATGTCTAGATGACTAAATTTATTTTTATCTTGATAGCTATATATTATTAGAAGAGATTGGGGCACCTAGGTTAACTATCTTGCATGATAGGTTTGCATGTGTCACTTAAATTAATTTTGGCTTCTTACATGTTAATCATATATTAGTAGTGGATGATATTTATCATCTTGAGTCTATTTTTAGTCTTATTTTATTGATTTTAATTCACTTAGGATTTTTAGGATTGAACTATTCATTTATTTGTAATGCAATTTGAGACTATGTTGTAATGGATATATTAGCGTTGTTTGGTGTTTAATTGTTTGAATGCAAAGTGGGGTATATTTTTCTAATAACTTGTGAATTTTTGCAATGTAGCTATGATTTTATTTGCAAGTGTTTACAAAGAAACCTAACCAGATTTAGATTCATTATTTGATGTTAGTTAATTCAAATTTTATCATCTACCTCATTTACAAACACTATAGTTTCATATCTAGTTATTATGGGAAAGATCGGATGATCACTAGCTTCAATCTTTTCTGAAATAAGAACATTTCCCACAAACAAATCCAGACTAGCAGAATATGCTCATGATTCATGATCTTCATGAATTCGTGGAAGGAGCCTCTCAGCGAGTCCACGGGCTTTTCCAGCAATATAAACGGATGCCCTAATCTTTTCTTCTTCAATAACATTCGCCCATTCTCGACAGCTTTTCACTAAAGCTTCTTCAATTTTTTCGTACAGCATGATCGCCATCACGTCTGCCAACAACCTCTCAACCGTATCAACCAATTCGGAATATGGTTGTGCTGTGTCTGAAGATGTACAATTACTCAGTATGACTGTGCAGATTTTGTACAAGAAGTTATCCGCTGCAACTGCCCACCAATCTACAGAATCGTTCGGATCCTTATAACTAGAAATCCGCCGGTGAGCATCTTGCTGAAGCTTGGTGACATTACACCGTGCTTCTCCAATGGTGCGATTCTCAGTAGATCTACAACCAGTTCTTCTGGTTTGGAGCTGTCTTTTTATCATCTCATGTTGTTTATCAGCTGCTCTGACAAAGAGTTCGGGATGGTATAAGGTCGAGTCGGAACCGACGGGATTGTCAAGCAGATCCAGGAATTCGTAGGCATGAGAGTAAGCTTCCACAGCATCATTCGCACGCTGGTCTACCTCATCATTAATATTATGGTCTTGGAGTAGCTCAACGATCACCTTGATGAGCGAAAGCGCTGTCATCTTCCATGACGTTTTTGTCAAGTAATCAAAATCGTTTTCTACACGCAAGCGTGACCCTGTATCCACAGGTTTCAAACACTCTCTAGCTCCGCACATTTCTCCCTAGATCTTTTTCCATTAATTTAGCCAGTTCCTCGGAATGATGCCTACCATCTTCACGGCCTTTTCCCATGAAATCTTTAATTTGCTTGATAGCTTTCAAATTCGCGACCCACAATCTTTCAGGATCCTCTCCTGGCATTTTTATCTTGTTCAAAGCTTCTCTATACTCATTGCAGTCGTCATCATCATTTCCTTGGCCCAACATGCAGGAATAAATTTTGTTGACAAATAATATCTTCTCGAACAAAAAGCAGCAGAATTTACTGAACAAAATCACCCATGTCTGAACAAAAAGCAAAAGAGGATGGAGCCACCTGTGTAACCCGATGGCCCTAAACACCTCAAGTTTCAAGTTTTCGTAAAACCCTCCACCGCTGACATGCCGGTCCCATGAGGCTCGTCGAAACTCAATCTGATCTCTCACCTCAAAAATGTGTCTTTTCCAGAAGTCATCCACGAAAAAAACCCTTTACCTGGGAGCTTATATTTTCCTGGGAAGTATATGATGGCGACCATCCACCTACAAGAGATAATGATCCAGCCTATCAGAATGAGAAGACACATGAACGCCGTAACCGTGTATCTGAACCAATCTAGCCCATCATAAAAATGAACTATCTGCAGGAATCAAAAAAGCCAAAAACGACGCCGTTAATAGAGCCAATTTTCCAAGTAAGATTCACACCTGTATTTAGCTGTGAATTTCACCAAAAAAAAAAAATCAAGCTATACTAAAAATATTTTAAATACAATCTATTTTTCAAAACCCCAATTCTATATGGGGTCGACTTCGAAACCGGGCCCGTAGAGATAAAAAGGGAAGTTAGATCAACTATTTATTGATTTAAAGTCCTTATCTTATTTATTGTGGATCGATTACACAATGCATTATTTGTTTAATTAACCTTAAGTGAAGATTAACATCAATTTTTTTTTTATATTGTGTTAAAGTTTTAAAAAGTTTTGCTAAAAATATATCAAAAACTCTTATTGTATGGTTAAAATATTAGCAAACGTACTTGAAATGTATGATGGAAATGCTGAAAGGGATATTTTCGAGGAGTCAAATAGGAAGGAGAGAAACTATGTGAGAGGAAGAGGCGTTAGAGGGTGGAGAAGTGCGAGGGCGGTGAAAATGGAAAGGATAAACAATGTGAAACTCAACCTTCCAACAACCCAATGACATTTATATCAATTATTCGAAGGAGACGAGGGGTGTTGTTTAAGACGATGCAAA
Source organism: Taxus wallichiana var. yunnanensis (assembly GCA_018340775.1). Taxonomy (NCBI): domain Eukaryota; kingdom Viridiplantae; phylum Streptophyta; class Pinopsida; order Cupressales; family Taxaceae; genus Taxus; species Taxus wallichiana. The sequence continues at coordinate 952,301,234 of CM031242.1, forward strand.
AACAACCGATAGAGATTTGTGAATGTAATAATTGGTAGACAAATATTTAGAAGTGAAATTTTGTTTGTAGTTTTAGCCCTTGCATTTCAAGACAGGAAGATGTGGAGTGGAAGGATCCGATAGATATGTTAGCGTGGTTCCTAAATTGATTATCAAACCCGTTCCTCTTGCAATTGTGAATACATAGCATAGATATATTACTACCTTGCTTGCAAATACGATTCCTTTCAACCGAAGATAGTAATGGCTTCCATAATCGATTCGATAAAAGGATCAAAATGAATTTGGGCACATAGACATAAAGAACATCATCCCCAAGTAATAACTTAGTTATGGCCATCGGATGCTTTTATTTCAAGCACTGAGCCATCCGATCTTGTGACGATGCGACCTCTGCGGTGGTGTGAGAGCCTAGTACTTACCCGCCCCTTTATATGATTTGGATTACGCATTTGATGTAAATATGTTAAAATGTTGTCATCATCATAGAGAAAACAAAGTCAATAAAAATTAATAATCCAAATAAATACTAATATTAAAAACAAAGATCAATAAACTAAATAATTTTTCTTACAAAATATTTTATAATTAAAAAATTGAGAGAAATTACCATAGAAGATAACAACAATAATGGTATATATTATATAAACACATAATAGATCAACTAGCCAACTTTGCAATGGACATAGTTATGATAAGTTATCAAAATATTTTGTTATTATCTCGCATAGAATCTCCACAAAACCATGCAGAGTTGTATAAGAGATTCGAGCTTTTGAAATGATCTCTATCTCAAACTCCTCCTTCGGGATCTGAATTCCCTTAGTAAACCCACGAGCAATCGTGGTGACGAAGAAGTTGATGTCCCATGTTCGAGTCGCCATATAAAGATGACATCCGATCCGTCTCGCCGCCCTGATTTATAAATTGCACATCCGGAAGTGCACACTCGATTAAAAACATCTCCAGCGATGAAAAACAATAGGCCTGCTCTAAGAAAACTTTTGTGGCTTCTGAAATTCCAAGCAATATTAGCACAGATGGCCATGTACCAATCTCGCATTTGAGATTACGGTCCAAATTGAGACAAGCCCATACACACGAGCTCATGAATTCTCCTGGATTCGGGAAAAGAGTATAGGTGTTATCGGTATATAGAAATTGAAAAAATTACAAACCCAATTCCCATTCTCTTGAAGAGGGTTTCCTCTATTGTCGGATCCTCGCTGTTTGAAGCGCATATGTCATCCGATCTTGCGATGATACGACTGTACATTTGTTGTCGAACCTAGCACTCTCCCTCCACTATGTATGAAAAGGAGTGCACTTATAATTTTTCTTTTTATTTATTTAAGAAAAATATAAATCTACTAATTAAAATGAATATCAAATTAAATGTTGAAAGTGACTACCAACAATTAAATGGACATTAAATTTAATGTCATAAATAACCATAAAGAACTTAAGAGAATATAATCCACCATGTGCAACCTTACATTATCATTTTAGAATATATATATATATATATATATATATATATATATATATATATATATATATATATATATATATATATATATATATATATATATATATATATATATATATTGTGTTGTCATGCTGGAAATGCGCAACAAGGAAATTGACAATTTCAAGTGTGACAACTATACCCTGGTGTAAAAATTACAAATTTTACCCTTCCAAGACACCCCGGGTCTATTCAGTTAGTCCAGTGACCTCCCAATTAATGTTAACTCGTCCCTAGGTGATTTTAGGATTTCATTGAAAAATACAAACTTCAAGAAGTTGTGGGAAGACTATAACAACCCCGTGGAGAAAAATGAAGAAGCCAAACCGAACATGGAGGTGAATTGAAGGCCTAGAAACATCATGGGAGTGATTCAAGAAGATTCAGGAAGAATACGGAGAATTTGAGGAATTTCCACCAAAAATAGGGTTCACAAGCCTAGGCAGTGCACAAGTTCAAAAGAGTTGTTGAGCTTCGGGAAGTGATTCTGGGAGGTCTGGATGGAGTTAAGAAGAAAAAAAGACATATTCGGAAACGTAATTCTAATCCCTATAGTATGTTGAAATCATATTTTTCACAACACCTTGGTGTAATAGGTTGATAACTAGTTTTTTCCATGCACAACTAGCTAGCGAGCTATATCAAAAATATGCTTTTTTAGGGATCAAATGGAGGAATCGAGACCGATAGCCCCACTATTGGATTCATAAGGCCATTTATCAGTCAAGATAATATATCCTTTCATCAAAAAATTCAATTAGGAGCTCAAGTTATCACCATTTGAAATTTCCCTCTAGGAGCGAGTTCGGGAGTTAGCCAAATTTTTAATAGGTTACATGTCAGGTCCAGGAGCCTAGTGAAATTTCATGTCCCTTACGTCCCTCAAGAAAAGGGAAATGAGGGACATAAAATGTTCCTAGCACTTAAAATACCTTTGGATCCTCATACGACCTCTCATACCACCAGTTCAGCTCACAGTGTTTGTTAAGCTCATTCCCTCGCTCGCTCAGATCGTGATAAGTGGCGGCTTCTGGCGCGCCGTGAAATTTTATGTCCCTCATGTCCCTTTTTACTGGGGAAATTAGGGACAATAAAATTTTCCTGCACCCCAAGAAACTTCGTGGTTCCTTATGCGACCATTTCTCAACCCCTAAATGCTTTAAAACATTTTTTTGCTCAAATCCCCAATCGTTAGATCTTTGCCACATGTGTCGACCAGGCGCCACATGAAAATTGATGTCCCTCTCATCCCTTAATGCTTGAGGGACATGAGGAACCTGAAAATTCCCCTCACTCCCTATTGTGTAATTTTTGAAAAATTTAAAATCCCTCTTGTTTCCCACTTCTAGCTTCTAACTTATGTATTCCTATGCACAACTTGCTCTCGCAACTTCCTCTGTAATTTCTCACAACCACCCCACCATTACTAAACCTCAAACCAACTCCTCACAACACTTTGAAATCCTCTACTCCATGATAATACGCAGTCACGAGAAGAAAGATTGATCAAACCGAGAAGAAAAAATGAAGAATAGAGAAGAAGAAGCTTGAAAACTCCATTGTCATAGAATGAAGAATCAAAGAGATCTTGCAAACTAGTACATATAAAAATGAACTGTTTATTACTTGAGTTATTCACTCTCGAAGGCCATTAAAAATCACCTTCAAACCTCTTGTTTGCAGCAATAAGTTCTCACAAAGAAATAAAGTTCACTTCCGGCTCTACTAAGAAAAAAACTTAATCTCCCGTCAAACCGACAACCAAATCAAAGAGAAACTTCACCAAAGTGAGAAAAGAATAGAAAACCCATATCGAAAACATAATTTTAATCATGAATGGAGGAGAAAATTAGACCTACAATTTGCTAGGTCCATTAATGGTTGTTGTAATGCCCACTTCCCTATGACACTTAGTTGATTATCATTTTGAGTTATGCAGACTTTTGGATATGGACATGACTTATACTTACGTTGATTAGCATGATGTTTTGTGAGTAGACGCATTTGGGTTATGATTGGATTTTGTTTTTAGTATGATCTACATTGGCTCATGGACAGACTATTGGATACTGATATTATTTTTATATGGATATATTGCATGTGTTCTAACATTGGATTTCTTCGCCATGTTAAATAGAATGTAGTTGTTGAATTTACATTACTATAACTTTGGATAATGATGAAATGCATAATTAAGTTGTGATTTAAACCTTGGAATAATGGATAATTGAATTACGTATAGATGTTAATAAATTTCATGCATATGATTATTTTGGACATTTTGACATGGCCGCAAGGCCGAAGGAGGTATTTTGCATTTTGCAGGAAACACAACATGATCACAACCATGAGGGGGATTGGGAACCAAACACAACAGAATGTCGGGTGGTTACAACATTTGGTCGTCAAGGCAACTAGTAAATTGTATTGTGTTACCTTTATTCTTTTATGTGTTAAGAAAATTTCCATGAGGGGGAAATTTTCTAATGTGACCAAGGGGGTAAGAATTTTATTTACTTGTTTTAACTTACTTTAGTAGGTGGTTTTATTTTTGATGTCTTTTTTTTAAATTTCTTTTGCTAAGTGTGTTTAGATTAAATTAACATCTTGTTTTAATTTTTAAGTTTTGGAGGGAAGTCTAGTGGGTGTAATTAATTTTTATGGTTGGCTCCTTGAGCCTTGTGTTTGCCTCTTGTTTTGAATGCTTGTTTTGAGTGTTGACCACTCCAAATCCTTTGAATCCCGAATTTGAGATTTAAGGCAATTTTGGGGGACTTGTGGGACAAGTTGAACTTGTCCCACACTTCCCAAAACCCCTTACCAACCATATCTATGGGTTGGGAATCCAAAAAGGGGATTATTTATTGTTTTGGGAAGGAAAATGTGACTTTGGAGTGCACTTGTCTTCTTTTGCATTTAATTGTGCCTTAAGACACATGGGAAGGGATGGATGTGGAAGAGAGATGTCATTCAACCCAACCACCCATTTATGGTGTTTTGGGATTTGAGTTGACTAAAGGGAGGTGGCCTTGAGGATGTGTGATGTGGCATCCTACAAGGAGCCACATCACCCTCACTCTCCCCTTTTGTCTATTTATGGAAATTTCCTCTCATGTTGAGGGGGTTGGAGTTTTGTTTTTGTTTTGTTGAAGAGTTCTTTTTTTGTTATTTTTGGGAGAGAAAAGAATTGGTTGAAAGAGAAAAAGAGAGAGCTTGACTGGCATGCTTGGATTGTTTTGGAGGAGCTTGGACAAAGTTCTTGGTTTATTCTTCTCCAATGGAGAGGTAGGAGACCTTCTCCCTTTTTGCTTTCTTATTGTTGTTGTTTCCTTGCTTAAATTTGTGGAAAATGTATGTTTACTTTTGTGTATTGTGGAAAATGGAGAGAATGCTTAATGTGTAGTGTAGGAGAGGTCTATGGGAAAACTTATGAGGGAGGCATAAGAGTAGAATAGGATATTGTGGAGGGAGTTTGAGAGGGATGCCCATCTTGGGTAAGAATGTCACATTCTTACCTTGTCCTTGAGGGAGCCATAAGAGGAGGGAGGCATAAGAGTATGGGAGGAAAAAGGGGTACTTGAGGGAGGCATAAGAGTCATAGGGGCTTGAGTTTTATTGTGGAGGGTTTGGATGGGCATCTCATCTCAATTGGGAGGCATAAGGAAAACTTTCCCATAGTTCCTTCTCTTGTTGGCTTGGATGAAAGCCTTGTTGTGAAAAGTATTGTGTTATTTGTGTTTCCTTTTTGTTTCTTCTTTTAACTTTGAATGTTGTGAAGAAAATTGTATTGTGGAAGCAAGTGTTGTTGCCTTGAGTTGGAGACCACCCTTCATTGTGTTGTGTTTGGGGCTCGGGGGTCAATGGAGGGGTTTTCTTCTCTTCTCCATTGAGTTTTGGTTGGGAGGAGAGTGTTGCTCTCCCCTATCTTGGTTGTGATTTGAGCTACTTGGAACTTGGAGCATGGATGAAGAACACCTTGGAGCACAAGAACCTTGTTGTTGACAATGTAAAAACACCATGTATTTACCACCTTGAGTGGAGGAAGAATGTAATATTACTTTGTATTTTAGCTTACATTATTGCAAATTTATTTCCACATGAAATAGAAAGTGTTGTAACAAATGTTGAATGAAAGTTGTTTTTTTTTAATTCCAATAATAAGCATGTAATATAGATGGAATCAAAAGTTGAAAGGATGACAATCTATCTATTCTCCTTCTTACTTGACTTGGAACCTCTCATGAGTATGTTAATCTTGTTTACATGTTAGTAGTTCTTGCTTTAAAACTTAATGGAAGTAATTTTGGAACCCTCTTGAAGGGTGTTGGGAAATTTTACAAAAACATATTAAATTTTGTCTTAATTACTTGAAGGATATATAATGAAAAGTGGGAATATTGGTGCAATCTTTATCCTTGTAAAATAGATAAAAGTAGTTTATAAATAATTGGTTGCATACATAACAAATATTTTATTCATGCTTCTTTTATGTACAATATTTTAATTTTGATTTTCATTTTCCCTTGAAAATTTAATTACTTTTCCATCCTACATCAATACATGTTAACTTACTCTTTTTACCATTATAGTTTCAAAATTTTCCATCTTCTATTGAAGAAAGAAAAAAAAATGATTCCTACAAAATTTCCTTTTGGTACCATATTTTAAACGTTTTTTTTTACAGATTAGGACACTGCGAGTGGTTTTAGCTTCACAAATATCAAGCTGCATGGCAGGCCTCACAACTACCCAAACAAATGTAAAGTTAGTCTCAAAATCAAGACCAGTCGATCACCCTTAAATCGTGTCTAAGAGAATAACTGTTATTATGAAAAAATAAAAAATGATACGTTTCAGTAGATATGCCTGATAGACAACTTGATACACAAAGCACTGACTGTCACAGAGAATATTTAAATTGTTGCAATGCTTGCAAAAGCGAGTTTTGTGGTCGTCTATTTAAGAGTGTTGCAATAGACAAGCAATAGTTGTTGGTATAAGAGGTCCATAGTTGACAGATGGCATATCCAGAATTTATAGCAACACCCTGCACATTTGACACAAAAAAACCAATCTCGGCATCAGTAAAAACCAGGGCCACCAAACGAGCAGTGGTTTAAAATTTCAAAGGGATTTTTCAGCTACTACAAAGGATGACAGTTTTAAGCCTAAATCGTGACAAATTTTGTATGCAAAAAGTCTTATACCGTCTCAAGTCGTTGTTCTCCATCGATTTGATAAAAACTCTTCAAGTCGTAACTCCGATCATGAAGGTGCATTTGATCTTTGAGAGTTACAATATTGTTGGAAAACCAACTTGCTTAAGGCGCTCAAGGAAATTAGTTAACGGAGCAACGAACCTCGCCTGTAGCTCCTGCTTCACCCTCCCCAAAGCAGCACGCACGGCCAGTGCCGAGCAACCACGAACTAGCGGCCGTTCCATTGATCTATGGCTTCCACTGCAACCACCTCGCCCTTTCCACGTGGTCTGAGCAATTGAAAAAGCGTTTCCACCTGCTACACTCGCCTGTAGTTCCATCTATCAACCACCACATTAACATTCCTCTTAATGTGCGGCCAGGACAGTATAAAAGAAACGGCGGGCTGTCTGTGCAGATGAGGATTTGCAAATCTAAGTGAGTGAAGGTGTATGCGGCCAGTAGGTGTGGTTTCACACGCCAGGTGGGAGTTCTTAAATTGTGACAGTTGGGTGATGAGACCCACCGCCCCAACCAAAATATTTTAACATAGTTTGAAACGCTTTCCCCGTATTGACTCTTATTCCTTTAATCCAAATTTCAAACGTATGTTAAGCATATAGACTTTTTAAGTGAAAATTTTGATTTTATATATATATTTATATCACTTAAATTAAAAGTATTTAATCCTCCAAGGAGATACCTAGGAACATACATTAAAGGATTTCTAAGAGTCAACAAAATAGTAATATATGATTTATCCTTGTAGCATAGCTCTGCAAGTATATGTTAAAATATATCAAAAGAAAAAACATCAATAAAATTGTAATATACGCATTTACCATCGTCACCTATACCCTCTTATGCAATGGACCATAAAGTGAAAATGAAGTCAATGGTCAAATACCCCTTTTTAATCTAGCATCACCATGCTTGAAGCTTGAAGTTATCCACTAAGGAAGAATTGAACACATCTATTATTGAAGTAAATCTCGAGCAAATGGAATTGCGACAATCATGTAGTTCTAGTTTTGCGATCGGAATACAAAGTAAAAGATTGAAGCTTATCAGTTCCCAAGATCAAGCAGGTCTCAAAACTTGCAGATAAAATAAATCAAACAAGAACCTCTACCTTGCAAAAAAAAAAAATTGTCACTTTTTTTTTTGGTCGAATGTTCGTGGCGCGGCATCATCGTCGTTGTCATTGTTGTGAGCGAGTGGCATCGCTAATTTCGCATGTTACAATTTTCGTGTCCGAGAAGTGTTTTCAGTCGAAGTTCAAAAGTTTAAAATCTCCTAAACTATTGAGCGGGTAGGTCCAAGATTTCGAGAGGAAGATATTGGGAAAAAACCCATATTCGAAAAATAGTTTCACAAGATCCGACCACTAGAGGTTTAATTCAAAAATAGCAGTCCTCTACATGGAGGACTACCATTTCAGAAATTCATCAATTAAAGAAACTTGAAAGAGGCATTAAACACAAAAGATCTATCAAGGAGAGATCGTTGAAATAATCATATTGGTCCAAAATTGACATTTACTAAAAATAGTAAGTGGTACCATGAGCGCTGTCAAAAAGCAGAAAATTGATCCAGAAGGTGGGAGTAACACATGGAGAAAGGGAAATCTGAGTTCGCAACATCCAAAGTTGAGGTTTGAGGCGATTGATTTTTCATACTTACTAAAAATAGTAAGTTTCATTTAAGAAGAAATCATGAAGCATAAATGGATAGGGCGAACCGGGAATAGCCTTTCACTTCTGAGTGAGAGATAGAAAAAAGTGTAGTCTCTATCATCATACTATACATAGTAGGTGATAGTGAGGATGTCAATAGTGGTATTCACAAGGTGGAATTCTTTGTCGACACCGTCGATCATTCATAACATGATTCATTAGGATCATGTCCAAATCGATCAAGTAGTGTGGCAACGTTGTAGGGAGTCGGGGCAAGATTTATTCCAAGGCTCTAGTCCCTTGAGAGAAGGATTTAAACACTTAGTTCATAGTTTTCACATGTCATCCAAAGGAATTTTCTCAGTGTGCACAGGAGTTCAAAGATTCATAGTTCATCACATTGGAGTGTTTCATTGTGTCATCTAGAAGGATCAACGGGGTTTATCATAGGCGGAATCTGACATCATCGACATCATTTTTCCTTCTTCTTTATTTCTCTCTCTCTCTCTCTCTCTCTCTCTCTCTCTCTTCTCTCCCCTAATTTTCTCTCTCCTCAATATTATAATCTTGTGTTGGGGTTGCACTTTTTCATAGGTCTTAATGTTTCTAATGTAATAAGTCACCTTTAGGTTATAAAAAGGTACTTAATGTTTTCCTAGGAAGGTGAAGAGTCTTAAGTTATGTCAAGACATACAAAGAGTCATTGGGGATCATGTGAAGAGTCATTTCTCTTCCTACAAATTGTAAATCCATTCCCATTTCAAATGGTTGGTTATTGATTTTTATACTCAAGATTGCATTGAGAGAACAAAGGAGATAGCCAAATTCTTACATTCCCCATTCTCAATTTCCTCCATTTCTCCACTATGTACAAATTTTGTTTGAGCAATTAATACAAGAAGAAAGTTTCTAGCTTTCTTTGACTAAGGTATTTCTTGATACTTTGTGATCAAGAATTCTATTTGGTCTTATTGCTACTTGAAAATTTGTTTCCTCTTAATTTTAGTGCATGTGATGAAACTTCTAACTAGTGTGTGCAGGAATCTGATTTTCTACCTGTAACATTAGTTCTCCTATATATTTTCTCACTCCCTTTCCCACTCTTTAGACAAAGTATTCTCTAGAAAGAGATTTCTAGCTTTGCCGCAAGTTCAGTGGAGTTCCCCTGTTGGATCCCGTCCATAAGTCCAACCTAGAGAAAACTCATTTCACTCGCACATGCATATAGGAAAACTACACCATTTAAGTAGAGGGACTTAGACTCTGAGAGCATTGGAAAGAAATCCAAAAAAAATTCCCCCAAAATTTTTTCTCACCAATAGTTTTTGGCACCCACCATTGGGAAAATTTCACCGCATGCACGCACCAAAAATACGACCACAAGGTCTAAAAATACAAAAAAATTAAATATTGAAAAAAAAAAAAAAAGAGTTCATGGAAATCCATTGTTGAAAGATACACTTTCAATTCCTACACATAACCTTTCATATTCCACAGTGTCCTTTTGTATTCCCACTGCAAGAATAACCAAAACCGGCTAAAAGGAGATACACTAGGTTGAATAGATTAAGAGGAATTATCGACCCCACTTTCAAGGCTTTACAAAACTAGAAAGAATGAGTCAGAGACAATCCCTACTAATTTTCTCAAGCCTCATCTCCATCTAGGTCATCAAGTAGTTCACCTGGAAATCCCATCCAAACTCCTATATATACCCCCTTCAAATTCTCCCATTTTTCGACCACATTTGAGCATTGAGTTCCTAGAGGAAGAAGAATTTGAAGAATAATTCGTAGAAGCGAAAGCATAAATAGAGAAAACGATGGTGGACAAAGAAGAAAGAGCTCAACTTATTTTTCCATGGGGAAGAAATATAGGCACGCTCGCTCTCGAACCACCTCTTCATGACCTACCAACAGGTTCCCGTAAAAAATTTCCAAAGTTCAAAGGTGATGACACTTAGATACCTGAAGAACACATCGCCGCTTTCACCACATAATGCGGGATTCTTGGAATTGAACATGAAGACGTTCTTTGTAAGATTTTTCAAGGAATCTCTAAGAAAAAGTAGTTGAATGGTTCTACCTCCTACCTACCCGATCCATCACTAGTTGGAATGACATCAAGACTACCTTCGAGGAAAGATTTAAATCAACTGAATACTGTTAGGACCTCTTGGTGCAGTTGGCTCAAATGAAGAAAGGAGAAAATGAAACTATGAGAGACTTCGTGGCTCGTTTTGAATGGTTGCTTCACAGGATACCGAAAGATTATTTGTCTTCTAAAAATAATATCAAGAGATTCTTCATCAATTCTCAATCACCAGAGGTAGGATTTTTCCTACAAATAGTTCAACCAAGAAACATTGTAGAAGCAAAAAGGATGGCCATTGAACTTGATGATGATCTCATACTCTCTTGAAAGATAAAAAAATCCATCAAAGGGAAAGACCCAACATCCTAGAGACGAGAGAACCAATCCATCGCTGTAAAAATTGGCAAATGAGATGGAATAATTGAAGAGGGAATTATTTGAATGAGTATCTTCTCAAAGAAACAACAAAAATAAAATTGTAGGAACACCCCAAAGGATTTTCTTAGAGGCCCCACCCGTGAACATAAATTTAAGGATTCAGAAAGTGAAGCAGATCTTGAACAAGAAAGTGAAGGTGATGATCTCCTAGAAGTTGATGAGCTTGAAAATGATACACAAATCAGATTTTGTGAGTATTCTAGAGGTGATGAAGAAGACAAAGAAGATGCACCTAGTTTCTCATGTGTGGTATTCACTCATTCTCAGTCTAAGAAAGGAGAACCTCCCTCCACTGCTGCAAAGAAAAATAAGGCTTATGATCCTCTTGTGGTGACTTCACAAAACAAAATAATCAGTCGAGGATCTCCACTTCCACCTTACATGGAGTCTGCATTTGATAGACTTGATCCTGTAGTGAGTAAGAAGGCTCTTGCAATTCCAAGTAAGTCTTTGTTGAGGATGGTTCTACGCGGAAACACTTGCAACTATAGAATATCAAATCCAAACATGCAAATACAAATCTAATGTCCCCACAAAATGTACAGAGTGGAATTATAAACAAGAATAATCTAAATCACACAAAATTACACACACATAACATAGCATGTATCGTGGTTCACCCAATGTGGGATACGCCCACCAAAGATAGAAATCTCATATATATAATATAACAAGAGTACAAACTAACTCTTTAATACAAGAGTACAATGCATCTCTCCAAGAGTATCTCCTCCTCCCATATCTCTAACTGGATCTACCTCGATTACACTAAACCATGCCTACATACCACCACCCGTGTCTCCTCCATATCTCTAACCGGATCTACCTGAGTGCACTACAAACGTGCCTTTGAAACACCACCAAATTTCACATGCCTAAAGCTACCTTGCATCTGCCACTTTGCAACCAAGCTCTCAATGTACTGTGACTCTGTAAACAAGACCTCTAGAAGGGTCTATCAATGTTCAACTGTAACTATGCACCAAGAAGTAATTCTATCCTCCATCACTTCTTTAACCTATGAAAACATGAAGACAATTTCTTCTACAATACTAGATTCATATGAATCAAAAATACATCATGATCTCATGGATCTATAATACAAGATATCACAACATGTGGATATATAAGAATGAGCAACAAAAAGATCTCACAACAACTTTTGGATCTAACAAGAAGAAACACTAAGTGCTTTGCATACTACGCAAGCCACTACATGAGACTAAATAATACAAAGGAAATACGGTAGAAGATAATATCATCTTCTCACTAAGAGTGTACCCGCACTTTCCTTCTGCTTCATCTTCTCTCCGTGAAATCTCTTGTCTTCATGTAATATTCTTTTTCTTCTTCTTCTTCTTCATCCTTTCAACCAAGGATTATTCTCACGAACTTCTCATCATACTTTCTCCAACACATATAACCCCGATTTTCTAGCTTATATAAGCTTAGACAAACTTAGGGTTCAATATTCATGTAATTACATCCTTTAAATCAGCTTTAAAACAAAAGTTATATTAATTCCCGTGAATTATAAATAAAACACTCCCACATTGTAATCGATGTCGGTTTATTTGACCGATGTTGGTCACTACTTGACCGATATCGGTCACATTATAACCGATGTCAGTCACATCCTCACCAATTTTAGTCACTGTGTAACCCAGTCACTTTGTAATGCATGCTCTAGTGAAGTTATTTAGCTCTACAACCTAACAATCTTCCAATGCCTCTTCCATTTCTAAATATAAATCTACTCTTGTAAAAACTAACGCTTCAAATTTTGCTAGTGTGCCATTCAAAATACCCTCCATTCCCCAAGCATAAACCCCTACTTCCAAACCTACCATGACTCCAAAATCAGTCCCTTTATTCCCCTTGTCCACATCTTCTCCCTTTGAATTCATATAATATGTGAACGAAGCCAAGGTGCATATTACGTAAACCGAATATCTCATGCGGACTCACCCCAAATAATTAGAGAGATTTTTTAAATAGATCAAGAAGTTCAACACCCAATGTTGTAGCTCCTAGTTATAAAGGAATACTACTAAACCCACATACACCTCCCTCACAGAACATGCTTTCTTTAAGTGCATCCAAGACTGATAAGGTTTAACCTTTCTATGTCTCCCTTCTCGTTGGAGAATATGTATTGAACAACTGCATAATAGATTATGGTTCCTCGAACAATGTGATTCCTATAAAGGTCGTGAATTATCTCAAAATTACCATGACTCCACCAGGTGTCTCTTGTTACTCCATGGATTCAAAAGAGGTCCCAATTATAGGGAAGGTCAAAGATGCATAGGTGGCTCTCGCCAAATTTCCAGATAAGAAGGTTTTAATGATGATTTTGGTAGTAGACATTCCGGCTTCATTTGGAATGTTGCTAAGTAAAAACTTCTGTCAGTAGTTGGGGGTTAAGATCTAGATGAATTGGTCTTCTACAACCATTCCAATTAAGGGAGACATGAAAAATTACTTCTAGAGAAGAATATGAGGTACACGGTGCAAAAAGTAGGAAATCTAAAAGCCAACATTTTGTATGAAAATAGTAGGAGTATGAATCTTTTCGTAATAACTAAAGAAGAAGAAGAGATTCCTATAGTAATAGGACCAATTATTTCTTCCCAAAGGAGTATGGATCTTGAAGAAGCATTGAGTAACTTTGAGTTTGAAGAGGATATACCTAATTTGCTGAATGATGAAAGCTAAGAAGAAGAGGAAATGGTTCTTGGCAAATCTCAAATGGAAAAATCAGCTTATGTGTTTATCCATGATGAGGAGATATTCTCATTCCCATTTGAAGATGAAGACTCCCTTGATCATGTCACCCAAGAAGAGACCAAGCCAGCCCATGATGAGCCCTTGGAAGGTTTGAAGGATCTTTCCATACAAGAACTTCTTACAGCTGATGAAGAGATAAAGGATTCTGAGCTCAGTATTGAAATCCTGATGAAATCCATGAATCTCCAAGACAAGCGTGAATCTGATTTGGAAGCCACAACTAGTGTAAAGATCAAAAATGTTGAAATAAAGAAAGAGGATAAATATGATGCCCCTCCTGAGCCAATAGTTGATAGATACAATGATGAAATTGAGGTATTTTCTTTCCCATTTGAATAAGAAGACTCTTTCCATGATGAAGAAATTGAAGCAAGGAGTTTTGAGGCCTTTAAAGATGAAGCTCGTATTGAAAAGGAGTGATAGAATGCAATGATTCCCAAGATGATGAAACCCTCCTGATAGTTTCCTTGACCTAAAAAATAAATATTCTTCGAAGGTGTATAAATATGAACTGCAGGAAATAACAAAGTATAACTCCGTGTAAGAAATCCTAGATGCAATAGAAATTATGGAAGACCATGAGCTAATTCTTGATCTCTTAGCTCGTGCCATGGCTATATAGGACAAGTATGAGGTTACTTTTGATCATCCATTCAATCTTCAAGAACCTCGTAATGGAGTAGAGATAAAGGATGAATCTAAGTTTTCTCATGGAGAAGATGTTAATGAGCATAGACTCGACAAATAAAGTAACAATATTCAAGAAAATTGAACAAAAATCAATTTTGGGGAAGCAATGAGATTCTCAATGAAGAATCAGCTATGTGGATAAACATGGAAGGCAACTGGCACTATGAAATTGATTTCAAAGAGCATGAAGGAAATGGAATTTCTAAGTGAAGGACTTAGCATCAAGAATCTCATGTAGACTCACTCCTACCAAGTACACATACAATCATGAAAGCACCTGGCTTTCATAAATAGTTAAGGAAATGAGGATACTTTCTAGAACCAGTCAATGGCTTCGCAGAACAACATCACTCAGTGTTTCCCACTCAAGGGTAACTTTTGAGGAATGAAAAGTGCTTCGGTGAAAGTGGCTCTCTCTCTCTCTCTCTCTCTCTCTCTCTCTCTCTCTCTCTCTCTCTCTCTCTCACTCTCTCACATGCAATCATGAAAGCACTGGCTTTCATAAATAGTTAAGGAAATGAGGATATTTTCTAGAACCGTCAATGGCTTCGCATAACAACATCACTCAGTGTTTCCCACTCAAGGGTAACTTTTGAGGAATGAAAAGTGCTTCAGTGAAAGTGGGCTCTCTCTCTCTCTCTCTCTCTCTCTCTCTCTCTCTCTCTCTCTCTCTCTCTCTCTCTCTCTCTCTCTAGGGTCCAATGGATAAGGCACTGGTCAATGGATTATATGGTCTAAATTTGAGATTCTAGATTCTCCATGTCATGTCTTCGCTATGCTCATTCCATGTCATGTCCCCAAGCTAGAGTTAGTTGTTTTCATGCAAATTTGCAACAAGGAAATTGACAATTTCCAAGCATGAAAACTATAACCTTGTGTCAAAATTTATAATTTTTACCCTTCCAAGACACCTCGGGTCTACCCAGTCGGTCCAGTGACCTCCCAATTTATGTTAACTTAGTCCCCTATCTGATTTAGGAAATTAAATTCAAAACCCCTAGGTTATTTTATGAGTTCACTGAAAAATGCAAACTTCGAGCCGCTGTGGGAAGGGCTATCACCTTTGGCCTTCCTAGGTGGAACAACCCCATGGAGTAGAACGGATAAGTAAAACCAGACATGGGAGTGATTAAAGAAGATTCAGGAAGGATTTAGATAAGTTGAGGTAGTTTCACCAAAATTAGTGTTCTGAGCCTAGGTAGTATACAAGGTCAAAAGAGTTGCTCAGCTTCAGGAAGTGATTCTGGGATCTCTAGATGGAGTTAAGAACCAAAAATACATATTCATAAATTTAATTCCAATCCCTAAAATGTGATGAAATTATCTTTTCACAACACCTTTCCGCAATAGGTTTATAAATTGTTTTTACATGCACAATTAGTGAGCTAGATACAAAATGAGATTTTTCAAGGATCAAATGGAGGAATAAATACCTTATACCCCCATGATTGGATTCATAAGTCCATTTTCATTCAATATCATATAAAATTTCATCAAAAACTTCAATCAGGGCTCAAGTTATCACCGTTTCAAGTTTTCGCTCAGGAGCGAGTTCGGGAGTTAGCCAAATTTTGAACAGAACACGTGTCAGCTCCAGGATCCTAGCACAAGTTCATGTCCCTTACATCCATAAATCAAAGGAAAATGAGGGACATAAATTATTATCCTGCACCTAAAATCCCTCCAGGATCCTCATATGACCTCTCGAACGCGCTCTAGTTTTCAAGCTCATTCGCTCGCTTAGATTGTGAAAAGTGGAGGCTCGGCGCGCACCATTAAATTTTATGTCCCTCATGTCAAATTTTTCGGGGATATCAGGTACAAGAAAATGTTCCCATCCCCAAGAAGCCTTGTGGTTCCTCATGCGACCATTTCTCACCCGGATGCTTTAAAGTTGTTTTTTGCTCAAATCCCCAATCGTTAGATCTCTGT
Source organism: Taxus wallichiana var. yunnanensis (assembly GCA_018340775.1). Taxonomy (NCBI): domain Eukaryota; kingdom Viridiplantae; phylum Streptophyta; class Pinopsida; order Cupressales; family Taxaceae; genus Taxus; species Taxus wallichiana. The sequence continues at coordinate 952,317,580 of CM031242.1, forward strand.
CACATTTCGCGACCAGGAACCACTTGCAAATTTATATCCCTATGATCCCTTAATTCTTGATGGATATGAGGGATATGAAAATTCTCCTCACTCTCGCTTTGTGTAATTTTTGAAAAAATTACAATCCCTCCTGCTTTCCGCTTATAACTTCTAACTTCCAACTTCTCCATTCCTATGCACAACTTGCTCTGCAATTTCTCACCACCACCCCACCATTACTAAACCTCAAACCAGCTCCATCACACCTTTGAAATGCTCATAGGTCATAGTATAAATATTGATCAAATCGAGAAGAAAAAATGAAGAATGGAGAAGAAGAAGCCTGAAAACTCCATTGCCATAGATAGAAGAGTTATTCGATAATCCGGCACATGAGAAAAATGAACCATCTATTTCTGATTTCTTCACTCACGAAATACATTAAAAACTCTCCTTAAAACCTCCCGTTCACAGCAATAAGTTCTCACAGTGAAGAAAGTTCACTTCCGGATGTACGAAGAAAAAAACTCAATTTCCCGTCAAACCGGCAACCGAATCATAGAGAAATTTCACCAGTGAGATAAGAAGAGAAAACCCATATCAAAAATGTAATTTTCATCACAAAAAGAGAAGAAAAATAGACCTAAAATTTTTGAGGTCCGTTAATGGTTCCGTGTCTAGAAGTGTTGTCAAGTCGAAGTTTAAAAGTTTAAAATCTCCCAAACTATTGAGTGGGTAGATCCAAGATTTCAGAGGGGTGATATTGGGAAAAAAACCATATTAGAAAAAAAAATTCACATTGATCTCACCACCTGGAAGTTCACTATCAAAAATATGAAGTCTTATTCATGGAGGACTTCTATTTCAGGAAAGTCGTCAATTAAAGAAACTACGAAAGAGGCATTAAACACAGAAGACATATTGCAAGGAGAGATCGTTGAAATGGTCGTCTTGGTCCAAAATTGAAACTTACTAAAAATATTAAGTGGTCCCATGAGCACCTGCCAAAAATATAAAATTAATCCAAAAGGTGAGAGGAACACATGGAGGAAGGGAAATCGAGCCGCAACATCTAGCTGAGGTTTGAGGAAGCTGATTTTTCATACTTAATAAAAATAGTAACATCTTTTTTTTGAATAAATCATGAAGTATAAATGGACATGATAGAATCCAGCGTATCCTTTCACTTTCGAGTAAAAGATAGAAAAAAGTGCAGTCTCTATCATCATACTATGCATAGTAGGTGATAGTGAGGATGTCAACAGTGTCTTTCAACACTCATTTCATGTTTCAATTGGTATGTGGGAGGTGGAATTCGTAAACAACACCATCAAATAATTCATGAGATGCTTCATTATGATCATTTCCAAATCAGCCGAGCAATGCAAAGCAGATTGTAAGGAGTCGGGAAAGATTTGTTCCAAGGCTCCAGTCCCTTCAGAGGAGGATCTTCATGAGTGATACTCACGACCACCGAATGAGTCATTCGAAAATGTTTTTAAACACTTAGTTCATGATGTTCACATGTCATCTAAAGGAATTTTCTCAGTGTGCATAAGAGTTCAGAGATTTAGAGTTCATCACATTGGAGCGTCTCATTGAGTCATCTAGAAGGATCGGCGGGCTTTATTAAGGTGAAATCTATCATCATCGACATCATTCTTCCTTCTTCTTTCTCTCTCTCTCTCTCTCTCTCTCTCTCTCTCTTTCTCTCCCCCAACATTCTCTCTCCTCAATATTCTAATCTTGCATTGAGGTTGCACTTTTCATATGTCTTAATGTTTCTAATGTAATAAGCCACCTTTATGTTATAAAAAGGGGCTTAATGTTTTCCTAGGAAGGTGAAAAGTCTTAAGTCATGTTGAGACATACGAAGAGTCATTGGGAAGTATGTGAAGAGTCATTTTTCTTCCTATAAATTGTAAAGCCATTCCCATTTCAAAGGGTTGGTGATTGATTTTGTATACTCAAGAGTGCATTGAGAGAAAAAAGGAGATAGCCAAATTCTTCCATTCCCCCATTCTCAATTTCCTCCATTTCTCCACTATGTACAACTTTTGTTTGAGAAATTAATACAAGAAGAAGGAGTTTATAGCTTTCTTTGACTAAGGGATTTCTTGATACTTGGTGATCACAAATTCTATTTGGTCTTATTGCTACTTGCAGAGTTGTTTCCTCTTAATTTTAGTGCATGTAATTAAACATTTAACTAGTGTGTGCGGGTATATGATTTTATACTTGTAACATTAGTTCTCCCAAATCTTTTATCACTCCTTTTCTCGCTCTTCGACAAATTCTTCCCCCTAGCAAGAGATTGTTAGCTTTTCTCGCAGGTTAGTGGAGTTCCCTGTTGGATCCCCGGTCGTAAGGCTAACTCGAAGAAAACTCACTTCACTCGCACATGCATATATGGCAACCGAACCGTTTAAGTAGAGGGACTTAAGACTCCCGAGCATTGGCAAGAAATCCGCAATTTGGTCCCCGACAAATTTTCTCACCAACATATAGTTTAATAATTAAAGTAAAAATAACATTACTTCAAGATATTTTGATCTCAAACTCATTTATTTTATAAATATAAATCGTTACCAAATCACCAAATTGTTAAGGATTGCTTGGCGTAGAACTACCATTAGTATAATTTGATCTATTATCCAATATTTTTGTGTAAAATGTAAATTTTCACTAAAACATTAAACTAGGTAAGATTTTCTAATTACTTATATGAAGATACCTTTCTTGATAACTATCTCATCTAACAAAGTTTCATATTTATTTTAAAATTATATTTAATGTCTTGTTAAGTGGTGATTACTTCTCATACCCTTTTAAATAATAATAATAATAATAATAGGTATCACTAATATAGATATATTAAATACATATATCTAAAATATGTTGAGAGATATCAATCTTGAGATACCTATCTAGCTATGCTAGTGTATATAAGTATACTAAAAAAATAACAATTAAAAATAAATATAAAATAATATGTATATTATAATAAATGTATCTTTACGAAATACATCAATCGATATCAATTTCAAGTTTTTAATTAGCTTAAATTTTTCACATACCACTTCAATGAACAAGTTCATTGAGTTCTCTATCACTTCTCATTGATTTATTGCAAATGGCATCATTTAGCTACATGATTATGACTATCTCGAAATAGTCTATTTAAAAAAGAGGGCTCAAACATCACTACATGGCCAAGATATTACTATTTTTTTATTGACTTCTCCAAGAAAAATCATTCAAGTGATAGTCCAATGGAATATAAATTTATGGATGAATTTTCATGTGATGCTCAAATAGACATCAAATTTTACATCAAGAATAAAAGTGAACAACTCACTCCATTAAAACCCTAACTACCATGAGGAATGTCTCTCAACGTAAAAATGGTGTAAACATGTGAATAATTGTCGATAAATAGATTGTAAATGTAAACCATCAATATTCACCAAATGAGGAAGTGAAAAAGCTCATCTTTCTTAAAATCAATTAGTGTAAAATGAAAAATATACCTCCCCACTCACATTATCCATTATTCTCCCTATCTCAAGTCAAATGTTCTTGTTATTTCTAACCACTTGGAAAATAGATCCCAAAGTTTCATATCATTTTGGCAAATAGATATCGAGAGATGAATATATTTTTGGTGAATTTTCAAGGTTGTGGAAATCGATCCTATTCATTTCTCGAAATAGGACACATGTTTATCAATGAGCATAATACCACCAAGCCATTTAAGAAATCATTCCACACTATCCTAGATATTTACATTGAAAGGAATTTTTACAATGGAAAAGGGAAACGGGTCTCGAAAAGTGACAGTAGATTGGCGTCTACATTTAAAGGTACTTTAACATCCTCCATGGCTCCACCTCTAACTGTTGATTTTCATGGACTATGGTTTGTTTCAAATGTTTATATAACACATAGCGCTTGATGCAAGAGTGTCCTCATACTTCTCGAAGAACATGAACAAGTGTGAATAAGCCTTCTCAAGTCATCCTTAGCATGTATTAGGTGTTGTCAAGTTTCCCTCCAAGTCTCAATTTTGAGAAGTTTGAATTTTTGATGTAATAGTTCTTTAACAATAAGGGTAAGAGTGAAAATAGCTATAAATGCTAAATTTCTTGTGAGTGTGCTACATAGGAGGAAAGTAGGATTGCTTAGGATATTTTGTTTAGTTGTCAAAGTTAATGGTTGACCAAAAACTCCTTATCTTGTGCATGCATGGTTAATAATCTCACTAAAAATAGGATATAAATATATTGATAAGGACTACAACTAATTGAAGTTATTCAAGAAGAAATAGGTTGAATTATCATCAAGAGGGACAGAGAAATAAGTAATTTTAGATGGAGGAATTGGTATGTGGAGCTCAAGAGCAAGAACTCGTATGAAAATAAGGTTGTAAGACTAGTTTTTAGTCATTAAAGGGGTTGGTTTGTACTCTTTAAGCCATATAGATCTAAATTCTCCCTCCAATGCATGTATTTCAATGATATATGATGTAATGATGCATGATAAACAAATTAGAAGCTATGTATTGTGGTTTACATGTTGGTTGTAGGATTGTGTAGAGGGTTTTAAAGGGGAATTGAGTCAAAACCCTCAATCCATCAAAACTTATCCCACACTCGACTGTCATAATGAAAAGTTGGAAAAATGGTTTCAAATCGACACCAATTTATT
>CM031242.1:953683347-953863733 GCA_018340775.1 Taxus wallichiana var. yunnanensis
TTAATTAATTAATGAGGATTAGATGAGGACATTTAATTAAATAAGGGGATGATTAAATAAATATGTGCACGTAGGTGATGAGGGTATAGATACCAAATTTAGGTGTCTACATTTTCCCCTTTTTGTTGAGTGGTTTGGGCTAGCAAGCCATGAGAAAAATGATGAGAGTTGGATAAGGATAAAAAGAATTGATGATGAGCTCCCCCTCAAATGGGGATCGATGATGTCAAAGGAAATCGATGACGCATTTGAAAAAAAGGTAGATGAAAAGGGTGGGTGGGTGAAGAAAAGATGGGTAAAATGCATAACCAAGGCAAGATGCCCCAGGAAAAAAAGGATCACAATAATGATGAAAACTATGGTGGTGACTCCAATATCACATCGGTAGGGAAAATTTGTGGTCTCAATGGAGAGGAGAACAACAATGTTCTATGGACTAGTGAGTGGGTGAAGATCACTGTAGTATGGATGCGGGCGGGATGACCAATGGGTCATAGGAAAGTCATCAAAGTATGTATGCACAACTATATGTGAAAAGTATGTGAAAATCCTTCATACATGAGGAATCGAGTGAATAGGTATGCATCCACAAGGGATGAGGATGAATGATATGGTGCCCAATGGGACATGAAAAATGGCCGATAAGGAAAATGAAAAAGTGAGTGATGAAGTAATATGCCCCAAAGGGGAAAAGTATGGCTGCAAAGGAAAAAAAAAGGAAAAGTCAAATATGCCCCAAGTGGGGAAAGGTATGGCCACAAAGGAAAAAAAAAAAGTATGCCCCAAGAGGGGAAAAACATGGCCACAAAGGTGGACTTTGATGAAAAATAATGGTGCCCCAAGGATGGGCATGAATATGGCCACAATAGTGGACTTGATATAATGAATGTAATGCCCAAATGAGAAGATGAATATGGCCTCAAAAGGAGGACTTCGTGTGTGATGGATTGGATAGGATTATAAAATAAAATGCCCAAAAGAGGAGTGATTATAGCCATGAAAGGTGGACTTAGGGAATAAATATGATTAACATGCCCGAAGGAAAAAGAGATGGCCACAAATGTGGACTTAAAGAGTATTACATATGCCCAAAGGAAAGGGAGGATTATAGTTTGAAATGTATTGAAGAAAAATTTGAAAATGTTGGAAAATGGAGAAAAAAAATGACCACAAGTGTGGAATTAATGGTCAACAATAGATGATGCCCTAGAAAGGGATGCAAGAAAGAGGGAGAAATCCCAAAATGGTTACTACTAAGGCAATTGATGATGAAGAGGCCAATCGATGGTGACCCAAGGGGGTCGATGATGACCAAGTGTTGTGGGCTATATAAGCCAATGGTGGCAAAAAAATGCTCATTTTCATGTGCAAACTTAATGAGAGAGAGAAGAAAAGAGAGAAAAGAGAGATTGAGAAAATGGAGGTCATTGAGAGCTATGAGGAAATGCTAGAGGGTGTGGAGGATGGTGAGTAAAAAATCACGCTAGTTTTTATTTAATTTCATGTTTTATTTATTTTTTTGCATTTTTGTAAAAAATGGATGATGTCAAGGGAGGTAGTTGGTGGTGACCCGGATGGGTCGACATCGATCACTAGGCCCTAAGGCATGTGAATGACCAAAAAACATCACCCGAATAACATGGGTTGGCATCAACTAGGGTTAGATTGGCTAAAAATGGATTTAGATGGAATTTAATGCACTTTGGATGGATTTTTGGATCAGAGGTCTAATGTATGCATGTTTTTTTGTGATTGTAGGCAGAGAGACCTTATATTTGAGAGAGATCAGGTGTCAAACTCTATATGAGAAGATAGAGGGGATGTGATAGATGTTGAGTGGGATCATCTATCTATAGTTGGATTAGGAGGATTTAGACATTATCAAGAGGATCCCATGGGATGTGGGGCTTATGATTGCTTTGGTTGAGAGGTGGGATAGGAAGACATGTACATTTTGGTTTAGGACAGGGAGATGACTATCACCTGGAGGATGTGTATCGGATTCTCAAGTTGCCGATATAGGGGAGAAGATAGTTCCCATTACTAGTGAGTGATGAATTGATTAGTAGTTTTGACATGGCTATTTGGAGCCGATGTGCCCCATATCAGATTTTCTTCAGGGGATTTTCATATGAGTAGAGATATGAGGTTGGGGTGGCACACAACCGATTTGATTTGCATGGTGATGATGGAAGTGTCATGTTATGATTTTTTAGACTCAGGAGGAGCTTGGTTTCCATGGGTGTTATTGGTGTGTAGTGGTTGATATTGTTGATCACCAGACAATCTTTTCATTTGGGACCACCTTGTTAGCTCAGGTTTACCATGAGCTATCTAGATACAGGGTGGGTAGGAGGTCAGGGTTGGATGTAGGATTCTTGCTACATTACACCTATTTGGGCCTATGAGCATATTGATGTGATTAGGCCACCAGGGCTTCCATGGGTCACAGGAGACCATATTAGTTAGAGGTTGGATTTTGAGATGGAGGGCCGATCAGGCCTTTAGAGACAGGGGGAGAGAGAGGGTGGATTGGTATGTAGATCAGTTTATAGAGTTGGATGTTGATCAAGATTAGGTGGTGGCCATATATTGGGATTTCCCTCACATGGCTGGTGTGGATGTGGAGCTAGTGGGGATGAGGAGGATGAGATGGGTGTAGGGAGACAACCAGAGATGATAGAGGTTCATTTAGATTTGATAGGGTGAGATGATAGTTTGGATTCATTTATTCAGTGCCTCATGATCTAATTTTGTATAGGAGGGAGGAGCTGGATAGAGAGTTATTGAGTCCTACTATGGTAGACCCATTGGAGGAGGAGGTTACACCATGGGATGATGATGATGATGTTGGAGTAGGAGTGGGATACTCTGATTGGCATATGAAAACATGGGAAACTCGGGTGGTTGAGGAGGGAGGAGAGGAGGAGATAGAGGAGATGGAGGTTGAGGTTGAGGTGGCTCTAGGAGGTGGTGGAGATGGAGTAGGAGAGGTTGCAGAGGTGGCACACTTGACATGTTCATGAGTTGAGTTAGATCAGATGAGAGTAGAGAGAGATACAACCTTGCAGTGAAATGGGATGTGGTCACTAGAGAGAGAAAATTATTTAGGAGAGAGGACCACTACACATAGAAGAGGGAGGCCTATAAGGCCCATTTTGGAGATTTGGCTACTATTGTAGTGATAGAGTCAGTCAAAGTGGTGTTAGGAAAACACCATAGGGATCGGGATAGATGGACACCCTGCATGATTGGATGGATGGATATAGTACTTAGCGTTGGCCAGGCCAAGGCTAAATATTATGAGGATATTGTGATCCATAGAAGCTACCGAAGAGACTTGAGATATGGGAGCATCTCTAGAGGAAGGGCAGGTGGAGTTGGGCCATCTAGGAGTACAACAAGTGCAGCTCATCCATGAAGTGAGAGGAGGGAGGCCAGGAGGGGGTGGAGATGATGCAGGGTTTCAAGTGTTGTACCTTACCCTAAGAGGATGAGGACTTGAGAGCCTTAGATATTCACTTTATAGATTTTGATAGCATTTTACTTTGAGGAGCCCCCTAGAGGGCCATGATGTATTGATATACATTTTTTATGATATATGATATATAGTTTTTTCATGGATTATCATGTGTTCATTATGTGATGTGATGGATTTAATTTGATGTGATGATGATTTTAGATTATATGTCATGATGATGATTTTAGATTAGATGTGATGGTGATTTTAGATTATATGTTTGTTTTATATTTGATGATGATGGTGAAATAAATGTATGATTAGATGTTTATTTAGATGTGCATGTGTATGGATGATGATATAAATGTGTAATGTGGTAATATGTTTTGTGTTTAATTTTTGATCATGATGATTAGAATGTATATGGGTAAGATGTGATGGAAAAAATTAAGAATGAATGTGATTAATGATGGATGTAAGTTTAAATAAATGTGTTATAAGATAGATAGATAACATATAGGTGATTGAGATGAAGAAAGATGTGTTGAAAGAAAGATGTGATAGGATTAGGAAAAAATGCCTCAATGGTGGTGGTGACTATAGGTGTGAACAACACTACGTTATATGAGGAATGTATGAGGAAAATATGCCTCCAACTGCATTGAGAGGTAAACAAAAAAGGGGGATCTAGGTAACACAAGGCACATGCGACCAAAAGTAAATGTTAGTAGAAAATAACCAATGATAGTTAGTCATTTCAAAGATCATAAGGAAAAATGGATGAGATGATCTCATAAACCTAATGTTGACATGAAAAAGAGGTTTGAGATGAAACTTGTAAGAGGAAAGAGGGTTCTCAAAAGTGGTGTTCCCTAAACTATGCCCCAACTCTGAAAGGGGAAGGGAAAGAAAAATTTGATCAATGGGAAGCTTTCTTAGGATGCTGATAAAATGGAAGGTTGATCAATGTGGGAAGCCTTCAAATTCCATAAGGAGTAGCCATCCTTTGGGTATGGTCTACTTTATATAATAATATAGATGGAATAATAATAAATGATAGCCATCCTTCGAGGGATCGGTCTATTTATTTTTGATTTTGATTTTGATTTCATGCTTTTGATTTTTTTTTTTTTTTTTTTTTGCATGAACAATTATCCTTCAAGGGATCAATCTATTTTTGATAATTTTGATTTTTGATTTAAGCATCCATGAATTTTGATTTTACATGGGGAGAGTTGGGACTAGCTAAGTAGACCACTTAGGAGGGGATAAGAGATGTACAAGAGAGACACCCTGGACCCTTTGCATGGTTCAATAGGTGAATAAGAGGGTGATGGATGTAATGATCATGGAGTTCTCACCAAAGGGGAGAACCTATCCATAAGGAATATGCTATGGAAGAGCCATGGTGCCCATATTTAAGGTCACATCTAGGAAGTGATGGAAGACCACATAATTCCAAATCATCACATGATGAGATATGGAAGAGGCTAAGATGGAGGAATGATCTGAAGACATGACTAAGGGCACATTGGTAAATGTGCTAACAATAGAATGGTCACAAGTGCAATGCGTTAAGTGGTTCCACTTCTGGTTTACCATCAAGGGAAGCCAAATGATAGGCTCTGACCCATACTTGTGTGTAATAATGTATGGTCATGATCCAGATTGGGGAAAACTTTCCATGTTGGCTCCTTTCTAGAGTGGTGTCATTCTTTTGATAAAGTTATGAGGCCACCGATGTTAAGTGTCATGTTAGGAAGATGGGATGAGATGAACAAGTGAAAATAAGAAAATGTTTCCTATTAAGGAAGTGAATGATATGCATTTAAGATGAATAAATGGTCCCCCTAGAGGGACAAGATAAATCAGGATCTAGATGAGATGAGTTAAATAAATATTATGAAATAGGTGCCACAATGGTGGGTTTTAGATAAAGCCATGGTGCTTCAAAAGGGAAACACATATATGGCCACAAAGGTGGTCATAGAGGAGAGAGATAGAAAATATGATTGGATAAACCAAGCTAGATGAGATAGGATGATGTTGAATGTGGAAAGGAACTAATCTATGAATAGAAAAGTCCTAGAAAGAAGTCCCCTAGCGTGGGAGGATGAATCGATGAAGAGAAAGAAGAAAGATGCTAAAGGATCAGGATAATAATGGGGAAGATGTTCCCCCATGAAAGGGATGTGGATAGGATAGTGGATGTCAAAGGATATGGATAGGAGAAGATGGTGTATCAAGGTGAATAGTATCGATGAAAAAGGAGGACCCTCGTCAAGAGGAGTGATAGGAGATGATGTAGATGGGTGAAAGAGACCAGGAAGATGAATGGATGAAGATGTGGTAAAAGGGATCAGATGGGCTATGGATGAAGTAGTAGATGGAGAAGGGGACTCATCGAGGAGGTCCTCTCACTCAATAAGATCATGGAAAATAGTCTGAAGGGCCTTACAATGCTTGGTGTCATGGCCTGGAGTGTGATGATAAGCACAGATGCAATAGGGATCAAACCATGAGGGCTTCGGATGGTTTGGGTCAAAGGCCCTGATAGGTGGGAGTGTGATGGTAGAAGTCTAAAAAAATGTTGGAGGACCTGCATATGATTTGATGTGGGCACTAGGGAAGGTTTTGTAAGATGGTGTGGATGGTGATGGTGAAGGTGGATTGGGTTGAGGTCTAGGTGGTCTAGAAGAAGACATAGTGGTGGATGATTTAGGCCTGGATGGATGGATAATTGAGAGGTATTTTTGATGAAGGGACTAGCCCTAGGAGGGAATCAGACTATTTGGATTTGGATTGGTTGATTGGTCACGATGGAGGAGGGGGTCCTAAGATAGAGGATGTGGCCCCAAGATGGAAGATGTAGATTTTGGTCTTGATAGGAGGGATTTTCGATCTTCTTATGAGGATGCTCAAGGGATCATTATGGAAGGATACCAAGGTTTTTAGATTTGGATTATTGAGGAGTGCCCTTGGTAGGGATAACAATGATTTTGACAGGTGGATCAGAAGATGGGGTTGTGGCTGATGGAGGAAGTAATTTTTGCATGATTTTTTCTAAGGAGGATGGGAATTGGTTCGATGTGGGAATTCTGGTCATGTGGATGAGATGGGAGGATCACCTATGGTAGCTACAAGTTGAAGTTCTCTCAATATTTCTCAAATGATGTAGGTGGTGTAGAAGAAGAAAGGAGATAATGGGGATGTGGTCACGATAGTTGATGCGGTAGGTGTGGGAAGAAGCACAGAAAGAGGAACCGAGTATGGAATCTAAGGATGACATGATAGGAAAAGGTGGAAGAGATGTGGATGGGGAATAGGTCAATCAGTGGATTGAGTAGATTCAGGTGTGGAATCAATATAGGAATAGATGTGGATATGGAAATAGAAAGGGGTGTTTGGATCATGTGGTTAATAATGTCTATGTGAGATGGTGTAGATGGTGGATGGGTTAGGGTAGGGATGGAAGAGGGATGAGTGTCAACTATGTTTATTTTGGGTGTCTCAAGAGGCATATAGGTGGATTGAGGAGATGTGATGGGTGTGATAATAGATGTGGATGTGGGAATGGTAGATGTCTGGACACTAGGTGTGGATGGGGAGATGAGGTAAGTAGAGGTAGTCATAAGCGAGGAGATAGGTGGTAGAGATGTCGATTGGATATCAGTGTCAGTGATATGGGCATGGGTAGAGAAATATGTGATAATGATGTCAATGTAAGTGTGTAGTGATAGGTGTGGATGTAGAGGTAGGTGTGGCTAAGGCTAATGTAGATGTGGTAAGAGTAGGACTGGATGTGGATGTAAGAGAAGTAGTGGAGGTAAGGTGGTAGGTAGTGGGATCATGGATATAGTGGATGTGAGGATAGCCCTTGAAGGGGTGGTTGGCACAATATCTAAGATAGGGGTAGATGAAGATGGTAAAATAGATGTGGGAGAAGATGTCGATGTATGGTGTTGATTGAGAATGGGTTAAATTGATGTGATGTAGAAGGTGAAGATGAATTCGTTGGTGGGGGATTAGGAAATGGTTTTTAGAAATGTCACATGATGAAGATGGGATTTTTTGGGGGATGTAGGAGCATGGTGATAAGTAGGATCATGGTAAGATGATGAGGATGGGGAAAGAATGGGAAGGTTTGATACAGAAGGCTCATAAGGGATGTCCCTAGGTGAGACAGGTATGTCGGATGAAGGGGAAATGTCATAAGGTGAAAAATATATTGATTGATATCTATGGAGGAGGAAGTCACGGATGGGGTTCTCATGAGGAATATCCATAAGTGAAGTGGGTATGGTGATGTCGGATGACCTAAGGGAAGGGCATGAGGTAATGGAGACAAAGATGGTGGGGTAGAAACAAGAATGGTGTAAGGTGATGGGGATAAAGGTGATGGGGATAAAACAAGGTCTATCTAGAAGTCGATGTGATTGAGAAGTAGAGGGCTGTAGAAGAGATAATCATAGATGGGACTAAACAAATACCTAGAAGCAACTAGAGTTTTGGATGGGGTCATGGTGGTTATGTTGAGAACTGCTCGAGGAAATGTTTGGTTCCATGATTTGGTGGGAAAGATAAGAAAACAATTTCCTTTTTATGTTTTGATTAAGAATGTGAAAAGAAAAAGGGGCCGGATAAATAAGAACCTATGGGAGAAGGTCAATTGTGTTTGGTTTTGTGTAATCTGAGATAGTTGGGAAATGACCAAACAAGAGGTAGATTTATATTGGGTGATCAAATGTTAGTCTACCGAGAAAGGGAGTGTTGATCGAGATAATACGTGTTAGAGATCACACAAGAAGAATGCTGTGGGAGAGAAGGCTAGGATCAAGGGCGTGAGGGATAGGAAGAATCCACACGTAGAGGGAAAGTTTAGCTTTGAGACTCACCAATTTGAGCATGAAGACCTATTTTTAGAAGATGGCGTGTAGAGCACATAAATGAGGCAGAGACGTGCGCGCCACACATTGTCTATATTTAGAGGATTGGATCAAAGCATTTTTCATGGAGACGAGCTAAGAATAGGATTGTCACTTCAGTTAATTGTAAGAGGTCTATACATAGCACACTTACATGTGTGGTTATGCCTGTAAATGGCATGTGGCTATTAGTAGCATGCAACCTATTTTTGGAATAGATAAGTGGTGAAGGGAAAGTCCCCACCCTATATATATGATGTGAATCACATAGTAGTTGATATATATATAGGTATATGCAGAGCGTAAGAGGTAAGCATAAAGAGATATGTGCATATGATTGGATTATTGTATCAGATCCATGCGCATTGGTATAGATTGCCATTATTGTAAGGAGATTCTGTGTTTATTAATAGATGGAAGATATTGGCTGAATCTAAGTGTCATTCCTATGTGTAATTGAGTAGTGCATGTTCTTGATTCAATCATGATTATTTTTAAGCTTGTTCTTTCTAGATCTTGAATATGGCATGCATTGTAGAATGATGGATTAGTTATGGATCTATATGTTTCTTCCTTCATCACGCTAACATCCTACTACAAAAAACCCTAAAGAGGCCTAGTACCTTTGCGCACTTGAGTGAGTGCTCATTCTAGGCCGAGTGATGTGCCATGTGCACGTCTAGGTGTTATACAGTAAATTCTAGGCTGCATCATTGGTTCCATTTTTGGGACCTCTTTTTTAGTTGTTTTCAGGATGGTTCATGATGAAGATGTACCGGTTAACTCTAGAAAGTATTGAGGAGTGGATACATGATCTAGAGGAAGAATATGCATGGTGGTTCAGCATTGGATCTGAGTTTAACGCATGCACTTGGGTAGAACAAAATCTGTATGACAACTTATATGAGATATTTTTTGCTATCTTTCTAGTAGAATTATACGAGTGGCTGATTGCTTATGCATCTAAGTGGAATTGGAGGTATCGCACTTGTCTGGACACAGGAAGAATTTCAAGCCCTTTATGATGTTGATCTAATCTAGACTCATGTTGTGGATACGTGGTTTGTGGTGTTCTAAATAGTTATATTTTGGAATATTCAATTTTGACGTACTCTTTCCTGGAGGTAGCTGAATTCTAGTTTTTGCGGTATCCAAGAGGAGCATATCTGCAAGGTATTCCATTGGCGATCAAGATCTTGATGGTAACTTTGAACTTGGAAAGTAAACCGATGGCTAACTAAACCTCACCACGCATGAGGGAAGGAATAGGTTTGGTGAAAGATGGCAGACCTAGTAGAAGAAAGGAAAGAGAGAGAAAGGTGGCTTAAGTATAATGAGGTGTGTGAGAGGGAGATAGAGAAGCAACATTCCATTGTAGAAAGTATGGCGTTGAGGAGAGAGATGGCTCATGAAGGATTTGAAGCTCACGTAGAAGACATGGAGCAGAGCATCAGAACTCCCCATCTTGGAAAGCATGATAGAGATCCCCCTTGGCTTCACACAAAAGTGTGCCAACAGAGACTACCTGGGCATAGGCACGCATCTTAATCCACCTAGTGACCTAGCCCTTGCGCTTGGTTTTCTAGTATCTAGTATGACAAGTAATCAACAAGTGAATTGGGAAACAGGAGAACCGGAGTAAGTCAGAAAACAAGTACATCAATGGTAGGATAGAGATGGCTTCAATGTTATTTGGAGGAACATTTTAGGCACATCATCTACACAGAATGTAAGCACGCCGAATGTTGGATTCACCTCTAGAAGTGGAACTACCACACAGACTATAGGGGTTCAAGTATAGTACTACTATCGGAGCATAGGGGAGTACATCTACAAGGTCCTATTCAGCTATAGGTGGAGGATCAGGAGGTATAGGTGGTTCTAGTTCTGGTGGATCTAGTGGTTACAGAGGAGGCAAGGAAACACAGAGGTTCTAGATTAGGTGGGCAAGGTCACACAACAACCCCAGAATATTTATATGGAGATGTCTCTTGTCTTCCTAGAGTATAGAGGCATAGAGGATGTTGTTGAGCATGTGCACATGTGTGAAATATTGTGGCGTGTGAAAGGGATCATGGCTTTTGAGCATAAGGCAAGTCAATTTGCTACTACATTACAGGGATGTGCACACATAGTTGGTATAGGAAGTTTGACCCTGATCAAACTTGTGTGGATTATTACACTAAAGGATGTGTTCTTGAAAGAGTTCTATATCCCAGAATTTGAGCAAAAGAGTATAAGTGCACTCAAGGATATTAAGCAAGGCACTACTGAGAGTGTACGTGAGTATGATGCCCATTTTAAAACACTCTATCTAAGCTTTCTTATGATATTCATGCAAGCCAACATGCACAATGGTTCATTGGTGGATTGATTACACCATTTAGAAGAGCATTGTCACATAAGACATACACTGATCCACGTGAAGCACTGGAAGTAGCTTTGTGTGTTGAGGTAGTTGGGAGCATTGACACTAGCAGTTAGTCCATTCTTAGAGGCACAGATTACAGCTATGGAAAAATAGTTAGAGAAGCTATCAACCAATTCAGCCCATGAAATGCGCTTAGGAATTTGGTGTATAGATTGTGAAGTGGAAGGTCACACCAAGGATAGTTGTCCTCACAGAATAGTATGCTCATTACTGTTGGACTGTGAGATCTATCATTTGAATCATGATGCTAGTCATTGTCCTTTGTTATAGTGTGCACGTGATAAGGAAGAATGTATCTTGTTTTGTTGTAAAAATTTCTGGTCCATGACCCATGATACTGAAGATTTTTGGTTGATTGGTCAGATCCAGGATGCTATAGACATTGGGGTATGATAGACAAGTGTAATGGATAATTCTAAGGGTAAGAATGAGCACCAAGATCGGGATCATAATCAAATGCGCTATGACAGGAATGAGGGGCATTTTGAAGGAGGTCATGGAAGAGGACGTGGATATCATGGTGGATATGGAGGATGAGGTTGTGGTGGAGGAAGAGGTGAGTTCCCTCATGGAACATGTTATACATGTGGATCTCCTGACCACTATAGGCATGAATGTCCTCTAGAATATTGCATGTTCTTTTGCGGAAAGAACCATAGCTATGAAGAGTGCCTGGACTTATATGAGCATCTGAGTAAGCAACATAAGCAAGAAAACAAAGGTGTCGGGATGGTTAGAATTTAGCATGGTAGAAGATCAGTGGATGCCCAAGATAGCAAGGACTGAGGCATTAACAGTGAGATTACTACATGAGCTGAAGTGGCGTGCACAAGAGAGGCATTGCACCAGAAGCCTATGATCACAAGGAGGAGGTTTTGCATGCAAGGTACCCAGATCCTGCTCATCAGAAGGAAGTTTATCAAGATACCATGGAAGTGCTAAGGAATCTTCAGGGTGAGATAATACTTAAAGGAGAGAAGAAAGCATCGAGAGACAGTCAAACCGATATCGATGATCTCGAGAAAGTGTGCAAAATGTTGTGCAGGAGAACATCATTCCACTATTAGGAAGTTGGTTAAAAGGGAACACTCACACGTAAGTATTGAGACCGGATGGCAGATCCTGCATGCAAATATTCCCCCTGATAGCATTGACTATGACAAGGAAATTACTCTGAATGTTGTTGTGGATGGATGGTCTGTTGAGCAACATATTGATTGATACAGGTGCGGAAGTAAATGTGCTTACATTAGATGCATGGGTACAAATGGGGAGGCCTCCATTATAGCCATCATCTAATGTGTTGTTTATGGAAAACCGGACTAAGGCCACTCCCATAGGAGTTTTGAAGGATGCATCTATAACCATACAAGGGGCCAAGTTCACTGGGGATTTTGAGGTATTAGCACTTGCAGAAGTAGACAGTTTTCAGCCTTTCTTGGACGCCCTTAGTGTTATGAATAATGTTGACTTGAGATTCAATAAGGGGTATATCAGCTTTGAGAACAAGGAGGAAAGGGTTGTGATACCTTTGATAGATGGGAAGTCTACACCATATGTTGAGCCTCTAAGTGAGGAGGACTTAAACAGAATCTATGTACGCGCGTTATTCAGGACCCAGAGGTCAATGAGCCATCAAAGGAAGGCATCCTATAGTGGGAGGATTCTCATTCTATTAGTGATACTATGAGTATTGCTTGTGATAATTGGGCTCATGGTACATATGAACTAGTAGGGCGTGAGGTAAAAAGTGTGGTTTGCGCAAGAATGGACTTCATTTTGTTTGATGGATAGGTAGCGCAGTACCTTGGTATATAGGGGCAGAAGATCTTCTGTATTTTTGAAAGCCATGGAAGCACAGTGGATAGATCAAATTAAGAGAAGAGATATGTTAGTGTATACCTTGCGCGGGATGGGACAACAACGCATTGGTGGGTAGTCCACAGAGATAATCTTATAGAATGGGAGGAGATTGGAATCACCTATCTACTAGGTTTTTAAGGAGCAATGCACCACGAGATCTGCACTTATAATGGTGATCAACCTATTAACATCACATTCAGTAGTGTGAGAGACTCTGAGACAGTGGGACAGAAGCATTACCACCTTCACTTTGGGTGCATAGATTGTACTCTACTCTACAAGGATGTGCACATGCCTGGTATGTATATGTAGAACTACATCGAGAGACTAGGAATTGGTAGAATTTGACTACAGGAATGCTCCAGACCTTTGACTACTTCTCGACTAAACCTCTAGTAGAAGAAGCATTAAAATTTGTCAAGCGCTTAACTATGGGAGATAGTGCAAAGGAAAAAGAGCATATTCAAGGAATTATTTGGTGAGATAGAGTCCGGAGCGCATTTTGAAAAGGAAGAAGAAATGGACTCCATACTACTTGAATGTGCTTGCCTTGAGAAAGAGAAAGGAAATATGGTTTACATCGTGGATGATGAGGAAGTTGAGAACCTAGATATTGAACATTCACAAGGGGTGTGTGAGGTCTTGGATAGTGCAGACAAGGATACACGTGCCTATCATGAACCCATGAAGAAAAAGAAGGTGAATATAGGTTTGGAGGCTGAGCCAAAGGAGGTCATAATTGGAGACTATTGGTCAGAATCGGAAGTGGAAAAGATCATTGAGTTACTTAGGGATTATCAAGACTTATTCCCTTGAGGGTATCATGAACTTAAAGGCATGCATGAATCACTTGGGGAAATGAAGATAAAGCTTAAGGATGGTGCATGCCCAGTTAGAAAGAGGCCTTATAGAATGAACCCCAATTTGTGTGAAAAGGTCAAAGAAGAGATTGATAACATGTTGAAATATGGAATTATCAAGCCCCTTGATGAGTTAGAATGGGTTAGTCCAATGGTGATCAAGTATCAAGAAGGATGGATGAATTAGAATATGTGTGGACTACAGGGAGCTGAATGTTGCATGTGTAATAGATCCATTCCCTATGCCATTTACTAAGGAAATACTAGAAGGAGTTGCAGGGCGTGAAATATATTCCTTCACAGATGGGTTTTCTAGGTATCATCAAGTTAGGATTGCTTGAGGAGGATCAAGAAAAGACAACTTTTACTACTGAATGGGGTAGTTTTTCCTATACTGTGATGCCTTTTGGACTGAAAAATGTGCACCTGTTGTATTCTCATGGATAGTTGTTTAGGCATTCAAAGATTTTATTCACAACTTTTACAGGTTTATCTAGATGATTGGACAATATATGGGCTTGTGAAAGATCATTGTGACAATCTATGCACTTAATGTTTGAACAGTGCAGACAATTGAGTATCTCTTTGAACATCAAGAAGTGCATATTTGCTACACCTTTTGGAATATTGTTAGGACATATAATCTACAAGGAAGGTTTGTTGGTTGATCCAAGCTAAGGTTGCGAGTCATTCTAGGCCTGGAAGCCTACTAGTCAAAGTGAGGTGCGTGGATTTTTGGGTCACACAGGATATTATCGGAAGTTCATCAAAGGGTATGCCAAAGTTGTTACACCCTTGGAAGAATTACTAAAAGGGAAAGGTACATTTTATTGGGGAGAACCGCAAGCAATGTGCGTTTGAGATATTAAAGGAGAAAAACTTACTACCATGCCCATTCTACATTTTCCCTCATGGGATAAACCATTTCATGTGCATGTGGATGCCTCTGGCATGGCCATTGGTGTTGTGTTAGCTCAACCTAGTGAAGGTATTGTAGATCATCCAATTTTTTTGCTAGTAGGAAGTTGACTCTGCTGAAAAAAATTATACAACTACAGAGTGTGAAGCTTTGTCAATGATCTATGCATTGCACAAGTTTTGATAGTACTTGTTAGCAACACCATTTGTGTTTTATACATATCACATGGCATTGAAGTATTTGGTGAACAAACCAGTCTTGCAAGGGCATGCATATGTAGATGGGTACTCCTATTTCAAGAGTTTGACTTCACAGTTGTGGTGAAGCCAGGGAAAAGTAACTCTGGACCAGACCACTTGTCTAGAATTCACTCAGGAGAAGAAGCATAAAATTGAAGAAACCATGCCAGATGCACAGTTATATAGGTTACAATGCCATCAGAATTAGAAGACATTGTTGTCTTTTTCTATGGACTGGTGTGGCACCAAAAGGAATGAAGGCATTAGAAAAGAAAACTTTCTATACGTGTGCACCATTTATGTTAATCAGTGGTGACCTCTACAAGTTAGGAGAGATGAAGTATTACGTTGTTGTGTATTAGAGCATGAGCGCAAGGATATAATGGAGGAGGCACATGGTGGTATTGCAGGAGGCCACTATGCAGGTGATGCAACTACCCAAAAGATCCTACTTGTTGGATTATGGTGGGAGACATTGTATAAAGATTGTAAAGTGTATTGCAAAGCGTGTGACCATTGTCAACATCTAGGTAAACTAGGGAAAAGAGATGAGATGCCTTTGAGACCAATTACTAGTGCTGAACCATTTGAGAAATGGGCCATTGAACTTTGTAGGACCTATTTCTCTAGCCATGCATAGGACTAGATCACGCTATATCATTACTTGCACAGATTATCTCACAGGTGGGGGAAGAAGCACACCTACGAAGGACTGTACAATAGCTACAACAGCTAGGTTTCTATGGGAGAATATTCTTACAAGATATGGATGTCCTTTAAGCTTGACAAGTGATAGGGGTACACACTTTTTGAATGAAACAATCAGGATCCTATTAGATGAGTTTATGGTTGCACACCATAAAACTACACCCTATCATCCTCAGGAAAATGGAACTGTTGAGGCTTTCAACAAGATTTTGAGCTAGACATTGAAAAAATTTGTGATGTTGGAAGAAAGGATTGGGATGATAAAGTGTCAGTTGTTCTTTGGGCATATAGAACAACTTATAAGAGATTGAACAAAGCCACACCATTTTAGTTGGTGTTTGTGCGTAGAAGTCATTCTCCCTATAGAATTTATGTTACCTTCTTTGTGCATTTGTGCACTAGAGGTCTAGCTGATGAGAAGGATTTAGAAGAGTGTATTGAGAAGATGATTCAATTGGATGAGCGATGAGCCATAGCACGATGGAGTTAGAAGTAGGAAAAGGCAGGCAGAAAGCATGGCATGATAGAAACATAAGGGATAAGAAGTTTGAGATTGGACAAATGGTACTTCTTTATGACTCTAAGTTCTTGCACCATCAAGAAAGCTCAAAGTACATTGGTTGGGGCCGTATGTCATCACTTACATACTTGAATCAAGTGCTTTCTAGTTAGAAGCACTTGATGGAACATGGCTACCAGTTACTTTAACGGGAGTAGGTTGAAGCCCTACTATAAATAAGTCTTCTTGGTGTTTGTAATAAGGTAGTATTTCCATTTAGATTAGGTTTTCAATTTATGTATTTCCTTAATGTATTTCCTTCATTGTCATTATGCTTTGTCAAATTAGTTGTTGTTCTTGTGTAATAAGTGTGCTTGCATGCATGAAGCTAATTACTATGTGAAGAATGTTTATGCAGAGGACTGCACATCCTTTTAGTGTGGGGTGGTTGTTGATATCAGGTACAAGATTGTGGGAATTGAAAGATGAAAAGAATAAGTCTGCTACGGGTGTTTGCCAAAGTAAAAAGACATTGCTCCTCAAAAGTGACCAAGGATGGAGATGAATGAAGGAACAGTATAACGTGAGGTAAGCGAGAGGCCATGATAGCTACCAGAGAAGGTATAGTGATGAGGTACTTAGGTGCAAGGGACATGCTGAAGAGAAGTCTATGACCAGAGGGTAGGAAGGGTGCACTAGAAGGTTATAGCTGGGGTGAAGATGTACCATGGAATGAATGAATTTGGTCAATGAATGAGAGGATATTTGGTAGGTGAAGGAGCAATAAATGCATCAAAATTTGAAAAACTATATAAGGATGGGATGTGAATTCATTTTTACCATTGTGACTAAGAGTATTTGAGGAAAGAGCTAAGTGCGAAGAGCTGAGTGATCGGGTTAAGGTGTGAAGGGTGTGAAACCAAGCGTGATAAACAGATCTGTGTGAAAAGAAGCTTGCGTCCCCGGTGGTGAAGGGTTTGAGTGAAGTAAGGTGACAGAGAGGAGTTAGGGCATGAAGTTTCCACCTAGGGCATGATTGAATCAAGCTAGGGTTTGATTCACAAATTATAGAGTTAAAGAGGAGATGATTGCAAGGTAAAAATGGCACCCAAGAAGGTAGCTGCAGCAGGAGCAAAAGGAAAGAAGAAGGTGGTTGTCGAGGAGGAAGAGATGGCACCGAAAGCAATTTTTCAGAAATGTAATATCCAGAAGGAGTCATCATCGGCCAAGAATGGGATTCACACATCAAAAAGAGAAAAGTAAGTGAATACAATCACAGGACCTCAAGAGAAAAGAAGGATCTCGATTCCTTGCTCACTACGAGGACAAACAAACATACGGCAGATGACATGTTGGTTTATGATGATGCAGTGAGAAGCTTTTAAAGAGAATTGGGGTCTACCAATTATATGAGCTTCCATATTTTAGGAAGTATGAGCCCTTGTACAGTGGCTCATGAGTAGAGTGCATGAGGACTTCTTCTACTTTGTAGGATGTAGAGTTAGAATCTCATCCATGCTTATCTCAATGGTGACAAGTTTGAAGGCCACATGAGAGGATATAAAGAATGATCTCACAGATAAAGCCATGATCTTAAAGACCAGACAGGAGTTGGGGTACCTGAAGGGTCCACGTGGTATGGATATAGACAAGTTAAAGAACTATCGGTTGTGCAAGTAAGTAACACACCTTGTTACAAAGTTGAACGATCAGGAGTGGTGGTCACAGGTAAATACTATGTGGTTACACGTTGCATGCAAGATGTCAGAAGGAGTAGTCTATAATATTGTAGGCTACATTGTAGAGAAAATAGTCGAGGAAGCATGCACACAGGAGGGAAGATCAGCTTTGGGGTTGTTCTATTATCACTGGTATTCATGGAAATTGGAGTACCAGATGGCCAAAGGAAAAGGTATGGGAATACCCCATGGAGAATAAGTCACCAGCTGAAAGGTTTAGCAAGTACCTATGTAAAGGGTCCATGATCAGATGACGTCAAGCAAAGGGTGGAGAAATGGTATGACAGGCTCCGCGTGGCATTTGGAGAAGAGTGGCACATCCCAAAGGACCTACCATCAGTAGTGGGGAAACAAGTCTAGTTTGTTGTATATCAACATTTCTGCATCGTGTGCTTCCCAATGAGAGATGGAGTCTGGAGCCCTTGGTGTAAATTGCCTTACGCATTCACTGCAAGGTATTTCCAAGCATTTGTTCATAGATTCACAGACACACACGTTGTATTGGTATTCAATGTAGATAAGGTAGACTATGAACTACCACACGTTGAGGAAGAAGTATGTGTATCAGGAAGAAGTGCCTATGTCGAGAGGCTCATTTTGGAGGTGTTGAATATTAAGCCAATAAGTCTGGTTGTAGCAGATATAGGGGCAGCATTAGTGTATCTTCATTTGAAGCCCAAGATGGAGAACAATAAGTATGTGGAGAATGAATTCATGCTCCCAGGGCCCATGAAGGGTAAGCACACAATGGAAAACATACCAGCGCAAAGGCCCATAGAAATTGTTGAAGTAGAGGATGAAGAAGAGGAGCGTGAAGATAGTGGAGGCTTGGAGTGCAGAAGAAAGCAACCATATGATCAGAGAAGAGTCACAAAGCACGTGACCACTCCACCTCAGGGATAGGATGAAGAGGAAGATATACAGAGGTTGAGTAGGGGAGCACATATTTAAGAAAGTATTCAGATGCACAAGGTCAAGGTGGACCCCCCAAATGGTAAGGAAATCACCTCTCTCTCCACACAAGGAGACCATGAGCCAAAGAGGAGAAGAAAGTTGAAGTTGGATGAAGAAGTGGAGGAATCAGGGGAGAGCGAGCGTGCATCTCCTACCCCACTCGAGAAAGAAGATGAGCCACAGAATGAGGAAGAGAAAAAGATGAAGAGATGAAGGACGAGAGAAGAAAGAGAGAAGGAAACCTCCGGATCCATGCATGTGACTACTCAAGGTGTAATGGGATAGACTCCTAACCTTGAAGCTACAATTCCCAAGGGTCCTAGATCGAAGAGGATGAGTGGGGAACACAGTGCACCACTCATGGGCTATGCAGAGGACACGGAAAAATCATCACACATTTCCAAAGCACTATAGAACAAAAGGATTTATTTGGCTTGGGAATTAATGGATGGGGATATGGTGACCATTGCACTAGAAAGAAAGCAACTCTCATGGTCAATGCACACCCACATGGATGAGCCTGATTTTGATGTATGTGAGGAGTCATGCATGTCAAGATGAATGAAGAAGACACCTCAAGCCTAGGCACATAATAGTTAAACCTACTGTTATGTCAGATGAATAGGTTAGCAATATGCATTGGTAAAGGTTTCTACTGAGGTTGCAAGAAGAAACATGGACAAGGCTGCAACAACAATCTAGAGCATTTGCGAGGAGTTGAAGATGAAGGATGTAGTGATAGCACGTGCTTGACCAAGAGAAGGACTTGGAGTAGAAAAAGAATAGTGTGTTAATTGGCATGGCAGAGGCCATTGGAGATCATGTGATGAAAGCGTGCCCGCATCTGAAATCTAAGGTACCAGAACAATTCCCCTCTAGTAATGCATTATGTTAGAGCTTTGGTGGACTTGGTATTGGAAGAGGACATAATCAAAATGCCAAAACCAAAGAATCTAAAGAAGAGGCGGAAAGGGCTAAGGCTGCAGTAGTCAAAAAGATTGCATCATATGAAGGCCTACTACAAGCGCTCCAAGAAGAATTGAAAAAGGTGGATCATGCCTTAAATATATGCATAGCTCCAGAGGCATTGATCAAGGTAAAGACTCTGGAAGAAGATAATGCAGTCCAGAAGGCTATGAAGGATGATACCTTGGGCTGCGTACAGAATGGTTAACACTCGTAAAGAAAAAGTGCAAGGCCCTAGCAACACACAAGAGCCACACAAGGAAAGATTAGATGAGCTTGGGAAACTCATCACACAAAAGATGGATGCACTGGAAGGAAAACATACTGCAATGTCTAGCATTATGTTGGTATTGCAGAATGAAAAAGGTGAAGTTACCCAAGATGAACTGGAGTCTATTATTGTGGACATACTAGAGCAGGAAGAAAAATCATTCACCGAGTGGTAGGCCTTGGAGGCGAAATAAAGGAGGAGTATCCAGAGTTGATCCTTCAAACTGATACAGAGGAGGCTACCTCATAAAACATTCTTTATTCATCTACATTATTTTTCTTATTCTTTCCATTCAACATTCTTTACTTCAGTTTTGGAGATAACCATTGTCGGGATGACAATGAGATTAGTGTGGGGTAATGTTGATCAAGAGAATACTTGTTAGAGATCACACAAGAAGTCTGCGTGGGAGAGAAGGCCAGGATCAAGGGCGCAGAGGGACAGGAAGAATCCACGCATGGAGGGAAAGTTCATCTTTGGGACTTAGCCAATTTTGAGCATGAAGACCTATTTTTAGAAGATGGCATGCAGAGCACATAAACGAGGAGACGTGCACGCCACACATTGTCTATCTTTAGAGGATCGGATCGAAGCATTTTGCATGGAGACAAGCTAAGAATAGGATTGTCACTTCAGTTAACTATAAGAGGTCTATAGATAGCACACTTGCATGTGTGGTTATGCCTGTAAATGGCGTGTGGCTATTAGTAGCATGTGGCCTATTTTTGGAATAGATAAGTAGTGAAGGGAAAGTCCCCACCCTATATATATGATGTGAATCACATAGTAGTTGATATATAGGTATATGTAGAGCGTAAGAGGTAAGCATAAAGAGATATGTGCATATGACTGGATTACTATATCAGATCCATGCACGCATCGGTATAGATTGCCATTATTGTAAGGAGATTCTGTGTTTATTAATAGATGGAAGATATTGGCTGAATCTAAGTGTCATTCTGTGTGTAATTGAGTAGTGCATGTTCTTGATTCAATCATGATTATTGTTTAAGCTTGTTCTTTCCTAGATCTGAATATGGCATGCATTGTAGAATGATGGATTAGTTATGGATCTATATGTTTCAGATGCAGAAGATTGAACCCCTACTTAGACTATATGAGCAAGCAGGATGCAAAAAGAAGGGTTCTTTTTAAGCCAAAATGAAATGTTATTTTCGATGAGAACACAAACATGAAGGAAACTACAATGCAAAAGGAGAAAATAGGGAAAAGAGGAATACGGATAGTGATTTTCCTATTTATTTGCACTTTTGAGTGATGAACGATCCAAGCGAACCCAACATGAGAAAGCAATAAATCAAAGCCTTGCGCTACAATGCTAGTAGAAAAAATAGAATATAGAAAAGAAAGAGACCACCTAAAGGGTGTCCCCTTCGGGCGTGCTAGGAATGTTGTCCAAATTTCTCATTCATAATGAAGTTAATGCACTAGCTACTAAAGAAACTAGCAACTCAGAAATGATGGAGGGTTTATGTTACCTCGGATGTGATACGGGCACTAGATGGATAATTCTTATTACAACTTGATATGCCTGCAAAAATGGAACAAAGATGGATTAAATAAAAATATATGTGGGGATTTCCCGACAATGTGGTTCCAAGAAGTGATTAGCTTCTTTTGCATGGATGTCAACCCTTGTTTGTTTAGAAAGAGTGATGTAAATGATGAAATTGCAGAAACATGTAGAAACGGGAATACCACTTAATCTGGAAAGATGACAAGAATTGATCTAAAATCTAATTAGAAGGAAATAAATATAAACTAAGTGTTACCTAGTGCAGGTCGATGGCGACCGGAGGCATCGCAAAGGTAGGTCGACGGTGACACGGGATGATAGATCGGGACTGTAAGATTTGAATGCCAACCTGGAGGATGATAGGAGCCTGTGTATGTTGTGAGTAATCTATAGGAAAGAACCAGAGACAAAAAACCCCAGGAAATGGCTAAAAATAGTAGTCGAGGAGATCTATTTGACAAACTGGACTTGGGTCGACGACAATCTAAGCGGGTCGGTGGCGAATGTAGCAGAATTGGATAAATCGAGGATAAATGGATGAGAAATACAACCTACAAGTAAAAAGGCTAAGTGAGAAGGTTGTTGGAGAATCAATAAGTGTTGTTGTTGATGGTCTGAACCTACAAAAGTTTAGATAATAGAAACACCTAGATAATGTGATAAAATCCTAATAAAGCAACACAATGATAACGATAAACCTCATGACAGATGATCATGAATGATGAAAGCATGCTGAAAATATGTCTTGAAGATTTGTGTATGTTCCAGCGCGGGGAAGGATTCCCAACTCACAAGAAAGCCTGAAGTTGTATGCATCGGATGTTGAATAGAAGGAAAACAATTAGTTTTAAAGGGGTCGAAGACGACCAGGATGGGTCGCCACCGATTGCGGAGAAAGTTTCCTCAATGGGTTTCTTTTGTGCTTTTGATGGGATTTTGAGCTTCTTAAAGAATAGAAGGATGCTTTAAAGCACTTAGGCATGCAAAAGATGAGATAAGGGTAGTTAGGACATAAAAATATATAAAATCTAGAAAAGCAAAGGGGATGTGTGTGTAGGATAAAAGCAATAGAAATAGAAGGTTGGTTATGGCAATGGATGAGGATTAATTAATTAATATGAATTAATTAATTAATAAAGATCAATGTGGATGGGATAATTGGGCATTTGGGATATTAAATGATTAATTAATTAGTGTCCCTTAATTAATTAATGAGGATTGGGAGGGCATTTAATTAAATAAGGGGGATGATTGAATAAATATGCGCACGTGGGAGATGAGGGTATAAATACCAAATTTAGGTGTCTACACCTTCTCAATCTCCTCCTTGGTCATTTTTACCTTATAATCTATGGCGAGGGAAAATTTTAACAATGAGAGAATCTCGACAACAAAGTGTATGTCCTTTCTCAAGAATCTTTTCAAACCATCTATTGTTAGTCATTCCATAAATTGTGTAACCTTGATCTTTTTTATTGTTTTAAGGTTGAAGCTACTAATAGAAGTGATGGATTCGAAGGAGGAGGTAGTATTTGCATTGGGATCCAAAATGATTGCACGTAAGCGGTGAGAGTTCTCACATGCTCCTCTAATTGCTCTATTGTTTGTTTATATTCCTCATTTTGAGAACGCACACAAGCGGCATCTTCTTTAAATAGGCATGCATCACCTTCATGTGTGGCTTGGCCCATAGAAATCCTTGTCATTTGATAATCATCCTCATTCATATCTTCCATAGGTTTTGCAACCTTTAGTTAGGAAAAATCTACATATTGAGCACCGAAGTTGCGGTGAATAAATGAGAGGTTACTTGTGCCTTCTTACCTCTCTTGGTTTTCATAATTTTTGAGATAGCTTCAAAATTAGGTGTCGATTTTGCTACATTGTTCTTGATTCACTCCCAATCAAACCTTGAATCCAAGCGAAAGTATCTACCAGTGTGGGATCAATATCGAGGCATGGGATCACTTTCAATTTCATGATGGGGAATCACATCATACGCATGGTGGGATGATTCAACTACCGAAGACGACACACTTGGGATCAATCAATGCAAAAGCGAGGATTGTGAAGGATCAATTTCACCTTATTCGAGAGGTTCAATGGGGTTTTCAGTGACTTTATATTTCTTTTGGAGCCTCTTGGGGTAAGAATCTTTAATGGTCTCTTCCTCCATAATCTTTCTCTTTGAGGGATATTTTGAATGAGTGGAGTTCATGGTCTGTTCAGATGTATTCAGAGAGGAAATGTGAAATGCTTGTCTAGATAGATTCATAAGGCCACCAACTCGATGAAAGTATTTATTTTTCTCTTGAACCATTCTCTTGATCTCTGAATTACCATTGCATTCCTTTCATTTATATCATCGATTCTCTTATATTCCATGGGATCGGAGGTAGGGGTGAAATTTTCTTTGCTTGATACTCTGGGTCAAACAAGTTTGATCCATCATCTCTTATTCCTTTAATGAACCAATCAAAATTGAAATCCCTCATCTAGTCAATTGTCATTTGCATATGGTCCCTTTTTCTCACTTCAAAATCATCAATGCAATTAGCCTAATAGTCCTCAATTTAAGGTGTATAAATGCAATCCAAGAAAAGTGAAAGTTTCAAGATTTCTCCTAATATCAAAATCAGGCCTAGATGCATAGGAATAGAGAGACTGAGGGAAGCAAAAGAGGCTTCAATGTTTGATGCATTTGCAACACTCTTACATGAATAGATCCCCAAAGAGATGGGAAAAGACACACCCTTATTTTTTATACACCTAGTATGAACATGAGCTAGTTTCCTACATAATTCAAACATTATGATTTTATCACTAGGGTACCTGGGTAGCCTACGAGGAGCAAGATCAGCCAAAAACCCCGATGTAAGAGAACTAGGTGAAATGGCTCGTACTTCTCAATCAGTGCAACTACTTGAGAGGAGATCCTCAACTCTAGATTTCCCTCGAGGAGTTTGATGATGAACATGGTGAATGCATCATTCACCTTGGAAAAATTATGGTTTCTTTCTCCGTGAGTGAGCTACGGGTACTTCTCATTGGTAGGTTATTTTTAGGATATATTGAGAGAAACAAGCATGCCCTCAAAGGGTCTTATGAAGGTGAGAGCATATACTAGATAATAATGCATGGTGAAATTCCTAGTGGATGGAAACTGAAGTAATTATCGATGGATGTTGTCACTGACAATTTTCCCCAAACTACTACTTGGTTCCCTGTTATAACAATAAGGATGAAATGGTCCATCTAATCCTAGAATTATTTTTTCATTTCCTTACCCATCACCCTGGTTAGTAGGATAATGGCATCTGAATAACCTTCATGGAATTCACACCTGGACAAGTTCTTGGGAACATGAGAAGGTTTTCTTCCTTTCCTAAGCCATGAACTTATCACAACGCCTTGTAAATATGAATCAATCTTCACCCTCTCCTATGATACAAATTCCTTGGTGATGATGACCATCTTATTGCTGGTAAGAATCTATAGACACTGAGAGATGCCCTTAGGAGTGAGGACTACAAGGATTGAATTGTCATCTACTCACACTATCCTAGAATCAGCTTCATAGTATTGTGCACAAGCCAAGACCAATTCAATGCTCTCGCATGAGATAGTGGGTGACCTCCTGCTGAGAATATCCCGATCGAGAATATTTTCTCTTCTCTTTGGTTTACGAGGTCCTCCAAGCATCCTATTTTTCAAGTCTTCAAGATCCATGTGAGTGACATCATTGTCTCCCACACAGGATACTTGGTGATCAAGGTTGAAATGGGTTCCAGACCTGAGTATTTGAACTTCATAATGCCAAAAAGCACAAAGCGGAAGAACAAGATTTGCCACAAAATTTATAAATTTAAATACAAAACTTTCTATTTTTAGTACGTCCTATCCAAGACCTGATATTTTTAGTAATTTTTCATTTTTTTACTCTCTCGATGTTTCATGCTCATTGAGTATTACAAATGCTTGAGGAATTAATATTTTTAGACATTTATAACTCTAAACAATTTCTATTTTTAGAAAGGACACTTACAGTGTCGGTTTACAATTAAAACAATTGTCAAAAAAAATTCTATTTTGTACAGGACTCTCGCTCTAAATTTTAAGGTTTTTCATCCGCGAGATCTCCATTAAACTAAAAAAATAAATTTTAGGGCTTGATATTTTCATATTGATGTTGTAAAAAATACATAACATTAATGGATTTTCTTTGACAATCTACCCAAATGCATTTTGGAGAGGAATGCATATGAAAAGTTTCATTGGAAACGGGTGCACGAATGAGGAGTTAAGATCAAATATTCATTTTCCTAGTTATAGAGGTCTAGAAAAATTTATGCAACATGTCTAGATAAAAATGGAGTTTGGGAGGATGTTTCAACAACAATTTTAGATAAAAATGGCTAAGTATTTGAGCAATGGGGAATTAGTGAAATTTCAATATGATTATTAACTCACCTGGAATTGGAACAGCTTAACCGGGGTTAGGTTGATGTGAGCTTATTTAAATGTAATGGGAATAAAGGGGAAGTAAGGGGCATCAAATTGGTACTTTCACTATATGGTGACAAGTGGCATCTTGTGGTGTCTTGTGGATGAGATGCGAGGGATGGGAAATGAGCACCATAGGAATTGGAGGTGGTTGCATTGTGACAAGGGGCTGCATGGGTGAATGAAGTCACACTTTTGTGTCCCAATTTTCCCTTGAGGGATAAAGAGGATAGAGGGGACAATTTTTTTTCCAAAGTGTGACTTGGGAAAGAGGGGCTCACACTTTGGTGTCCCCCTTGCACCATAAAGGATAGAGGGGACAACTCGAAGGAAAAAGTGCAACTTGGGAGCTTGCATGGAGGATAGGGGATCACCCTTTGGTGTCCCCCTATTCTCCCTTGTACCCTAGGGGACAAAGGGGACACAAGGGTGTCAAAATTGTGACTTTTCCATGTTAGGAAAGAAGATTTTACCTTGCATGTCCAAATTGGGACACAGAACCAATTTTTCATCCCGAAGGATAAGAACATGTTTTTGGGTCAAACCTTATATGATTTTGACTCCAAAACCAAATAAGATAAATTGAACCATTATTGAGACCCAATTCTACCTGAAATTCCAAATTTAGGGCCTATTTCATATTTGATCAAGAGGGGAAAGTGTTGTGTTTTCAACCATCCTAGAAAATCTTTAAGCCTTGGAATATAATTCATGTTTCTATCTTGTAGAGGATTCTAAGAGTTTTGTTATGAATATTTTTTTCCTCATAAATATTTTCTAAAACTCCTGGAATCATCTAGAGAAGTCAACTTTCACCGTTAGAGCTTGCATTCCCTACACCATGAAATACCCAATGTTGAACAAATTGTTCCTTAGTAAAAATTTCTTTAGTAAATTTTTATAAACTACTCCAAAATCACCATTAGATTATTTATATTTTCCCTTTATGCTTCCAGAGGATGTTTAATAGTTACAGAATGACCAAAAAAGGTCTTTTTAGGCCTCTAGAGAAAGTTATCTTTCATCAAACGTCAATGAGTTCATCAATCAAATTATGCACTCTTATCTACACATTGATACACACTCAAAATATTTATTAATACATTCCTATGAGCCAAAGTGAGGGTTAAAATGAGGGTATGATGGCTAGAAGAGAGGTTCATTGTGAGTGGGAAGCAAAATTTTCAATTATGGGCTTAATTAAACAAATAGTGAATAAATAAATGCCTAATACTAATTGCAATGTAGAAGTAAATGAGTAAAAATTCAAAGTGCAAATGAGGCCCAAGTAAATAAGTAATTAAATATTGAAACCCGAGTTGAAAAGAGAGATAGAGAGACTTAGATGATTCATGAATAATCATGTATTGTGTCGAAGTGATGAACTAATGAACAAAGAGGGGAAATGTCGACTGAGCCTCAAAAATGTAGGAGCATCAAAGTGTGCTGGACTGGGGTGCTTGTGAAGGGTCGGGGGTGCCTATGGCACCAGAGACATTCTTTGGTGCCTGTGACTACTCAGGAACACAGAAAACTAGCTTCAATGGGTTGCGAGATGTTCGTTGTCCTTTGCTTCTTGTCGCTAGTATGTTGCACCAAGCTTGTAGATGTCGCTTGAAACCTGCAATGAAGAAATGGGCTGTAAGACCCTCAAAAGTGCATCAAATCCCAAAAATAAAATAGTAAAAATGAGGGGTCAAAGTTTCCTCAACTATCAAACAAGTGATCTTACAATTGAGCACTGCACTAAATTTCAGATCCAATATAGTTATGTGTGTGTGTGTGCAGAATTGTGCCCTAGGTGGCTCGTGTGAGTGTTGCACTTGATAACAAGCAAGTAGCTAGATGTAAGAAATGTAAGTAGATGTGTGCATGAAAGAATGAACTTACCCTCTTATGCATGTATGTAGAAGTAACATTCCCTTGCCCTTATGTATGGATGCTTGAATGCTCTTGATAATGGCCTTTGAATGCAACCTTAGGTGGTGATAGCTAATGCTTAGTGCTTGGTCCTTTATTATGATCACATAACTTTATATTTATATATATCCTTGCTTGAATTCGTAATTAACCCCGAAAAGGCCAAATACCAAAAATATAAGATGCCCAAACAACTAGATATGACCCAAAAGATGTGAACAAAGTAAAAGAGGTTAGGGGCACCCAGAAGGGATGGGGGCACATGGCGTTGGCATCTTAGCTTGGCATTGGTGTCCAGGATGAGAAATTTCAAAGTATGAAAAGACAGACTGGGCTAGAAAGAGTGTAAGATTAACAATAGAATCAAAAAGAAAGCAAAGATGGCCAAAGACATGGGTTAATTAGTACTTTTATTACTTAGGAATCATATGAATAGTAGTATGCAATCAGGACTAGATAGATACCCAAAGTGTGTGATTTAGTGTCTACATTTTCCCCACTTTATGTTGTTGAGAAAAATATCGATAAAAAAGTAGATAAAAGATGTGTACCGATAACCATGTAGATTGATGGCGAAAAGTGTACCAAGAGACAAGGAAAAAAATATGAAGCCTGGAAACTAAAGAAGAGGACGTGCAAAAAGATGATGATGGTGATGATGACCCTAGGGTGAGATAGCATGTGTAGATGTTACGTGTGTACCTATTTTTGATGTCGATGTTGGTGTGATATGATGATGTGATTGATGTTATTAATTAATGTTGTGTGATGTGATGTGACTACCACTTCCCATAAGGACATACCTACAAAAGAGAATAACAATTGAGTAGTCAAATGCACATGTATATAATCAAAATGAGTAAAAAATATGTAAAAATGTGAAAAGGAACTTGTGCACCTGATCGTGATGAGTGAAAAGTGTTGAAAGGATCATGTAGAAGAATACGTTTTTGGGCGATCTCACACCACCGTATTGCATTGTGTGTGAGTTTTTGGGCAATCTCATGCCAAGACATGGAAGAAGTATAGGGAGGAAATTCTGGTGTCATCCTCCAACCTTTAATAGCTTCCCATGATGTGAGAACCACTATAGATGGTGTGTAAAAATCTGATTTGTTTCGAATATTTTTGATCCAATGTGAAAGTAGAAAGAATTGTGTAGTGCATGCATGTCGAGTGTTAAGGACTGTGTGCCCTATAAAATACGCTATGTGAAGTGATAAGAAATGTGTTGAATTGAAAAATGTTGTGTAACTACCCCTATCACAGGTGTCTAGGAAGGGTCGAGGGCGCCCATGCGTTATTTTCCTAGTTTATGTGTTGGAGACTGTGTTGTACTGAGGACCCAAGTTAGGATCTGGGTCATTTCTATGACTGGTGACTGTGTTTTAAAGCACTAAATTGTGTTGTGTGATGACTGTGAATTGTTATGTGGGGTGACTGATTCACCCAAATGATTCCCCCTTGTTTGGGGTGCATGCGACATCGATGAGGAGTACGTGGCCCAAAGAAGGACCGACCGATGTGCTAAAATTGATGCCCTACATTAGGGAGGAAGTGTGCTTAGTAGAAACCAAGGCACATGAAAAAAAGTGGTTAGGAGACAAGTGTTAGTACAAGCAAGACAAATACTCATCTAAGATGTAGCTAGTAAATAAGTAGACAATGTGTAAGATAAGAGGCAAGAAGACAATGTAAACATGAAAGAAGACAAAGTAGACCTTGAAAAGTGGGTTTCAAACATGGTACATCACTCACGATGTCACAAGACAAAGAATGTCATAGTGGCTGCAAACATACAAACAATCAGAGAACAATCAAGACATAGGGAAAAACCCACAGATAATGACAAGCAATGACAGTTAAAAGCAAGCAATGTAACAGACAACCATGGAAGCAAGTAGATCTACACGATAAATGTTACACACGAAGCACCCGTTAGAATGTTATAAAGATAAAAAGTATGTGAAAGTGTGTATAATCTAATACAGTAATGTGCTACAAAAATTAAACAATAGAACCTATAGTGTACGAATGTGGATGCCCCAGGAGCCGTTGTGGGACTATTAAATATGTATTTCACCAAGCATCCATGTTGCGTGTAAGGATTTTTATAGAGTCTATGATCACAACTATAAAGCAAGTGAACGTGCATGTGTATATGGAAAGATAATGACATACAAGATATATGTCTAGCATGTATAAAGAGTGTACATGTAACAAGTAAATGTAAGCAATACTAAGTGCGACAAAGATATGCAGTATGTTGTGGATGAGATGGAATGGAATGCAGTATGAGTGTGATAATAGCCGCATGCCCCCCTAGTGTATGAGAATGAGTGTGTATGAGATGAGGTTTATTTATACATGCCCCCTCAACAGTAAATAATGAACCATAAAACAAGAGTGTGTCATCGGGAAATGGTTTGAATGTGTGCGCTAGAAAGATGTGATCGATAAAGCGTAGAGAATAGTGAGTGAGTGAGTGACTGAGTGAGTGAATACGTGAATGTAGTGAGTGAACGCGTGAGTGTGGTGAGTTCCATTTTAGATGTATACCCTCAACAGTCGAGTATGGACTGTGGAACTATAGTATGTCATAGGGTAATGAACACAGTGTGTATAAGTAGATGCAAGAAAGATATGTTGAGAATGTGTAGAGTATATGCTACAAGAAAGAGATGTGTTGAGTGCACGATGTGTGTAGTGTGTAGTGTATTGGATGCCCTCAACAGTCAAGTGTGAACCATAGCACGAGAGTGCATCATCATGTAATGATCGATGTTTATGTGTACTATCGCTTAAGATGCATAACATTGAGTGGATTATTTAGTGGCTTTCCCAAGAGAGTGATAAGGTGATAGGCGTTGCTACCAAGCTTGTCAAGTAATAATATAAGGATCAAGTTAGTTAGGCTTGAATTTTCCTTTGAGAGGAGCATCAGTGCTCATGTTTTTCTAATTTTCTTTTCATACAAGATCACCCACATTAAACTCACGAGGGTGAGTTTTGCGATTGTATGCTTGGTCGAGGTGAGATTGATATGAAAAAAGATGTTCAAGATCTTGTACGTGGTGAGAATCAAGAATTTATAACTCATGTAATTATTTTTTGTGATATTTATTGTCTTGAAGTATACCTTTGATCGAAACGTGTAATGATGGTATCTCGAGTTCTAGTGAGATGATGACCTTAGTACCATAGACTAGTGAAAAGGGAGTGGCATTAGTGGGTGTATGCACAATAGTACGAAAATCCCAGAGAGCGTATAAGAGCTTATTATGCCATTCGTCACCACTCACAGCAATAGTATTTTGTAATATTTTGACAATAGTCTTATTAGTGGCCTCAGCTTGGTCATTTCCCTTTGGGTAATAAGGAGTAGAGAAATATTGTTTAATTTTGAATTTTGCGCAAAAACTTTTTAACATCCTTATTTTTGAAAGAAGATCCATTATGAGTGATAATGACAGAGGGAATGAAAAAACATGTAATGATGTGAGTAGTGATGAAACCAAAAATATCATAACCAATTGTGGTGTGTAGTGGGGCTGCTTCAACCCATTTAGTAAATTAATCTATGGCAGTAATAATAAACTTGTGTCCATCGACCGATTCCAAATTAATCATGCCAATAAGATCGAAGCCCCATAGAGAAAATGGTCATTTCGGTGCAAATAGATGGAGATCATATGTAGGCACAGATTATTGTGTTTTTGACATTTATCGTAGGATGTAGCGTATTCGAGGTAATCTTGCTCCATGGTAGGCCAATAATAGCCATGTCGTAATAGCTTTTGTGACATAGCTTTTCCAGAGAAGTGGTCATTGCATAGGCTTTCATGTATATGAGAAATAGTGATGGGATGTTAACGAGTCCCAGACATCGCAACAAACATTTTTCAAAGGCATGCTTAAATATTTCCATCCCGATGATGACATAACATGTGGCCTCATGTCACAAAAGAAGGGCTTCATGAGGTTGCAGACCATCGGGAATGGTTTGTCGATAGAGAAAGTTGTAAATTGGAGTGAACCATTCGGGGTTGTCATGATTGGGCATGATGTCACAAGTGCTTAGTAGTAGGGTAGAAGTGGAAGGTTGTCACAAGTACTAAATAATGAACGTGTCCTTCTCATAAGCGATATCTTGAGGGATAAGTGATGTCACACTAGCCATAGCATCTGCATGTCGATTGTCTTTATGGGGATAGCAGTGAGAGAGTAGGACTCAAAGGTAGCTAAGAGATCCTTAACAAGCATATTATATGGAATTAAATGCCCCTCTTTTGTGTGATATGTGTCATTAAATTGATTGATAATGAGTTGTGAATCACCATGTATGCAGATATGTTAGATAAGAAGCTTGCGAGTGGTAGTGAGGCCGAGGATGAGGGATTCATACTCGATGATGTTATTAGTGTAGGAAAACCCTAAGCGGTATGCAAAGGGGAGAGGATCATCGTGCGGAGTGATGAAGACTATCCCAGCCCCGAATGCTAGAGTGACAAATGAGATTCGTTAAAATACATGGTCCAAGTATTAGAGTTGATCACGTAATTAGTGAAGTCACCGTAAAAGGAATCGAGAGATAGGAGATGCATCATGCATAGGTGCTTGACTAGTTGATCCCAATAACTAGGCCTTTGATTTATTTTTGTGGAATTAATTTGAAGTCAAATTCGATAAGTAGCATGACCCAAACACGCCAAACATCCTAAAATATGTGTGCGAAATAAAATATATCATAGTGGATTGACTTTGGTGATAATATTGACCTCATTGTTAATAAGGTAATGCCGCAACTTGTATGCTACAAAGACAAGACTAAGACATAGTTTTTCAACATAACTATAGTTGTATTCATAAGAAATTAGAGTCCAATTGATATAATATACATCTCATTCGCGTTGTGAATCATCATGTGATTTGATAAAATCTAAAAGCAAAGATCTGCTTTAAATGTATACAATGAAATATAAATGTTAAACAATTTATTTAATTTTAACTATGAAAGTAAATGAGAGGGGCAAGGTACTTATCTTAATTTTAATTATCTTGTTGTGAGTCTGGATTGGAAAATATGATGAAACAGAAGCACAAAATGTCACAATGAAACACAAAATAATGTAACAGAGGTGGAAATTACTATACTGGGGCGCCTAAAGAGGGAAAAAGGTGCCTGCATGCACCCTAGACCTGTTTCTAGGTGCCTAGGTCTGTAGAAAAGATCATATCATGGTTCAGATATGGTCACTAGGGCTTCACACTTGTTTTCCTTTGGTCATCTGTATGTCGCACTTGGATCGCCGAGGTACTGTAAACCTGCACATAAATATCCTCCAACAAAACCCTCAAAAAGACATCAAATCCTAAAAAGAAAGATGCAAAATGAGGGGTCGGAGTGTCCTTAGATGTAACAATGGTGAACTTACAACTGAGTGTTGCACTACATCTCAGACCCAATGTATTTCTATGTGCTTGTGTGTGTAATAGTGCTCAAGGTTTCCCTCGCACCAATGTTGCCAAGATAATGGGTGGTAGCTAGATAAAATGCAAATGTGTGGATGGAATAGAATGAAATCCCCTTCATATGTAGTGTGTATGCAAAATAGTGTGCCCAAATGCAATCCCTTCATGTATGTAGAAATCTAGCCCTTGATAAGAATTTTTTTCCCTTATGATGGTATGTATGTTGTGTTTATATAGGGATCTCTTTCTTGAATTTTAACACTAATGACCCGACATTCGACTAGTACCTCAAGATATGAGAGGAAAAAAATGAAAAGACCGACATCAAATGTCAAACATAAGATCAAACATAAAGAGAACATGGGAACCTAGGATGGACGGGAGCGCGACACTATTGTCCATTCCGGGCACTAGTGTCAGAGACAAGTGACGATAAGTGAGTGAAGGCTGACCAATAGGGATCCCTATGACTGACAAGAACCGTGTGTATGAGTGAAAAGTGTGAAAGATAAAAGTAATATAAACCAACAAGACAAGAAGATGGACTATGGAATGGGTCATCAATGAATACTTTTCTTATGTAAGCTCCATATATAAAACAACATACTTTGCAATTTAGTAAATAGTAGTAAGTGTGTGATTTTGTGTCTACGTCGTGTTATGCTAGGAGGGCCCCAAAGCATGAAATGTGGCAAAAATATATAGTAGGAAAGGTCGCTCACCCGGAGGGACTATGACGGAGTGGGTTTAAGAGGTAAATTTTAATAGCATTAAAGGCTTGTTAGCGAGTGATCATCCCGGATAAAATGAGTATATTTCTTCATCGAATGTGTGAATGGTTGGGTCTTATCAGCAAGTTGTGCAATAAAACATCAAATAACTTGAATTATTCCTTTGTAAGGAGTGTAATTGATGCAAATTTTGATATTGTGGCATGTCAACAATTACCCTGATTTTATTGGGGTCTATTTCAATGTCGCGCTATGACATAATGTACCCAAGGAGTTTTTCAGTTGTGACCCTAAAAATGCACTTTTTTGGATTCAAGCGCTCATTATATTGGCGTAATCATTCAAAGAGTGTGCATAGATCTTGGGCATGTGTGGATTGGTGTCATGATTTAACAAGTATATCATCAACATAATCTTTGATAATATTGTGAATATAATCATAGAAAATGTATCATTGCTCGTTGATATGTGGCCTCGGCGTTTTTGAGGCTAAAGGGCATAACCGTGTAACAAAAAATTCCCCATGGCATGGTAAAAGAATTTTTCTCTTAGTTAGTTGGATTAATTTTGATTTGGTTATAACTAACGAAGCCATCCATGAAAGATAGAATGTCATAATCGGTTACGGAACCAACGATGGCATCGATGTGAGGTAAGGGGAAACTATACTTGGGACAAGATTTATTTAAATCATGGAAGTATGTGCAAAAGCGGACTGTTGTCAATTTCATGACAAGAATAATGTTAGATACCCATTCCGGATAATCGACTACACGAATAAAATCAAAATCTAGTAGTCGTTGGATTTCTTCTTTGACTAGGAGAGCAACTTTTGGGTGTATTTTATGGATTTTCTGCTGAACGGGTTTGGCACCAAGGTTAAGAATGATGTTATGCATGGAAACCGATGGGTCAATACTAGGCATATCACTATAATCCCATATGAAAATGTTAGAGAATTCCTGAAGAAATTTTTTGATATCTTTTTTCTTATCAGGCGTGAGAGAAGCAACTAACATAACTATTCGCGGGTGATCAGAATTGTCGAGGTTGTATTGGATAGTATCTTTATTGAAAAGAGATTATCGATCCTCAATGTATGGATCAGTAGGAATAGTATCATGAGGATTATTATTTTCATTGGGTGTATCAAACTCTCGAAAGTAATCAGTAGCATTAATAAGTAATGGAGAATGCCACTTACGATGAAAATAAGGGAGGTGATTGTAAAATCCCATGTATTCCATAATAGAATCATTAGTTGCAAAAGTGTATAAATGATCCCAAGCAGTAGCAAGAGAAGCACTGATGAGGTTTGGGTATACCAAATGAAACGAAGAAGTATGCAATGTATTATAAGCTTTTGAAGAAGTCATAGATGGGAGATGGTACTCCAAACCAAATTTTTTAGATTGAGTAGGAATAGCCCAGGGTTCTGTAACTCCTTTTCCTTGCGGGCCTAAACCGCTACCGGAGAAACCATAACATTGCAAATATTTATATTCAATACCATAATTAGAAAAATCATAAGTAGAAGAACTGGGAATGCTATCGGAAGGCTCAATAGAATGACAATATGCAAAAGGTGATGGATCAGCTGGAATGTAAGGAAATTACTTGGATAAATAAGAATATCAACAACAAGATAACACCAAAGAACATAATATTGTAGATAACTGATCACAATATGCAAGTAGAATAGCTTAACAACTTCAAGGGGGAAACCTCCAAACCATAAAATAAGACTCAAATGCTCAATATGATACTGAACTACTACCTATTAACCCCTATAATATACTATTCATATGTTATGGCCATCACCAAGCCCGACCCACTAATAATAATATAACATATATGAAAGAGATACATCATGATAAGAAGTTATGATAGCCACAAGTCGGCTATATACATCCAATGTATGATATATGATTAAGGGTGTAGCATGCCCCTCCCCTTTGAAGCAACATTATCCCCAAAGTTGAGAAGCTTTGGATGTTGTTGCAGGAAATTTGTATCCTCCCAAGTTGTGTCTTCACTGTCTATCTTTTTCCACTTGATCAAATACTCAGTGATGACCCTTGTCCTCAATCTCTTAGTGTGTGTTTGAAGGATGCATTTTGGTTCCAAGATGATTCTTCCCTCCTTGTCAAGCTTTGGTAACACTGTTTACACTAATATCGTCTATACAATTGCCTTCTTTAGGCAATATACATGGAAGACTGGATGTATTCGAGTGGTTGGAGGAAGTTTCAGTTTGTATGCTACATTGTCAATCTTTTGTAATACTTGATAAGGACCATAATACTTAGGTGAAAGATTATTATCCTTTATCTGTTGTTTCAAGGACATTTTCTTATATGGTTGTAAACGCACAAAAACCCAATCACCGACTTCAAAATGTATTTCACTGTGATGTTGGTCTGCCTACTACTTCATGCAATTTTGTGCCATGGAAAAGTTCTCCCTAAGACTAGAAAGTACCTCTTGTTAGTGTTTCATATGTTCTTCAACTACTCGAACCCTTGGTTGGACTCTCAAAGATGAGGTGATGGATGGTGGATGGTACCCATATAATACCAAGAAAGGAGAAATTTTAGATGAAGTATGAAAGGAGGTGTTATACCACCATTTTTCCAGTGGTAACCATTGGACCCACCTTGTTTGCTTATCTGAGGTAAAAAAATGAAGATATCCCTCCAAGAACTTGTTCACTACCTTTTTTTCCCATTAGACTTGGGATGATAAGATGAACTACAAGCTAGTTACATGCCCAAGAATGAGAACAATGTAGTCTAAAAATTACTAGTAAAGATAGGATCGCGATCACTTACTATAGTCTTTGGTGTCCCATGTAGCTTTTGAACTATATTCATGAAGGATTTTCCTACTGTACTTGCAAAAAATGGATGTGATAAGGCACAAAAATGGGAATATTTGGTGAGTCTGTCTACCACCACCATGATTACATTTTTCCCTTCAAATTTAGGTAATCCTATGATGAAGTCCATGGACACCTCTTCCCACCTCTAGCTAGGAATAAATGGAGGTTGTAAAAGACCCAAGGACTTAATTATTTCACCCTTATTTTGCTAACAAACCATGCATTCTGCCACAAATTTTCAGACATCCCCTTTTAACCCTTCCCAGAAGAATTTTTTCTTGATTCGATGATAAGTCTTCAAGAAGACATAATGCCCCCTACTGGAGAAGCATGGAGCTCAGATAGAACCCTATTTTTAGGGGTTGAATTCTTACATAGGTATAATATATCTTTATACCATAAAGCATCTCCTTTCCATACAAATTTATCTGACATGCTTGGATCCTGTTGGATATTTTGTGTACACAGGTCATTTTTCCATTCAGACCTTGCATCCTCTATCCAATCCTTCTGTAATATAGGTATGGCACACAACAATTCCTCAGCTGATTCATCCTTCCGAGATAGAGCATCAACAACTACATTCTCTTTCCCTTTATTGTATATTATCTCAAAATCGTTCCCCAATAGTTTTTAGACCCATTTATGTTGTTCTTTAGATGATAAATGTTGCTCTAAGAAGTACTTCAAACTATCATGATCTGTCTTTACTTTGAAATGTCTACCCATAAGATATGGTCTTCATTGCTTCACTTCATAAAGTATGGTTAGAATTTCCTTCTCATAAAATGGTTTTGCTACATTCTTACATTTGAACTGGCACATTTCAAAGGCAATGAGTTGACCTTCTTACCTGAGTATTGCCCCATACCATACCCTAAAGCATCACATTCAACAATGAATGTTTTGGAAGAATCTAGGGTGGCTAGAATTAGAGTTGTGCACATGGCCTCCTTCAAATTCTCAAATGTCATAGTAGCTTCCTCATTCCAATGGAAATATTCCTTCTTTAATAAAGTTGTGAGTGGTGTTGCTATACTACCATAATTCCTTACACATCTCTGATAATAACTTGTATGCCCTAAAACTCCTTGGTGTTTTTTAGGTTTTAGGAACCTTCCATTCAAGCATGGATTTTATCTTGTTAAGATCCACTTTAACACCTTCATAAGAGACAATAAGACCCAAATATTAAACCTCCTTGACTCCAAAAGAAAACTTAGAAGGATTTACATAAATTTGATGTTGTTCAAGAGTTTCCAACAACTTATTTACATGTTGCAGGTGTTCCTCCCATGTTTTACTATATATTAATATTATCATCAAAGAACACTAAAACAAACTTCCACATAAATGGATTAAAGATAGAATTCACAAAGATTTGAAATGTAGAGGGTGCATTTGTTAGTCTAAAAGGCATTACCAAGAACTCATAATGGCCTTCACGTGTTCTGAAGGTTGTTTTATGAATATATTCATCCCTGATTCTAATCTGATGATATCCGGAACAAAGATGGAGTTTTATAAATTAAACATCACCATGCAACTCATCTAACAAATCATCATTTATAGGAATAAGAAACTTATATTTGACTATGTGCTTATTGAGTTCCCTGTAATTTTGACACATGCACCAATTGTCACCTTTTTTCCGTACCATCACTATAAGAGAAGAGTAAGCACTCTGACTATGATGAATAATTCATGCTTCTAACATCTCTTGTATTATCTTCTCAATTTATTTCTTTTGCATATAGGGGTACCATAAGGTTTGATGTTGGGTAGTTGACTCCCTGGTACTAGCTAGATGGCATGGTCATGGTCTCTTTTTGGAGGTAAACCCTTTGGCATATCTCCAAACAAACTGAGTACTCATCTATAACTTCTTGCATATTTGAGGGTATAAATGTATTTGACTAATGTGCTTCCAATTAAAATAGTTGTGCCATAAACCCCTCTGCACCTTTTCTAAGCAATTTTTGCATCTAGTGAGAGCTCACCAACTGTGGGGACTTTGCTCTTAATCCTTTTAGTTTAAAAGTCCTCCCATCTAACTGAAATCACATGAACAACTCTTGGAAATTCATTTCAATGGCTCCCAAGGTGGTAAGCCACTGAACGCCTAACACAATGTCTGTTCCTCCCATGGCAATGACATACATAGGGCTAGTTAGTAAGTAATCTCCCATAGTGAGATTAATGTTATGGAATTTTCCTAAACAACTAACAATTCCCCCATCAACGATCATTACTTAACATTCTAGAGCTAGATAAAAAAAGTAGTTCAAGCATACCGTCAACTTATGATTGATGAAGTTGTGATTACTTTCCAAATCAATCAACACTGTTACCCTCTGTTTTTTAAGAATCCAACCAATTTGAATGTTTGGGGAGTTTTAATACCTAAAATTGCATGACATGATATTGTTGGCTGGGGATCTCCTAATTCCTCCTCTGGCTCTACCTTTTCGTCTTCTTCATTAGGCCCCTCAATGTAGAACAACTTATTTTTAACACACTTATGTCATGGTCCATATTTGCTGTCACAATTAAAACATAACCCTTTAGCTCTCTTTTATCCAATTTGTTGAGGTGTTAGTCTAACTGACCGAGAGAATGATGGTGGCAAGGTGCTACGATCTCTGATATTAGTGACATTTTGTCTGCTGATGGAAATAAAATTTTCCTCTTCCCTACGTGTCATGATAATAGAATCTGAAACCTTATAAGGATTAAAAATAAACACCTCATTCTCAATTTGTTCTTTAAGACCCTTGAGAAA
Organism: Taxus wallichiana var. yunnanensis; assembly: GCA_018340775.1. NCBI lineage: Eukaryota > Viridiplantae > Streptophyta > Pinopsida > Cupressales > Taxaceae > Taxus > Taxus wallichiana. Next base: position 953,723,008 of record CM031242.1, read on the forward strand.
TATGTCATTCAGATTCTCTTCAATAATATTTTCCACTGCAAGGAAAGGTTTTGTAATTGATGAATGTAATCCTTGAATGATCATGTTTGTCTTAACTTTGCTAATTGGATGAAATAATTCTATGACACACTAGAACTATAGTGCAATTACAAATCTTCGGTGAATATTGTCCATGTAACATTGAGACCACTCTTTTATCTTTGAGTGCATAACCATCGATACCAAACAAATTGGTCATGTTTGAGATACAAGGATGCCATGGTAACCTTTTGTCCCGATGGAATCTGATGTAGATCGAAGGAATTATCCATTTGGATAACACATTTCCACTTTCAGAATCACGTTACGAGCTTGCAAAGTGTTTATATTTGGATTGGGCATGCTCGAAGATCCACCCTAGCTAGTTTTTCTATTACTTTGACCTCAAGATCTACCTTGGTTGATATGAATATGATTGAGTTATGGCTGATTAAGAAGAAGAGGATGACTCGCTAGATTTGAACTGAATTGGTGAATGAAATCCTCCAATCGTTGTCCAATATTTTCTACATCTTCTTTCTTATTCATTCTAAACTCAAGGTTTCGTAGCTCAAACTCAAGTTGGCTTACCTTATGGTCCATCGAAGTAAACCCTAGCCCCGAGGACTTTATAGTTACCCCTTCTGACTCTATCTCCTTAGCTATTATCTCATCCTTGTCTGGGGTTTTACCTAGAGTGATGGGATTATTTTTGCCTCTTGTGGAAGGCCCTGCCATGATGCCCCAAAAGGGTAGGATTTAGGGATTAAGGTAAAATTTTAGGGTTTGGTATTTTGATATTAATTCAAATAGATATGAAAAAATTAAAGAATGAACTGAAACTAATTTTTTATCTTCTTTCCGAAAATGTAAAGAACTTGGAAAAATTCCACAATTTGCAATCAATAGAGCAAATTTATCAAAAAATTAAAAATTGATGTAACTTTTGCAAAATAGGTCAAAATATCTTGAAATTTGGAGAGGAGCTTACTCGATTGATTTCACAAAACCCAAAAAAATTGTAGAAAAATTAGCTACCAAAGTGGAGATATAGCTAATCCTTTGAAATTAGAGCTTTGACGTAGTTCTGACCAAGATCAAGCTCGGATACCACTTGTAAGGAAATTACTTGGATAAATAAGAATATCCGCAGCAAGAGAACACCAAAGAACACAATATTGCATATAAATGATCACAATATGCAAGTAGAATAGCTTAGAAACTTTGAGGGGGCAACCTCCAAACCATACATTAAGACTCAAATGCTCAATATGATGTTGAACTACTACCTATTAACCCCCATATATACTATTCCTATGCTATGGCCATCACCAAGGATGACCCGCTAATAATAATATAACATATATGAAAGAGATACATCATTATAAGAAGTTACGATAGCCATAATTTGGCTATATACATCCAATGTAAGATATATGATTAAGGGTGTAACATGAAACACCATAGACAACTCCCTGATAGAGGAATTTAAGCCGTGTATGGAGAGTTGAAGGGACCGCATGCATGGCATGGATCCAAGGCTACCCAAGAAGAATATTATAATTAAGATTGTTGGGAATTGCATGACATGAAATAGATAGCATACATGGAATGATAGTAATAGGGAGGAAAATGGTACCCAAGACACACTTGGGGATATTGTCAAATCTGTGAATAGAGAATGATGAAGGAGAAAAATTTTATTCAGAAATACCCAACTGATAGAGGAAAGAAATATTATAGATGTTGAGGCCGGAACCATTATCAACTAGGGCATGCTTAACCCCGATATTATTGATACAAACTTGAATATACAAAGGGGGGTCATGCTCTAAATTGTTTGTGAGGGCAACTCATCGGATGTGAATGTAATGTGATCTTTATTAAGAGATAAAGCTTATGATAGACATATTCAGGTGATGTGTGAGGATTGATATAATTATTGGCTAAATATGATTTGAGCTCATTGATACAATCAAGATGATTCTGCAAATAAACGTGGATGGAAACATCCATGAGGATGAGTGCCTAAGAAAAGAAATAAAGAAGAATGAAGACCCAAGAGTGTTCGAGCGATTCAAGTTCACCAAATGATTAAAAAAATATTGAATATATAAATGCCTAATACTAATTACAATGTAGCAGTAAATGAGTAAATAATTAAGTACAAAGTAGCCCCAAATAAGTAAGCAATTAAATATTGAAACCCTAGTTGCAAAAGAGAGGTAGAGAGACTTAGCTGATTCACGAATAATCCCAGACTATGCCAAACCGACAAAATGATGAACATAGAGGTAAAAATGTTGCACTGAGCCTCATAAAATTGTAGGAGCGTTGAAGTGTGCTGGATTGGGGCACCCGTGTAGGGTCAGGGGCACCAGAGACCTACCTAGGCACCTGTGACTACTCAGAAACACATAAAACTAGCTTCGCTGGATCACGAGATGTTCGTTGTCCTTCGCTTCTTGTCGCTAGTATGTTGCACCAAGTTCGTATATGATTTCCTATAACCTGTAATGAAGAAATGACCTGTAAACCCCTCAAAAGCACATCAAATATCAAAAAGAAAATAATGCAAATGAGGGGTCAAACTGTCCTCAAATGTCAAACAAGTGATCTTACGAATGAGCATTGCACTACATTTCAAACCCAATGTAGTTCTATGTATGTGTGCGGAATTGTGCCCTAGGTGGCTCTTGTGAGTGAAGCACTTGTGATAGTGAGCGAGTAGATAGATGTAAGAAATATAAGTAGATGTGTGCATGAAAAAATGAACTTCCCCTCCTATGCGTGTATGTAAAAGTATCAATCCCTTGCCCTTGTGTGTGGATGTTAGATGGATGCTTGAATGCTCTTGATAATGGCCTTTAAATGCAACCTTAGGTGGTGATAGCTAATGCTTAGTGCTTGGTCCTTTATTATGATCGCATAACTTTATATGTATATATTCCCTTGCTTGAATTTTGTAATTAACCCCAAAAATTCCGAATACCAAAAATATAAGATGCCAAAACAATTAGAAATGACCCAAAAGATATGAACAAAGTATAAAGAGGTCAGGGGTACCCAGAGGGGACGGGGGCACCTAGCCCTAGCATCTTGGCTAGGCGTTTGATCAGGGGATCATTTTTTAAAGTTCCCTAAACATCCCTAAATGGTTTTAGTGTAGAAGATCATCTCGAGAGCTTTCCAACGACTGTAAGAACGCGACAAACGGACATCGGGAGCTCTAGATATGTTCGGTCAAAGTTCAGACAGCGGGAAAGTCAACTCTGGTCAACTGGTCAATATTGGACCGAATCGCACTGTGACACGTGGCTTGCCAACACTCGTCAAATTCACTCGATTTGCCTATTGGGAGACGACAAGTGGAATATATGCTAATTACCGAGTTAATTTATTTCTAGGCCACATTGTATGGGTCGAAATTATAATTACTTGGTAAGGCCACTTTCCAAATGCCACATATATATATTAATGTTTAAAACATTAGTATGAACCACAAAAATGCATATGCTTTGACCACGTTAGAAGGTGGTGAAGCGGTTGTTAGGGGGCATTAGACCCATGCGTGGAAACTTCCACGTGGTGAACAAGGTGGTAGGGGGCGGTTATGCTCCAAACTTCATTTGCGTGGAGGAAGGCTTTAAAGCCTAAACCAATACAAAACCGCCCACCCCTCCAAATGCCGATCAATGGGGATTTTAACCCATTTAAAAATGCAGCCACGCCAAACTTGGGATTTAATCCCATTAAAACATGTAATCCGCCCAAATGGAAATATTTTATCCCAATTTCTATATGCACAGTGAGGCTAAAATAGCCTAAGGATAATATGCAAGTGCATTATTTTTGGGCCCTAAAAATGTATAAATAGGGTACCTAGTTCATTGTAATGGACACACCGGCACAATGGAGAAGCTCATTGCTAGAGCGCAGAACGGTGGACACCGGTGCAACAGAAACACACAACTCAAGCTTATTATTTGTTAAGCTCGTTGTGGGATGTGTGAACAGGTATTGTCTATTGGCCTATTATTTTAGGCAATATTAGATGGAATATTTGTGATTGGGAGTGAAATGTAAACTACCCAATAGGCCCATTGAGCCACACCAATTACTTGCAAATCCTGGATTGTCGACCGGAGTGCTAGCTTCGCATTGTTTGCATCGGGAAGGCCGATCACAGCCGAAGGAGATTGTGCACGGGAAGGTGGAAGTCGGGTGCTATTTTTCACCCTTGTCGTCCGAAGTTCGGTGTACTGATAGGCAAGTAAAATTCCATTAGGTTTTCTTGTGAAAGTACTATTGTAACTTACAAGTTTTGACTAGTGGAACGGTTCGATCACGAACCCGGAGACGTAGGCAATTGCCGAACTCCGTAATCAATCTGTGTGCAATTTTCATTATTGTCTTGCATTATTTTAAATTGATTACTTAAAAGGAGTAAATTATCGGCAAATAATTAAAGCCTACAAGGGTCCGAGATCAGGTCGTAATAATCTGGTTATTTTCGGATCAAGTTTGGTATCAGAGCTGGTAATCGACACCTGCAAACTTACTAATCTTCGAAGCAAGTTGGTATGGAGCAGGTTAATCAGTACAGGTTGCTTTGACAGGGATGGCATTGGCTTGTACTTCTGGATTTCCAGATTGGTGGGATAGACTGAGAGACAGGTTTAACATACTCAGTAATTTTCTCGCATTTCTATTTGGATGAATCCATTGTATCTCATATGCAGATAAAACTAGAAAACTATTGTGTTAGGTAGAATGTATTGGTAAGACCCCTTTGAGGGCAACGTTTGTATACATCTAACCAGACATGGCACATTAGTTAAAGACCCAATTCTGGGCAATGTTTGTACTCTGTTATACTTGCATTAGTAAGACCCCCAGAGGGCAATTATTTTGGTGATTTTGCTAACACCATAAAATGCAGTATATTTTCCTTGTTTAGTCATTGTTCGCGCAGGAGGAGAAAATGAAGTCAATCCACATTGCAATGCAGTGGAGAAAGACCAATCTCGTAATGCAAAGTCAAGAAATGGCAGAAAGAGTTCCTCATCCTAGAAGAAGGATATTAAGAGGAATTTTTGTGCTCATTGCCAGAGGAATGGGCATCGGGTGGAAAATTGCTGGAAACTGCATCCATCTCGCCATCAGAGTAATGGCAAGCCACAGATGGAATGGAGGCCTATTGGAAAGGCGAAGAAGTTTCTACTCAACCACCAGTTGACAAGTCAACCCAGGACTAGGTAATACCTGAAAGTGAAAGTCCTTTAAAATGGGTAAGTCAACAATTTTTCAATTATATATTGCATAATTTAGATTGATGAATCGTATGCAGTATTAAGTTTGGAGATCAGATTCTGTGAGAAAATGCTGAGAGAAAGGTTTACAATACTCAGTGGATTTTCTTACTTAGAAAATTTGATTAATGCTCCAAATATATCTCCTAATCAGCTTGTGAGTACATGTTACAGCTTGGATACAGGATTTGACTCATATAAAGCTTGGAGATTGATCTGCCATTATTACAGACATTAGAGTTCGGAGAGATCAGCTCGGAACTTCATTCTGTGTAGAGGCATTGTGACCGTGCAGCAGAATGGTAGTTGAATCACCGTTGGCATTGATGTCAGGTCGAAACTTCATTCTGTGTAGAGGCATTGTGACCGTGCAACAGAATGGTACCTGATATTGTATGTCAACAAGCGGAGCTCTCAAAGTATCAGCTCAGAACGTCATTCGGTGTCAAGGCATTGCAACCACACATTCGAATGGTAGCTGATCAACAGACTTAGCATCATGCATCGGAGGCTCGAGGTCTTGAAAGAGGCTTAGCATCATGCATCGGAGGCGTTGAGGTCTGTAACAGACTTAGCATCATGCATCGGAGGCTCGAAGTCTTGAAAGAGGCTTAGCATCATGCATTGGAGGCGTTGAGGTCTGTAAAGGGACAAGGCATTGTCCATCATTGACATCGGATCAATCAAAGCTCTACGTAACATGGAGTTCCTTCAAACCAGTTCGGATTCTGTAGAATCAACTTGGAACCAGGAGCTGTGTTATAGAGTTAAAGAAGATCCTTGTTGTCAGATATCAAGAAGCTTAACACCGTATAGAAGGAGCGTTGAGGTTTCATACAGAAACTTAGCACCATCAAGCGGAGGTGTGGAGGTCTTCTTCGGATATCAGAGTGGCGCAGCGGAAGCATCATGGACCCATAACCCACAGGTCCCAGGATCATAACAGAGTTGTCGAAATGAGAAGGTTGGAGGAGAAGACCCAAGGTTCTACTACAGCAGCACTTCCGAGGTGGCAGCAAAGTTTTCAGATTCAGAACAGTATGGAAGCTTTTTGGGACAAAAAGCTTTTTTCAGTGGGGAGGTGTGATCAGGGGATCATTTTTGAAAGTTCCCTAAACATCCCTAAATGGTTTCAGTGTAGAAGATCATCTCGAGAGCTTTCCAATGACTATAAGAACGCGACAAACGGACATCGGGAGCTCTAGATATGTTCGGTCAAAGTTCAGACAATGGGAAAGTCAACTCTGGTCAACTAGTCAATATTGGACCGAATCGCACTGTGACACGTGGCTTGCCAACACTCGTCAAATTCGCTCGATTTGCCTATCGGGAGACGACAAGTGGAATATATGCTAATTACCGAGTTAATTTATTTTTAGGCCACATTGTATGGGTCGAAATTATAATTACTTGGTAAGGCCACTTTCCAAATGCCACATATATATATTAATGTTTAAAACATTAGTATGAACCACCAAAATGCATATGATTTGACCACGTTAGAAGGTGGTGAAGCGGTTGTTAGGGGGCATTAGACCCATGTGTGGAAACTTCCACGTGGCGAACAAGGTGGTAGGGGGCGGTTATGCTCCAAACTTCATTTGCGTGGAGGAAGGCTTTAAAGCCTAAACCAATACAAAACCGCCCACCCCTCCAAATGCCGATCAATGGGGATTTTAACCCATTTAAAAATGCAGCCGCACCAAACTTGGGATTTAATCCCATTAAAACATGTAATCCGCCCAAATGGGAAATATTTTATCCCAATTTCTATGTACGGGTGAGGCTAAAATAGCCTAAGGATAATATGCAAGTGCATTATTTTTGGGCCCTAAAAATGTATAAATAGGGTACCTAGTTCATTGTAATGGACACACCGGCGCAACGGAGAAGCTCATTGCTAGAGCGCAGAACGGTGGACACCAGTGCAACGGAAACACACAACTCAAGCTTATTATTTGTTAAGCTTGTTTGTGGGATGTGTGAACAGGTATTGTCTATTGGCCTATTATTTTAGGCAATATTAGATGGAATATTTGTGATTGGGAGTGAAATGTAAACTACCCAATAGGCCCATTGAGCCACACCAATTACTTGCAAATCCTGGATCGTCAACCGGAGTGCTAGCTTCACATTGTTTGCGTCGGGAAGGCCGATCACAGCCGAAGGAGATTGTGCGCCAGGAAGGTGGAAGTCGGGTGCTATTTTTCACCCTTGTCGTCTGAAGGTCTGGTGTACTGATAGGCAAGTAAAATTCCATCAGGTTTTCTTTTGAAAGTACTATTGTAACTTACAAGTTTTGACTAGTGGAACGGTTCGATCACGAACCCGGAGACGTAGGCAATTGCCGAACTCCGTAATCAATCTGTGTGTAATTTTCATTATTGTCTTGCATTATTTTAAATTGATTACTTAAAAGGAGTAAATTATCGGTAAATAACTAAAGCCTACAAGGGTCCGAGATCAGGTCGTAATAATCTGGTTATTTTCGGATCAGCGTTGGTGTCCAGGATGAGAAATTTTGAAGTATGAAAAGATAGACTGGGCTAGAAAGAGTGTAAGATCAACAATATAATAAAAAAGAAAGCAAAGATGGCCAAAGACATGGGTTAATTAGTACTTTTCTTACTTAGGAATCATACGAATAGTAGTATGCGATCGAGACTAGATAGATACCCAAAGTGCATGATTTAGTGTCTACAGGGCTTAGTTGTCATGTTCAAAATTTTGATTTTTCATGCCAGTCATTTTGCATGACAACATAACCATATAGGGTGTTAGAAGGGTATTTACACTAGTGGGGTATTGCCCTTTACTAGCTTAGTCATTAATTATATTAGATGTCATCAATGGCTTACATGAATACTCCTACAAATCTAGGGTTGGTGCGCAAGCCCCAAAATATTTCATCTCCTGAAGGGACCCACCACGTATTATAAGTTGATCTCCTCTTCATTTTCCATTGTATCGCCTATCACGTGCCATGATAATTAATCAAACTTGTTCATCAGTACACTCTTCTCTTCTTCTAAACTGTTGTGAACACATCAACACACTCTTAAATATCCTTTGTTCTCTACGCACCTGCTTTCCAACTGGAAGTCTGAGATTTAGGTGATCTTTGATGCCACCACATAGAGTACCGCACATTAGGTGTGTGAAAGTTTGTCAGGTTCTTCCAAGATCCATGTGTCGGGATCCTTTCCTATTGTTGTGTGTGCCAAGTGTAATAACTTTTTTTAGTCTACGTGTGTTGACTACCAGTATTCCAATTAATGTGAGTGTGTATTGCTTCTCAACTTCCTTCTTCATACTATATACACGTTCCAACCCAAATGGTCTTAAGGATCCTAAGTCTTGCGCCTCCTGAAACCCGACCAAATTTTCCTTATGTTTCGTCCAAAATGAATACCTAGCCAACACACACACAAAAACAAAATGTGGTATGAACAATTCATAATTAGGTTCTATCTCTTGATTGCTCTATCACATCATGTCCCAAATGCACTAATGTGCTTGTATATTCACAAACTTCTTGGAGTCAAATTAGGGCACTATTGATGTGCAAGCTAGTACATAACAAGTGAGAAAATAGACAAAGAAGGCCTAAAATCCCTAAGGGACCCAAATAAAGGTCAGAAAACCCATATAATAAAAAACCCATGAACTATACAAATACAAAGTTAGGGGACGTTGCACCATAACTAAGCGACTCTAGACCAATAATTAAAAACACACAAGTACCCTGGAATAATGCAATTTTACAACTAATAAGAACCCAAATATCAAACTTAGGTGTCGACCCTTGTATTAAAATTGATACCTAGCCTCAAGAACACCAATATCTATCATGTAAAGCTTGACAATAGATAAAATCAATTATCATTATCAATCACCATAGAAAAATTCTAAATATGATAAATTTCATATGATATTTACGTTGACAAACACACCCTACAATTGCAACCATGAGGTAGTGGGATGCTGCAATGTTGATAGATAAACAATTAATTATCTATCAACTATTGTTTATCTATCAACAAGTTGATTACTAACAATTAGAGTAATCATGCTTTTTTAAATCCTCTCAAATTGTTTCCACCTTAAGCTTGAATGTTGCTAGCCCACAACTCACATCTGTAAAACACCACCAGAGTTACCAAAAGCCCAAACAAAGTCTGCATAGTTTTCCAATCTCATAATTTCGCCTCTCTACATTTGTTTTGGAAAACATAAAAAACTCTCCACCCCCATAAAGTTCTCTTTTTGCTACAAATCTCCCAACTGAGCTTGTTAATAAAGTCAAACCCAAGGTATTTATATTCCGTTACTTCCTCTAAAATGCTTCCATCGAAATAGAAATCACACTTTGAGATATTTTCTTTTTATTGGAGAAGATCACGATATTGCTCTTATTGGTGTTGACTTGCATCCCCACTTCTTTGCAAAAGTGCTCAAGCGCACATAAATGCTTTTGGAGTCCTTGAGTCGGCCTATCAATCAAGATAAGGTCATCAACATAAAATAAAACTCTTACAATATACTCTATTAAGGAAACACCATCTTCACTTTGCAAATTTAGACCTCCTTCAAATTTATCGATATATAGGCCAAATAAAATAAGTAATAATAGACATCCTTGTTTAACTCCAATATCACCGCTGAAACTTTCTACCTAAATACCAGTTTGAGTTTTGTTGAGTTTTAATACAAAACGAATGCAAGTTGAATTAAATTCACACGGTCATGTGGAAGCAATCCATGCGTTCCCCAGCCTTCCAATAATGTCCGTCAATGCGAGCAACAAAATGCCGAATAAGTAGACGCTGACCCAAACATTAATGTCAACGCCATGTACACCACCCATTGTTTATCCGATTTCAGACGCTGTTCACAATTATATCTGCAGAGGAGACACACAACCAGTATTAGTAGCAGTGTATTTGGGACTCTCTCATCTGTTGTTTTTTCTTCAATGAATCAAACGTCAATGGCTACCACTCAGACGGAGAAGTGGATGAGGATGCGACAACTAGTCAACAATAAACCAATGGGTAGGTTTTTAGACAAGAAACATTTGTGTCTAACAGAGCTGATCAAAATGAATTCTTGTATGGATGCGTTTGTCCAGCTTCAAGTGTTTCTCTGAAATTTTTTCTTAATAAAGGCCCATTTTTCTTCTTCTTTGATGTAGAGCCCTTCGGTGGTGAGGGGTTAAAAATTGCCACTTTGATGATCCATGATGCTATTATGTGGTGCATTTGTAATTCTTTATTATAAACCTTATTCTGAAAAGAATAAAATTACACTATGATTCATTTAAACTCCATTTGATTTAATCTAGTGTATGATAAGGAATTCGATGCAAAGAAACAGTAAAACTGGAAATGAGAAGTAAACATCCAGAAACCGAATAATGGTTTATTTAAAGAAAAGTCTTAACGGGCAATGAGAAATAAACGTCCCTCAAATAACAATGAGGATTTACCATGGAGAAACCTAGCAACCCAGAAAACTCCAGCCTTCAAATGGAATTCTTTTAATCCTTCCTTAAACAAGGATTGCTTACAAGAGTATCTTTCTCTTATCTCCTTCCCAATCCCCTACCTCTGCTCTTGGCGGGTTATAGGACAGACCGACACTCTTCTGTTACAATTCTGCTAGACCCCCCATCTATTTGATGGAGTTCCAAGGTGCCCAAGTTTAGCATCTGACCACATTGACGGCCTTAAAGTGAACACACACTTAGATAAGGAAAACTATTTTGCTGGGTACGCAGAGGTGAGGCATTAGGCCTATTCGCAGCTGGGATGTGAGATTGACTAATGGACCTGCCCTATCTCATCTGCGAGTTGGGAAATTCCCTGGGTTGCAGGATCATATGCGAATGTGATTGTTGCGTACATGCACACTAGGGGTGGTCAACTGTGGCGACAGCTCATGGAGTTCTCCTATTGGTTGGGTTAGTAATCTGGAAGAGTATGTAAGAAACGGGTGAGCCCTGAGATTCACTGGCTCAATTTAAAAAAAAAAAAAATCAAACTTGAAGACTGCTGTCAGTCCCCCTCATCTCTGCCTACCCCGCCACCTGCTCAAAACTGACCGATTCTTGCCAAGCTGCATGGTGATGGACTCGATCACTTGCACAACTAGTGAATCCGAATGCCAGTTGGGACTAATTGCTGATCGATTCGGGGTCACCATTTTCTGAAAATTAAGAGTTTTTCACGAAAAGGATTTGGAGTGTCTGTGTTCCCTGGCAGAGGACAGCAGCAATGCACACAACAATCACCTCACAATCGCACTTGTTTCTACTTTTTAAAAACGAAATACTCAACTTAAATTTTCTTAAAACCCATAGAAATATTAGCAAGAAAGGCATTTAGTCAACCCACCGAACCAGATGAAACAATGATGGTTGATTTAGATAAGATTCGAAGGTCTGGAGTGTTAATGCTGAAAGTGGACTCTCTGAGCACAGTAAAACAATTGTTATTAACTTATTTTCTGGAGAAAAATCACCCAGCATGGAACATAGAAGGGCAATCCACAGTCCATCATATCTCAACATCAAGGAGGATGTGCAGATGGGAATGAGGGGTCCAAATTAATGGCTTCCTTACTCCCCAGCCTAGACACTCTTAGAGCTACTAGACACACACTTAGGCACACCTCCAATTGCAACCCAAAATTTCACTTTTTTATTGAAAAGAAATGACTTGTTACAGATGTTTCCACACATACACCCATACACTTGCTTTATTCATTCAAAAACATGAAGATGAGCATACAAACAGTCCCTTTGATACATTCTACTATCGTTCTCCTATACTAGATTTGTACAAAACTTCCCCCTTGGAAGCTCTCTCTCTGGTTCTGCTATCCTGATTCCTCTCCCTTCTTGCTTGCTCTGATTTCCGACTCTTCTCAAACTGCAAAATCCCTCTTCTTGATCCATGATGGATCTCTTTGACATGTCGTCTGTGCCTCTTTGCTTTCCCATGATGCTGAGAAGCACTCAAATTGGACAATTTTTGAGCTTTCTGCCATTATAGTGTTTGCACAAAAGCCACGGGTGAAACCACCCCTTTTGGCAAGTTGGCGGTTGCATGGCTGCTGGTTAACGCATGCTGGTGGTTTTGTATCTGCAACCTGCGTAAACTGGCAGTTTCGCCATCTGCTGCTGAAAAGGTCTTTATGACCATAGCAAATGCCTGAAACCACTGCCTTAGGCTCTTTTTGAGGTAATCGACTTCTGGGTTTTTTTTGGCCCTGTTGATCATCCTCTACACATGCAATGAAGTTGCAAGATGACAATTCGCCACCACAGAATGCACATGAAACACATTTTGTTTTTGGATGATGCAAGATTATTGGTGGACCCAGATGCTCATGCATCATACACATCGGTAAGTGAAATGAACTTTGAGTTCTTGCTCATGAACATTCTGTGATCTCTTCTTTTGATATTCCTAGTTTCCTAGTTTCCTGAACTGGAAGAGTTCCTTTCTCAGGCCGGTCAGGGGCAAGCGCAGTCTTCAAGAATCACCCCTCGACTTCAGATTCTACGACTCTGATCTTGCACACAACAGTGAAACCTGATCTCTGTTACCTCCTTGCTGAGTAACATACATCATCTGTTGTATGCTAAGTTACCGAAACGTTTTGGATACGGGAGCGGGAGCGGAGTATCCATACTGTGAAACGGCAAATTTTTTTTTGCGGATACGGCGTAGGATACGGCAGTACAAAAACTATATAAAAATTAAAAATATATAAATTTCAGCCTTCTAAATAAGAATTAACCACATGTTATGCATATGAAAAACAAAACAAGCTAAATAGCCACAACAAACTATTCATACATTCATAATTTCAATTGTCCCTATCATATCTAGTTGAGGTGTTTATTACATTTATGATTTATCTCATACATGCTATTTTTATCCATGTTTATGATGGCTTGTACTTGGTACTTTATGTAGAATAATGGTGTTGGAAAAACGTCTTTGTAATGATATATAAAATTTAAAATATGCCTTATGTAGAATAATGGGCTCGTGAAAACCTGTAATTTCTGCTGTAATGATATATTAAATTTAAACTATACCTTCGTAGTGAAAACTGTAAAACCGAATTAAAAAGAACTTTCAAAAAAAAAAAAAAAAATCGGTTTTCCTTCCACGGCCGCAGTATCCAGCCGTATCCGGAGGAGGCTCCCCTCGCCTAAACCGGCGTTTCTAACCTAGGTTGTATGCAATTAGCGATACCGACCCCACCATGCAGTGGGAGTCTCCAGGAATGCTCTGGTGAAACGTTTATCCTTCCTTAAGGAGGCCTGCTATCTCCCGTGCCTCGGAAGAACTGAGCCAGGAAGAGAAACTCATGTGCCGGAAGGCATTGCCCTACACAATCGTGCGTTGGCTCATTCCGTGTTTGGCAACCTCAGATGCACACATCCAAGTTGCATCTTTTAGTGTCTTGTCCTTCCATTTCACCAAATACTTTGTATGCTCTTTCCTCTGGTCTTCTTGATGATGCGGGAATTAATCACCATTTCTACCTCTACTCTTACTTTCTCAGGTAGTTGCTGTACCCAAATCTGACATTGATGAATCTGAACTTGTTATTTCTTCACTTCTTTGTCCCTCATGGTGTAAGGTTACAAATCTACAACATCGAATATTAGAAATAAATCAATCTCCTTTTGGAGCGTTATCTCATACGCATTTGCTGCAGACTTCCTTGAAACCTTACAAGGTCCAATCTTCTTCCACTTCAATTTATCATACATTCCTCTTGTGAACCTCTCTTTTCTCAAGTGAGCCATAGCTCGCCCACTTCAAATTTTTGTTCTCTCCCCTTAAGATCAGTATGATGCTTGGATCTCCTTATGTTCTTCTTAACTTGTTGATGCACCTCTTGCATGTATTCAATGAAATCTTCTGCTACTGCACTTCTACCCAAATGAGCTGTGTTTCTCAACTCACCTACACCTCTAAGGTTGTAAGCATACACAATCTGAAAAGGACTCTTGGCTGTACTTCTGTCTATTGAGTTGTTGTAAGCAAACTCAGCTTGCGCTAGAGTAGTATCCCATTGTCTTGGTTTGTTCTTAATCAAGCATTTCAACAAGTTCTTGAGGCTTCTATTCACAACCTCCATTTGTCCATCCATTTGGGGATGGTAGGCTGAACTGAAAGTCAACCTTGTGCCTAATGTTTTCCACAAAGTTTGCAAAAAATGTCCCACAAACTTCGTGTCCCTATCTAAGACAATGCTCTTAGGAAAATCATGCAACCTTACTACTTATTTAAAGAACAAATTTGCAACATGTTTGGCAACACTAGTCTTTTATGCAAGTCATGAAGTTTGCCATCTTTGAAAAACTATCTACAACAACAGAGATAGAGTCATTACCTTTCTAAGTTAAGCCCAAGAACGAAATTCGTGTTCATATCTTCTCATGGTCTTTCCGGTATAGGAAATGGCTGATGCAAACCTGTATTCTGATTTCTTCCTTTGGTGTGTTGACAAACTCTACAACTTTGCACTAATTCTTCACATCCACACTCATTCTTGGCTAATCATACTCCAAAGTGACTGGTTAGACCTCCACTTTGTTTTTCTTTCATAAAATTCTCCCTCATTGAATCATGAGGTATGGACAAATGCTTCCCCTTAAACAACAAACCTTCTTGTATGAAATAATCTAACCATGGAGTTTTATTCATGTTGGTTGGGCTCTTGCAGGCTGCCCAAGCTTCCCTAAAATCCAATCTTCATATAACTCTCTCATGGAGCCGTATCCCACTACTTCCACCTCCAGCTCGATAAAAAACACCCACCTTTGCATCAAAAACCTTATTAGACTTTCCACTTCTATGTTTCAAAAGAAATGAGTAATTCGGAAGAAACTTAACCCATTTCATGTGCTTTTGGTTCAACTCACCTTGATTGTGTATGAACTGCAAGGCTTGATGGTCTGTGAATAGAATAAACACCTCGGGTAACAAGTAGTGCTTCCATTTCTTCAATGTACAAACAATCACATAGAATTCTTGATTATAGACTGAATAGTTTTTCTTAACTTTGATCAGTATCTCGCTTAAGTAAGCTACGGGCTTATCTTTTTTACTCAAAACTCCACCAACTGCTGTCCCACTAGCATCATTATTAACTTGAAATACCTTGTTGAAATCTGACAGTGCTAGAACCAACTGTTCCATCACCCGCTTCTTCAAAATCTGAAAGCTATGCTCTACAGCAACTTTCCAAATAAACTCTTTCCTATCAACCTTCATTGTTTTCGCAATAGGTGCACATATGCCACTAAAGTTTTTGATGAACTTATTGTGAAACTTGCTAACCCATGGAAGCTTCTTGCTTCGACATGCTCCTTTGTGATGGCCACTCAATAATGGCTTTTATGCTCTTAGGACCCATTTCTAACCCATTATAGGAAAGTACAAAGCCTTGATAAACCAACTCTTCCTTCATAAAGCTGCAATTCTTCAAGATGACAAGCAACTTTTCTTCCCTCAGTTGTACAAAACAAGCCGTAAATGCATCAAATGTTCTTCCTTTGTTCTACCAGAAAATTAGAATATCATCTAAGTACGCTATGAAAAACTACCAAGAAATGGTTTCAGCATCTCTCGTTCACGAATCTCATGAATGTGCTCAGAACATTTGTCAATCCGAATGGCATAACAAGCCACTCTTTCAACCCATTATTTTTCTTGAACATGGTTTTCATTCATCCCCTTCTCTAATCTGGATTTGATTTTATCCACTCTTCAATTCTATTTTTGTGAAGTACCTAGCTCCACTCAAGCAATCCATCAAGTTATCCATCCATGGCAATAGAAATCTATACTTGATAGTAATCATTTTGACGGTTCATGAATCTGTGTGCATACACCATTCTTTATCTTGTTAGGGTGCTAGCATGGCAAGAACCATATACAAGCTCAAATTTTCTCATATCAAACCCTTGTCCAATAGCTCTTGGACTTGTCTCTTCACTTCCTAGCTCTCTATAGGTGTCAACCTATAGGCTACCTTGTTCAGTAAATGTGATTTAGGTATGATGTCCATGTGATGACTAATGCTTTGCGTGGATGGTAACCTATCTAGCAGATCCTTAGAAAGAGTATCAGCATTTTCCCCAACAAACTCTTTACTTCACTTGGAATTTCATCAACTGCACTTGCCATCCCAACCTCCACGGGTTTGAGAATGAAAGTAAAACAAGCTTTGTCTTTCCTCACTTCTCTTATAAATTATTTTTCGGAAACTAACAAAACCTTAGGACTACAGCCCACTTCTTTTCCTCTTTCCTTTAATGTGCTCAAAGTATACTTCCTTCCATCTGTAATATCCCTGAAAAACTTTCTAACAAACCTGAATATTTTTGTCAATCCCTAGGGCAGCAGTATAAAAAACTAATTTTTATAACAGCAACGTTAATTTGTTTTTTTAAAAAAACAACAAACCATAAAGCGTCAAAACAGGCCTTTATTTATTGATTACGAACCAGCTACAATAAAACTACCAGTCTGAATACAATCATTTTGGAGAAAATGGCGGAACACTTACGCCTTGGATTGTCCTTGCAACCCCTGAATGAGATTACCCAGCTGAGATGTGAGAGAGTCCGTCCTCAAATGTGTGTAAAAAAGGGTTTTTGTCCTTTGTTACAGATGCAAAAGCAAAAGCTACTTGTAGACAAATATGTAGTTGATAATTTTCCAAGATGTTGTAATAATAAACCCCAAATCTGCCTTTATAACCTCCCATCCTCTTCCAAAGTGGGCACCCCTTCTGGAAATACATGCATGCCCCCATAAACCAATAAAATAATACTTTATTCCCCTCAAGTTGGCATCTCATTCTAAAATTAGGAATATGCATTATTAAAAAGCTCAAATTCCACTTTATCCTAAAAATAGGATTTGTTTTCTCATGCATCCCCTTTCTATTTTTGGCGCCCCCATTATAGAATTATTTTTTGAATTATTATCCAACTTGGTGCCTAATAATAGAAGTACACCATTCTATTATTATTTTATTCTCTTTTTGCTTTTTGGATTAAAATATACTTTAAGTGTCCTTTCTCCAATTAAAATATAGAAACATCCTTGGACCACTTATATTAATTTATTTTCCTCTTTTAATTACCCCTCAACCTAGGGAAAATAATAAAATAGGCTTTAGGTTTTCAAAATCAATTAATTTTGAAAAGGGGACATTACAGTTCACCCTTCCCATAATTGCTTGCCCTCAAGCAATTGTAAGTCGGGATCCCAAATCCACCTTGTGAATTTGCAATTTCCAGCCCTCAATGCTTCATGTGATGCCAACATAAATGACTGTGCAAATTGCCATTGTTCAAAACATTGTTGTTGTTCAAATTGCTTATCATTAGTCATTGATATGAAAAATTTCAGCAATCTCAACGCCAACATTAGTATCTACTGCGTCATTTTCCTCGGGTGATGTTGCAAGTTGTATCCTTCACCCTATCTTGAAATGACATAATAGGGAGCAACAAATCTGAAATATTCTTATACCTTAGGCTATAATCAAAGTGCTCACCTTCTGTGCCGGAATAGGAATTGTTGAGATACCCTCAACACCTCCATCTTTGGGACTTAAGACTCGAATTAGTGCTAATCAAAATGTTCTCCTCCAATGCATATCCATCCATAATGCTACTTTGAAAATCAATCAATGGCTTACCCTTTGGAAGTTTGGAGGATCGTTCATGATTTGGTGCATCTTCTTCCATCTTGAGCTCATTGCATCCAACAAGTGATGTCCTTCCCCCGACTTCCTCACTTTTATTTTTACAACTATTTTGCAAATCCCCTTCATATGGCACAAACACAATCTTTGGGAGATTGATGGGTGCTTCTTGAATAGGAACATCTTTTTCAACTTCCTCTTGTATGGTGGATTCCTTCATGGATTGCTTACTCTCAATTTCTTGCAGCACTAATTGTTCTTTCTTCTTCAACCCTCTTATCTATTCACCATAGTTACCTAAGACTCCGGGATGGCGGGACGGCAAAAAATTTCTAAATTTTGGGGACGGCGGGGGATGGCTAATTAAAAAATATATAAATATTTAAAATATAAAGATATAGTGACTAAACTATATAAATAAGCTGAAATAAAACCATTTGAGATTTAAATAAGGTGAAACTTGAACTCATAAGCATCAAATACATTCCTTAATACCATATTATCAATATGTTAATGTAAGTTACATATGTCATATTTGAATTTTGAATTTAAGATAAGTTGAAATAAATTATAAAAACCATTCTAAATTATGATTGATCAAGCGACAATAGTTGATATTCATATCATTAATCTTATATCCAAATATAGTGTACACCAACAATTGTCTATTGTCAATATTACAAAAAAAGAGGACAACTACAAGTATCAACCTAAAAATCAGAATTAACATCTGAAGCATTATCCACGAACTCCTCGTTGGAACTAGCATCCCCATCCTCAAGGTAAGCCCAATCAATTCCCGCCACACAATATTGTCCTCTTCAACCTGCCTCAGCTCCTCGGGATCTACTTCCCACCGTAATGCTGGGGTTTGTTTGTACGCAAGTGTCTTGCGATCCATAAGATGCAAAGCATTGTGCAAATTTTCTCCACTCTCGCAGAGGTAAGCCTATTCCTCTTAACAGAGTGGATCTAACCATATGTAGACCAATTCCTCTCAAAGGCAGAGGAGCTAGAAACCTGGGAAAGGAGGTGAATGGCAAGTGGTCGCAGCAGTCCTAGAAGCCCATACGGTCGCTACCAACTCATTAGCTTCTCCTATGCCATTGTTACCCTATCCGTCCTTGCTGATGTTTTGTACCCATCAAGTTCAGTGAAGTCAAGCTCTCCAACCTGATCTGTGAAGCCTCCTGTGGATTGTACATTTTTTAAAGGCCTTCATAAGGCCCTTCTTCACCTCATCATCATCCAAAGGGATAACTCTACCTGGCCTCTCCACATACCATTTGGGATTCAATGCATACGCAACCATATGAAGATGGGTGTTCAACTTCTCATCTTTGCTGAATAATGGGTTGTATATGTTCATTATAGAACTCCAAAGTGGGGTCCCTCACCCGAATAGCTACCTTCATTTGCCCAAGCATGTTGTCAATGCACTCATAGATCTCACCAAGATTGGGGCTGTTAGAATCCCCATATTTGATAACACTAAAAACTGGAGCTTTGATTGATATGATGTATTTCATATCAACCCAAAATGTTTCCCTCAACACCACTTCCTTCACTCTTTTCCCTTGTTTTGTCTTGGACTCACGCCACCTAGTCCAATTCTCTGTCATAATCAGAATTTGCAGGGGCTTCTGCAACTCAGACATCCTCTCCAACAAAATAAAATAGGATGCAAAGTGGGTGTCAACTGATTTCAGAAATTCCTGCTTCGTTTTTTTTTGAAGAAGTGCCAATGATGTGTGGTGATTGCATATGAAATTCGCATGTCCCTGGCCTCAGTCACTATTTGGTTGACCCACCGAATCTTCCCTATGTCTTTCAATGCATTGTTCATGGCATGCACACAACATGGAGTCCAATAAATATGCCTATACTCCCACTCCACTAGCTTGCCTACTGCTCTGCACACATAAACTGCATCCGTGACAACCTGTACAACGTTTGAAGGTCCAACCTCCTCAATGACATCCTTCAAAATATGATATTGGAACTCAACATCTTTCCACTTCCCAGAACAATCAATTGCTCTCAAGAAGTACGGTCCATCTTTGCAAGAGACAATGATATTGATGAGAGGACGGTGTCTAATATCCATCCACCCATCCATGATAATGCTACATCCATGTGACACCCATGTCATCTTCATCTCCTCCATCAACAAATTAACCTTGGAATAGTTTCTATCCAAGATTGTTGGCCTTAGTTTTGTTTCTCCAGGAGGCACATAGCTTGTACCTGCTTTTGCAACCTTAGCCATAGGCTCCTTGTAATAAGGAGAGCGAGCGACATTAAATGGAATCCCAACAACATAGAAATTTTTTTCAATAACATCATCTGCCTCTTCCCTTGTCTTTGAATCAAACATTTCTATAACTGCATTGGGGGCTGCTCCCATGACCTTTCTCTTCCCTCTGCTTTCCACTTCTGACACTCCAAAACTAGAACCAGACCAAAGTATTACTATGCTTGCCAGTCCTATGAGAGCTCAAAGGAGTATTAGTCGTAGAACCACGAACTTCTGGCACATTGTCCGTGGTATTTCCATTGAAGATTCTCACCATCTCAACTCTCTACTCTAGTGAAAGGCCCTTACAAATGCCAACCCCCTTCTTGTAAGGTGCAACAAGTGTGCATTGGTCCTAGTGATGCTGCCATGCCAAGTCAGTGCACATATGTTGCACTTCCATACTTTTCTCCCCCTCCAGACTTAGGGTTCTCAATTATCTGGGCAAATTGTTGCAATGACTTCTTCTTATCAAATGGTCCAATGGCAAATTTAGACAACATTTGAGAGGGGCAATTGGTAACACTACCAGCTGAACTACCAGTTGTCGTTGCCATTACATTTTGTCTCTCTTCTCCACTTTCCCCATTGTGGCATCACCAACACTTCCACCTATCTCAAGTTCATGTTCAACCCTCTCTTGCTCTAATTCATACTCATACTCAGAAGAAGAACTCATAATGATGATTGTTGCAATGAATTAAAAAAAAACCATAACTATATGATTGATTGATTATGTAATGAATTAATTTTTAAAAAAGTATAAACAATGATCATAATTTTAATTTTAATCTATAAAAAATGAAAACAATCACAAGTAACAATCAAACCCTATGCAGTTACCAATATGCAATAAGTTTTTTCTTTAACTTTTAAAATGTAATTAAAAAAAAACGTAACCAGTATGCATTTCGTAAAAGTCTACAAACTATAAACATGATTACATTGTGAATGTAGATACAAAAAATTAAAAACAGCCCGTAAATAATGCAAATATAATATAAACTTTAAATTGGAATTAAAAATGTAATTAAAAAAAACATAACTAGTTACAACCAAACCCTATGCAATATGCATTTATTTAAATCCTACAAACTATAAACATGATTACATTATGAATGTAGATGCAAATGCTAAAAAACAACCCCTAAAAAATGCAAATAGAATCTAAATTTTAAAAAAATAGACTTTAACAAGTATTGTAAGCAAATAAAATTATAAATACCTCTTGCTCTCACTCTTGCTCTTGCTTGGTGTGAATATGAAATGAGCCCATAATGTAAATTTATAACATAGAATTGCACTTTTAGGGTTAGGGTTAGGTTAGGAATGTTTCTTTTATGTTATAACTGTTTTGCATTAAAAAATATAGTTTAAAGTCATTAAAGCATGCTTTTTTAATTTAAAAAGGCGTATACGTCGTAAGGGACGTCTGAACGTCCCTGGGAAGTTCCTGGGGATGTCTGGATGTCTCCAACGTCCCCAATGCTTTTGAAGCGTTCTCCCCCTTCTGCAAACATCCCCAGGATGTTTCCGTTGATGTATGCACAGTAGGAAAATGTTTCCCCCACGTCCCCAGGATGTTCGGGACGTCCCGGACTTGTAAAATATGGGGGGATGCGTCCCCACGTAACTCTGCTATTCACACAACCCTCTTTTATTTGGATTCCTCATTTTGAGTAACTCCAAGTAATCATCAAAGGAAACTTCAGATTTAAGATAATCAAGCATCCCTTGATATTGGTCAAGGATTTTGGGGGCCTCAAGTTTGTACTTTTCTATTTTTACCAACACCTCTTGAATGGGATCTATATTTTCTTCCCACTATAATAACTTTGCTTGAATAAACATTGTTATGAATTCCTTCTCTATCTGATCCACAAGCTGGCGAGAATACTGTCTTTCTTATCCTAAAAAACAACCGTTGAATCTTGTTGCCGTACAAGCTGGTGAGAATATTGTCTATCTTTTCCTCAAAAACATCCGTTGGTATCTAACTTTTAAAGCTTTCTTTTTCTCCCTTTGTTGGTATCTAACTTCTTTGTCACTACTTTGCATGAAGCTCAAAGCTGCAATTTTTTTTAATCCCTTTCAAAAGCCGGGAGGAAATTCGCTCTGATACCATTGTAATATCCCTGAAAAATTTTGTAACAAACTTGGATATTTTTGTCAATCCCTAGGGTAGTAGTACAAAAAACCAACTTTTATAACAACGATAATATGATTTTTAGTACAAAAAACATCAAACCATAAAGTGTCAAAACAATCCTTTTTTATTGATTATGAACCAACTATAATAAAAATACTAGAGTCTAAATACAATTGTTTTGGAGCTAAACTGACGGAACACTTGTGCCCTGAATTGTCCTTACAACCCCATAATGGGATTACCCAGCCGAGATGTGAGGGATTCCATCCTCAAATATGTGTGTAAAAGAGGGTTTTCATCCTCTGGTGTGGATGCAAAAGTAGAAGCTACTTGCAGACAAATACGTAGTTGACAATTTTCCAAGATATTGTAATAATAAACTCCAAATCTGCCTTTATAACCTCCCATCCTCTTCCAAAGTGGGTGCCCCTTTTTGGGAATACATGCATGCCCACATAAACCAATAAAATAATACTTTATTCCCCTCAAGTTGGCGCCCCATTCTAAAATTAGGAATATGCAATATTAAAAAGCTCAATCTCCACTTTATCCTAAAAATAGGATCTGTTTTCTCATGCAACCCCTTTCTATCCTTGGCGCCCCCATTATAGACTCTTTTATTTAATTATTATCCAACTTGGCACCTAATAATAGAAGTACACCATTCTATTATTATTTTATTCTATTTCTACTTTTTGGATTAAAATATACTTTAAGTGTCATTTCTCCAATTAAAATATAGAAATATCCTTGGACCACTTATATTAATTTATTTTCCTCTTAGCTTACTTAAAATAATAAAAATAGGCTTTAGGTATTCAAAATTAATTAATTTTGAAAAAGAGACATTACACCATCCTTCACAATGGTGTAGGTATTGGCCCTACCATCACATACAACCTCTCTATCAAATTGCCAAGGGCTTTCCAACAATACATGAAAAACATCCATGAGTATCATGTCCTACAAAATCTTATCTGTATATGAACCAATCTGAAAATTCACCAAGCATTGTTCACTTACCAAGATTTGATGTCCCTTTAGAAACCAAGAAATCTTGGAGTTAGGATGCATGATTTTATTCAACGAAGTTTCTTTAGCATCTCACTAGACACCAAATTGTTTGTGCTGCCACTATCGACAATGACCTTGAAACACTTTCCTTCCGATTTACATAAGGTTCTGAAAATACTCTTCCTTTGCACTGCTTTATTCTCCTCGGTTGTTTTCAGCTCCACTTTTTTCATCACAAGAGCTTGTCAATGTTCCTGTTCTTTTGTGTGATTGGGTGACACAACCTCTCTTCATTCACTTCTGCAATGTAATTGCTAGCTTTATTTCTCGTAATGTTGTCTTGTTGTGCTTGTGGGGACTCAATTGCTCTATGCCCAACATCTCTACACCTACAACATGTACCCATGAACTCTCTATCTTTTCCTCTACCAAAGTAGCTTCGTTTTCTAGAAGGATACCCTCTTCCTCTCAGGTTTTGGCTGAAATTGCTGTTGTGAGATGTATTTGCTTCATTATGAACATGCTGTCATCTATTGGTATTTGCTTGTCC
The DNA here is from genome assembly GCA_018340775.1 of Taxus wallichiana var. yunnanensis. Taxonomy (NCBI): domain Eukaryota; kingdom Viridiplantae; phylum Streptophyta; class Pinopsida; order Cupressales; family Taxaceae; genus Taxus; species Taxus wallichiana. Next base: position 953,747,097 of record CM031242.1, read on the forward strand.
TCTTCATCGTAAAAACCTTCATTTTTCTCTGGATGTATTTTATAGTCTCCTAGACAACTTCTCTTCAACCTTCAAAGCACACTGATAGCCTTCTTCCACCAATCTGAACTTCATCATCCCAAATGTATCTTGTACAGAAATACGAAGACTATTCACCTAACTTGAGATCTTCTTGCCCTCTTCTATGTGACCAACCCGAATGGTGAGCCTATAGAATTCCTCTATGTAATCCTTTACACTTATCTCCTTTTGCCTCAAGTTTTGCAATTTCTTGAATAGATTCAACTGATAATCTAAGGGCAAGAACTTACCCTTCAACTTGGCAATCATCCTATCCGAAGACTTGATTCTTCTTTGTTTCTTTTCACTATTTCCATTTGCACATTATCCGACCACAACGATGCATGGCGTTTCAACTTTGTCCAAGCAAGCTTTACTCTTCTAGGATCCTCTACTTACTCATAGTCAACATACTTTTCTAACTCAGTGATCCAATCAATGAGATACTCGAGGCTTCTTGAATAGCTAGGGGTGTCCAACCATGGTTTGTTTTCCATCTCGGCAATATCTGTCAAGAACCTATCTTTTGGTTTATCCATCGGCTCTTCAAGCTGAACCTCAAGTGCTTCATCTTCATCTTCACTTGTATCTGAGACAACTCTCCTTTAAGCAGTCTCCATGGGATCCAATCTAGCTTGGACTCCTCTCATCATCTCTGCCAAGTTTGCTAGTCATGGTGGTTTGCCTCTTCCAAGGGGAAGTCCTCATTGTGCCATATCTTCCTCTCATTACTCTTTGCAATTTCATGACTCTTTTCACACCTGCAACAAAGTCACTACAGCCTCACAAGACTCAGCCTAGGAAGAAAAATCTTTCTTTGATACCAAATGATGTAGATGGGAACGTGGGGACCAAATTAATTGCCTGCTTACTCCCTATCCTAGACACTCTCAGAGTTACGAGACATACACATAGGCACACACACCCAACTGAAACCCAAAATTTCACCCTTTATTGAATACCAATGATTTCTTATAAAGATTTCTAGACAAGCACTTGCTTTATTGATTCAAAAACATGATGATGAATTTACAAACAGTCCCATTGATGGACTCTACTACTGTTCTCCTATACTGGACTTGGACAAAACTTCCCCCTTGCAAGATCTCTCTCATGTTCTGCTATTCTCTCCCTTCTTGCTGATTCTTTGCTTGTTTTGAGTTCCCACTCTTTGTCAAACTGCAAACTGCTTCTACTTGATCCTTGACAGATCCCTCTAACACTTCTAATAGTCTTGAGTGCCTCTTTGCCTTCCCACGATGTTTAGAAACACACAAAATGTACAATCTTTGAGCTTTCTATCATTATACTGCACGCACAAAAGTCATTGGCAAAACTGCTGCTTTGTTCAGTCCATCGGTGGCGTAACTGCTGTGGCGGTTGCTTAACTGCTGGCTAACACATACCTGCGGTTTCTTATCCGCCGCCTGCATAAATCAGTGGTTTCACCATCAGCTGCTGAAAAGGTCTTTAAGACCATAGCAAATGACTGAAACCACTCCCTCAGGCTTTCTGAGGTAATTGACCGCTGGGAGTTGTTTTTGGCCTTGTTGACCATCCTCCATACGTGCCACAAAGTCACGACAAGGCAATTTGCCACCGCAATACACAACATCAAATGTACTTTGTTTTTGGGTGATGCGAGATTACTTGTGGACCTGGGTGCTCTTGCATCAGAGGGCCAGTAGCTTAGTGGTAGAGCCCTTGAAGTGCACTAAGAGGTCCTGGGTTCAATCTTCAATGTTTTCCCACAAATCCTGTGTTTTTATTGGCCTCAAGTATTCTTTAATCTGGTCAAGTAAGCAAATCTGGTAAAAAAGTCACGACGACTGGTGGTTTTGGAGAGATCAGTCTAAGACACAAGCTAAGCAAGGAATAGATAAGTTAAATTTAAGCGTACGCTTTCTGTACACAATCCCGTAACAATACTTGGTAGATAATCAGTGAATTGAATAATGTTCTCACGTGATTCTTAATTCTTTTAACTCATAGATGCATCTAGGTACATATCTGTACAAGAGTCCAGACCCCTTACAGCTAAGTATTTGAAGGGTAACCTCACAGCTTACCCTTACTGTGCAAAATAATAAAATATGCATATCCTCTGGTATTAACAGACTAAATTTAAATTTTGATTCTTTTGGCAGTTTACTTTGAATTTTCCCTGTATATGATGATTTGAGAGGTCTTGGATGGGCTCTTATGAATTTAAATGTGATCCCTGTATAGATGCATGGGACAAGTGCTGGGTGGAAGGAGCAACGCCCTGGGATATTGGACATGTTACTCCAATTCTCTCCCAACTAATTCAAAAGGATCTTGTGCCGCAGGGCAGGACCTTGGTTCCTGGATGTGGTGCTGTATGTATTCTTTTTGTATTTATCTGTTTATAAATTGGCTATATTGAACCCCACATTGGGCGCAACTTCAACTAATATGATTTTCTTCAAGTATTTACGTAATGTTAGTAGTTTGATCCACTATTTCAGCCCTTTAGGGTTATCATCAAAGAGAAAGGTCAATGAAAGTCCCATTCAATTTTAATAAGTTTTAGGTATTGTTTCTGGCTTTTTTATCAAATATGAAGTGATTGGTTTGGATGAAGTAGGTTTGATTCATTGTTTTTGGCATGGAGAACACAGGCATATGTTCATAATACGAGATATGAATCCACATGATTTTAACATGATTCATGTCCCTGGGTGCAGGGTTATGATGTGATGGCCCTTGCTAATCACAATCGCTATGTGGTAGGCGTTGATATCTCTGAAACTGCCATTAAACGAGCACAGGAGGTAAAATTTTAACCCTGAAGCTAGACCTTCGCCATGATTCACCAGAAATATAATATCGTGGACCTACATGTTGCTTTAGTGATAAGAGCTTTTCTGTAATCAATAAGGATAACAAATATACAAAGTTGATACTTACCTTGGGAATTTGATAATTAATTTATCCACATACTGATTTTAAAGCCTCATTATTATACGGCTCCTCCAGACAAGAAAGTGGGTTTGATTAAACTATAAAAAAGCAGTCTTCACTGTTCCAGATTCCAGAATAAATACAAATCAATTTTTTAAGTGTATCATGTGTCGCTTTGACAAGAGAATAAATTCCATTTAAATTTATGAGTTTTAGCAGACTTTGTCCAGAACAAAGTGGCTTAAGAAAATATCTTCCAGAGGAAACAGTTGGAATCAAAACTAAACCTAATTTAAGGGCTTCTGCAACCTCGTCTTTATGGTGCTAATTTCAATTGTTTTTTTGAAATAAATTTTATTGCCTAGTATTTTCAAATTGACATGGAAATCTTGTAAACAATTTTCTTAATCAATCTTCATTGTTTGCAAAAGTTGGCTGCAGGTGCTCCAAATGCTGAGTACTTCCAGTTTCTGAAGGAAGATTTTTTTACATGGGCTCCAGCAGAACCGTTTGATTTTATCTTTGATTACATGTAAGTATTCACACTGTAGTATTCCCTCTTTCGTTCTCGAGCTATCAAATATTGTTATAGTTATTGTCTAACCTTTTGTCGCAGGTTTTTCTGTGCTATCGAGCCTCAGATGAGATCTGCCTGGGCAAAGCATGTAGCAGAACTAATAAAACCCAATGGAGAGCTTTTAACACTCATGTTCCCAGTAATGTTCATCATTTCCTATATATTGCTCCATAGTTTGGGAGTCAAACGTAGTTATTGACATTGTACCCATTAAATTTTTCCCTTGTGGAAATTTTGAGATGTACATAATAATTACAGTGGCATGTTGCGATGTGCAGGTGGGTAACCATGAGGGAGGCCCTCCATATGCAGTTTCTGTTCCCCAGTAAGCTCTTTTTTCAATGGTTAAAATGTTAATACACCTTTCTTTTTGATGGGCCTGTGTACAGCTTTTTCTATCAAATCTTGCATTGAGGATTGATTAACCTATTTTTATTTGTTGTTCAAGGTATGAAAAGGTTTTACATCCATTTGGGTTCGAGGCAATCTCAATTGAGAACAATGAAATGTCTATTGGATTGCGCAAGGTACATGGTCATGGATTTAAGATTATATGTGGACATAAATTTATTCATTTGACTAGGTCCTAAGCTGATATTTTCCGAAGTAATTTTTTTTGGCTAAAACATAACATGTTGTAAAAGAGGGTCATAAAAGTGCGGCAAAGCATGAACATTATAAGCAACTTGTCAACTTGTACGTATGGATTACTGATCTTTTTATCGTTAAGTTTTTTTAGCCAGGTCTAGGGATTTGTTGTCCAGGGTTGATTTTTTTGTTTTTGAAAAACAGATTCTGGAGTTTTGTTGGAATTTGTTGATGTTACTTGTATTTATGTGTGCCAACGTGATAAATATACTCCATTCTATTAAGAGAAAAAGATCCACTTTATCTTGCCTGCCTTATAATATTTAAACCAGTCAGTGTTTTTCTAGTCATGGACATATGTGACATGTCATTGGTTGTATTGTTGCTTGGTGGTAAGAAACATGTCTGCATAGATTTGGATTGTTGTGTGCTTCTAGCAGTGATGGTGAAGGGGCTATACTTTATTGACTTTTGGAAGGAAATTAAATTCGGCATTCATGCATGCAAATGTTATCTGGTAAGGAAATATGTGGAGTAAGATATTTATGCTTAACTCTGATGATCATATGTAAATGTTTCTATTTTCACTTGGCTTATATGAAAATCAAAATTCAGACATTTTCTCTTATTTATTAGGAATGCTATTTATTAAGAAAAATAGTTTCCAATGAAACCTTGGCATTTGTGGTATTTTAACCTTTTAGCTTCAATTTTGAACATGAACTTACTACTCAAACAATGCATATCATACTATAAAACAGCTGCACTGCAGTTCTCTTGCATCCAATGGAATTAATTCTTCATGATTTGTATTTTGTCTGATGACTTTTTAGCAGACTAATCCTTTCATCTGATGTGAAGTGTTCTTCCGAAAAATTGTACTGATTGCTCTTTCCAGTGGAATGCTATTGTTTCTTTGGAGATGTTGTGAATATTACTACTTATCTGTTCTTTTTAGCATGAATAAAGACAAAATGTTGGATTTGGAATGGTAACAGGACAGAGAAATTCTAGCAAGATGGAAGAGGAAGGACAGCCATCTCTCTTTGTTCTAAAATCAAGTTCAAAATTCGTGATCTTGGACCCTTATGGTAAGTGAAAGATGCCTTCAACATTGGGCAATATTTTGGTCACACTCAAGTAAAGAAGCACACATGCATGTTTTCAAATGCCTCAATTCAGTGTATGCGAAATGTCATTACATTTTCTAAACATTTTAATGGGCTTTCACCTTTCTTTTCTTGGTTAAGTTAGGCTAGACTGATGTCAGAAGCATCAGATATCAGCATATTTGAGTTTGTGAACCCCTATCATTTAAATAGACACTGACATATAATAAAAATAGACCGGTGCAAGAACTCTCAGCACATTTGCATATGATATATGTGTGTTTTTAATGAACTAGGATTAACACCTTGACCCTACAATATTGAGGTTTAATGTTTTTCAAGTGAGACATGGATTCTTTGTGGTTGATCTCGTGAAAACAGTTTCTTGCTTGTAGAAGAAATATAAATGGTACTTTAGAACAACTTAGTCTATTGTTTTGAACAACATTATCTAATAGTTATGTGATTTCGACAATTTACCAAATTGTACAATTTTTTCGGGAAAATCTTGTTGGTTTGAGGCTGCCATTATTCATGTTAAGTTTCACATGTCCTTAAACTTTCTTTCAGTCTATATTTCCAGTTGTCCAGTCTTTCACTCTTCTCCTTTAACAACCGATAGCATTTTTCCTGTCCTAATGCCTTACTCTTTGATTAACGTGAAACTGTTTAACTGCCTACAACTTAGAAGCAGCTGTCATAAAACTAGACCATTTTTTTTCTTTGATTCTATTCTCTCACTGTAAGAAATCATGGCGTCTCTCATGTTTAACTGCCCACAACTTAGAAGCAGCTGTCATAAAATTAGACCATTTTTTTCTTTGATTCTATTCTTTCACTATAAGAGATCATGGCATCACTCATATCTGCAATTTCTTAGGTTTTTCCCATGGCATTTTTTCATTATAAATGTGTTTTGTTGCATTTTAAGGAAGAAAACAGTGGGCATAATCTCAGAAATCTCTCTTCCCTATTTTGTCATTTCATGAGGGATTTCGACTTGTGTCAAAGACGAATGCTGTTTTGTGAGAGCTTGGCTCTAAACATTTGAGAATGGACTCTTTGGATTTGAGGCTAGGTATTAATTTTTGTGGGATTTTTGACAATGTGGTAAGTCAAATCTTATGTGACCAATTTCTACGAGTAGTCATTTTTCTATGATTTCTTTTACCTCATGTAAGGGAGAGGAGCCAATAGTGGAGCATGGACCAATAATGGTGAGGGTATTTGTGAAGTGAGTGACTAATACATGTACATTTGTCATTCAACATTTGAAAAAAAGGTAGCTAATAAAATGTGTTACATCAAATCACATCAAAGAATCACCCAATCACATGATGCCATATAAGTGGAAAAAAATGCATGACATAATACCCTACTAATGGTCCACCCTTTTTTCCTTTGTATGGAAAACTACTTTCCATAAAATAAAAATGCTCAAAAAAGTATTTAGATTAAGAAAAAAAAATCTATTAAAGGGTATATTTTTTTTCAAAATTTGATGTATTTATGTGTGTTGTACGCCCCTCAACTTGGGTGCACAACTACTGGCTCCTCTCCCTTATGTTAATAATAAATAAGGTGTGGGGATCACAAAGTGTACAAGAATTTCACTTTGAAGCTTGTTTCAAATACTGACAGCTTTTAGTGCATTTAATGTGTTGTAAGGCCCCTTTACTCATTTTTTAAATTTTATCAATGTAGGATAATCACAACCGAACATGTTTTCATTGTGGAAACTTTTAGAATGTATTATATTTTGTGGGATTTCAAACCTAGTGTATTAAGTCATTTATTGAATCACCATTTTCAATTAGTAGTCATTTCTTCCATGGCTTTTTTTCTTACCTCACATTGATGTGTTAGCATGCAAAGGACAGAAGCACTTTACTTGACGTTGGCACTAGAGAAAAGGAAGATGATAAACACACCAATTTGGGGGCATTTGCCCCAAAGCTTGTTCAAGATTGGCAAAATTTTTAGTGCATGTAATGCCTTATAAACCTATGATAATAACTATCGGTATTGGGTAATCACAACTCAAAACTTTTTATTATTTAAGCTTTAATGGGGGCTTCTATTAGATATTATATTTTTGTTGAATTATGATTTTATGGATTAAATCATCTCTCATACTCTCTAGTGCCTTTTAATCCAAACAAAGTTTACACCCTCTTCAAATTATTGTCCCAAATTAAGGTGTAATCGTGCATATTTGTCTTTAGGTTACCATGTGAGGAGGTTGGGGATCGCTATCTTTGACATGAATTACTATGTGAACTTCAAAACAACCATATCTTTGGGCACTAACCAAGTTTGGAAGAAGATTTTCTCCAGTTCATCTAACTTCATACTCAAAAAATTGTTGTCAAACTATCTTCTCCAGTCATTATGGAAAATGGGTGTTTTTCGATATGGAAACTCCCCCCAAGGTTGAATTTTCCCTAAAAACTGAAATCTCAACTTTGGAATCTCAAGGAATGTGATCTAAATTTTGAGGTTTATGGGAGCTTTTTTGAGCACCAAGACTTAAATTTTGGGTGCAAGAAAATAGGGCATTAATGTTCAAATGAAATACTCGTGATGTGAAAAGGATATTTCATGGAAATCTTGTACACGGTAGGAAAGTAATCAAATTTTCCAAGGTTGCCCTTGATTCATGGAAAAATTAGGGCATTTTTTGAAGCATCGATACCCTTCCTTAAACCCTACTAAGTATTTACCCAATAGAATGTCAATTTGGGTCTTCGTGCCCTTATTACCTATTGAGCATTCACAACGTTTTAAGAATGATAGGTGGAGCAAGTTGGTGAAGATGGATAGTTGCACCACACTTAAGTTTACTTAGGTTAGTTGTTTATCCTAAGTATATTTTCAATTTTATAGGATATTAAAAATCAAGAGAAGTGCGTCTTTATGTGAGTCTATAGGATTGCATCATTCTCTCATCCAATCAAGCTTGTCTATTCATCACTCAAACAAAAAAATGAATGGATACCTTATCTTTTCTATGAATACTCCCTTATCTTCCTCCATATGTAAAGATTTCCATGTGAAAATTTTGAGAGACCTCTCTCTATTCTATGAGAGTAAAGTATTTTGGTGGAGTATGAGAGCACATAGTACTTTTTAGACTCACTTAAATGAGCTTGTAGTGTTTTTGTTCTCATAATATAGGTTTGGTTTATCTTTCATTTTGTATCGTATGTATAAAATGATTGAGGGTGTTATTTCTAACTAGGCATGGATCTTGTGGGTTTTCCTTAGCCCCCGATAGTTTCAAAACATTGTTATGGATGTTTGATTCCTCCAATTGGCTATTACAACCTTCTATCTTGCATTTACTAGCTTTTTCTAGGTAGAAATTTACATTTTTTTTGGCTCAATCACCACTCCTTTTCTTATTCAAAATCGTATGTTTATTACAAAAGAAAAAAGTAGATTAGAGGTTTTTTATTTGGATTCGAGGTTTTATACGATCAAAGGAATATTTGTTTTCAGCTATGTTTTAAAAATTTGATTTGGGATTGTGAAATTGTTTTTGGGTTTTTAGTTTTAGGGGAGAATACGGTGGCTTGAAACACGTTTTGAGTAGTTTTGCAAAAATAAATTGGGGTAGGGGGAATGGGGCAAGGGGTGTGGTTGTAGATTTTTTTTAACTTGGTATATATTTTTCCTTCGAATTATTCCAATTTGTGATATTTCAAAAAGGGATTCAAAACATTAGGAGTTCGCATGTGATTTTTATCAATCCCTAATTGTTTTTTTGTCATTTGAGATCAAAAGCTAACTAGGTCGGTTTGGGCCTTTTTTTTCTATTTTTGAGCAAAATTCATCATTTCCATTTTTTTTTTTTTTTGCATGGTTCAAGGGTTTTTGAAAAATTTGAAAACCCTTCCCTATTCGCTATGGGATATGAAAGATTTGCCAAAAAAATAAAAAATAAAATCAGTTAGAAGGGCCAAGGTCCTTTGGAACAACCATGGCCTCCTAGGCATACAACCCATAGAGCGCATATTACCATAGCCACCAACCTTCCCTAATCATTTACCAAACGTCCACCCTTGCCACCTGTGAAACCCAATACTTGGGTTGTTTAGGCCTCTTTTGGCCCCTTGTTTGTTTTTAAGTCCTCTCTTTGTGAAAAGTTTTGTTTTTGTATCCGAGGTCCTCGTGGGCACTTTTCTTTGCAACATCACTCTTTGAGACTTTTTTACGTTTTCGAAGACTGATGTGAGTCTACTGTGGCAAGATGCCACCCCCCACAAATGATATTATCATTCAACTAATGATCCTTGTTTATGAGAACTAAGACATTTGATATCTTGTGGTTTGTGTGTCAAATTGAGGGGCCAATACTTTTGTGTTTTTTACAAATTTCAAAATTTAATATAATATTTGCATTAAAATGTACGATATCCTATTTTTTAGTTGTGAAATTTCTTAGGTCTTGTTTGCAAGAAATTTCAAACTATTTAATCTTCCAATCCATGAATCAAATTCACACATTTTTTTTATGTTATGTATCTTTAACAAACTTTCCAGATTTGTGCTCAAAATTTCTTTGAAGTGAACAAAAATATAAATGTCATGTTTTCCATTTTCAATGTAACATGAACATTGTATTGTAAACTACATTGGTATAAACAAGTTCTAGGAAAAATGTTGTAATAGCACTGTGTTTTAAAGTGTTGAAGGGAGCATGTTTATTTGGCACATTGTCTAGCGAGCCAAAAAAATTTGGTGCACTTTTTGCACATGAACACTTGTTTTGTGCCTTCTTGTGGGCCCTTTGCCACGATTGTAGTGTTTTGTGCAACGCTTGGGACACTTTTGGGGACCTCTTTGACACTTTCAAGGTTGCGATCATTTTGAACAAGTTGGAAAGGCATTGTGGCGACTTCACATTTTTGCATGTGTGTTGAGGCATATAGTGGTTTTTGACTTTCTTTTTCAGGTTTTTACCTTTCTTGTGGACATGTGACAACCCATTTCTTGTTCCAAAAACTACTTTTATGAACCAACCTCACAACAAATAAACTTCTAGTAGTCCTTTTTAATGGGACAAACTAATTAGAGTGGCATATTTGCATGGAAACCTTTTTCACTACACAAAGCCTTCATCCTTTTTCTATATGGAAGGTAATTGCTCTTTAACACTATGACCAATATAGTTAGTGTCTATACTCTTGTGATATTGTCCTTGGTCATCTAATGTTGTTTATTTCTATGCATCTCCATCATTTGGAGCTTACAAACTGCCCCTCTACCATGTAGACCATTCTTGAGCACATGCATGGAGATTCTTCATCTGTTGTGGATATTTCATTTGTGCTTGAATTCTTTGTCACTACTCTTCTTAGTGCTTGTGATGATTCATTCGTGTTAGACACTACTCTCCCATTTGTTGATCCACTATTATGGATGAGCATTTTCCACACATGACAAGTCTTTTCCAAGATCCCAGTATTGTTCTTGTATAGGATGTTGCTCTCCCTTATGTATATCTATCACTCATTTGTATTTCAAGGGATTTTGTCTCCATTGATGGGAGTTCCCTCACTATGTTTTTTGGCTCTTCCGCATTTACTAAGATAAGTTGTTTCAAGAGTTAAGCCATGCCTTACACATCACATGAACATTTTTTCAGTGGATGGTCCATGTCTTTCTGTCACATCTACTTTAGTGGTATTACCTTTTATTCTTGTGTGTGTTATTGTTTGACATGTGCCACATTTTAGTGTTTGATGAGTTATGAAGATCTTCATGTTATTGCCTTCATCTTCCTTCGTGGAGTGGGCATATTTTTAGTTTACATCTTCTATTCTTTCTCTAACAAAGGGTGGAAATGTTGTTCAATGCAAGTGGTTCTCATCTAATATGTAGGCAAAAACCCCCATCATCAACACTTCAATTTGTGACTCATTTTCTGTCATCGCCTTTTCCATTTGATATGAAGTAAACATTGGAAGGTGGGAAGGGGGTATGTTATTCCTCCTTTATGGAGATGTATAACATGCATGGTACCTCACTAGGGATGATATCAGGGTCCATTTTAAAAGTTTTGAGCCTCTTTTTTTTGTACTCGCCTTCCTAAATTGCTCTTAAAGGTGAAGTCATTGGTACAGATAGTTAGTTGCACCACACTTAAGTTTACTTAGGTAAGTCATTTATCCTAAGTATATTTTATATTTTCTAGTTTAGTAGAAAGAAAGAAAAGTGTTTGCCTTTATGTGGCCAATAGGATTGCACAATTCACTCATCCAATCAAAGTTGTCGATTAATCAACCTTCAAAAAAGGGATGGATACCTTATCTTTTTATTATTTATATTATATTTTCTTCACATGTACGTAGAAATTTTCAATGGGAGAAGTCTAAAAGACCCTTTCTTTATTATTTGAGAGGATGAGAGTATTCTGGTTGAGCATGAGATCTCTTAATACTTTGTAAACTCCCATAGAAGGATCTTGTAGTGTTTTTCTTTTCATAATATAGGGGTTTCTTATTTCTTGTTTATCTTGAATGTTTGGTTGTTTCAAGAAAATGATCCAGAACATTGTTTATATATTGGACATGGATCTTATGGGGAAATATGGATACTAGATTCCTCCCATAGACCAATAGGTGAAGATATCATAACTTTAGAACTTATTAAATATTTAAGAATTCATAATGACACCCATGTATGTGTTCACATAAATTTGGGAAAGCCCTTTCTAGATAGAATATTTGGGAGGTGTGAAATGGGAACAACTAATGGATTATGAGAACATCTCCTTTTGTTGTAGATCTTGTCATGCATATAGTCATCTTGCTAAGGTGTGCCCTTAACTTCTTCCATAGGGAACCTTTAATGAAATAAGAACACATGGCGAGAAAAACATGTCGGATAAGTAGCAACCAAATCCTAGGAAAGACCATCTAAAAGTTGTAATAAATCCAACAAATCAACGAGTTAGAACTAACTTAGTTAGGGGAAGTCACAAAAGGACCCAAAAATATGACAAATCTCAAAATGCGCTTCTACACAAACGTACTTAAAAAGTTATTTCCGTAGTAATTTAAACAAACAATGCTTTTGGAATTTTAGATGAACAAGAAAATATTGGCATGGGAGATATTTGAGGAATGCAAGCCAACTCCAATTTCACAAGTATTACACGTGGTATCCCCTCCTCGATGGGGATTCTACAATGAAACAAGAGCACATGATTAGAAAAACATGTCGGATTGGTAGAAACCAAACTCTAGGAAAGAACATTCAAAAGTTGTAGGGAATCCAACGAATCAAAGACTTGGAGCTAGCTTATTTAGGGAAAGTCACAAGGAGACCCAAAAAGAGTACAAAGCCCAAAATTCCCTTCAAGACAAAGGTACATAAATTTTTGTTTCCTTAGTAATTCAAACAAATAAACCTTTTGAAATTTTAGATGAACAAGAAAAAATTGTCATGGAAGATATCCTAGAAGCACAACCCAACTCCAATTATGTAAGGCTTCCACATGGTATCCCCTCCTTTGGTCTAGAAGCTATGGGAAATTTAGTACCCTTCATGTTCCTTTTCTTTGGCCTATGAAGTCGGTTCTACTGGAAGAGGATGATAAAATTATGATATCGTTATTAGAGGAAGATGTGGTCCCGTTAATAAGGCAAAGAAAAATGTAAATATTCTAGAGAAATGGTGGGGAGTAACACAAACACTTAAAAGGGAAGCTTCATTAAAAGTGGGCACCTCTATTTCAATGGCCATTCCATTACACAATTCCTTTCATGCTACGTACATAGAGTAGACATCCTAAATAACATCATTATATAAATGTTAAGGTTAACACATAAATGATAGACATACTTCTTTTGTAAAAGGCAACACATGATCTCAACCTATAAAATTTGATGCAACAATATTTAGGGTAGCAAAAATATGATTATTTGACTATAACTTTAGAATTTTTGTCTAATGAAATTCTTCTAGGTATGATGTTATCTCACATCTTGATTTTCATTGGGATATCCAAGGATGTTCCTACGTATATAAATTTCAATGCGTATATGATCTAGTCAATATTTACATCTACCCATCTAGAAACTAATGTATATGCATGATAAAACAAACTATAAATTGGATAAAACATACCAACACAACTCATTTAATTCTCACAGAAGATTTTAACACCCTCAAAACTTGAGGGATGAAAGGGAGAGGATGAGAGGGAAAGCATACAATGGGAGGCAAAAAGGAGAGGGGAAAGAAGGGGTGTGATTAAATCATAGAGAAAATCATGCACTAAGAATTTACTTGAAGAGGAGACCTCCAACATGAATATGGACATGCTCAAGAACTATTCACTTAGAGCAATAAGAGAAAAGTTGTACACTAAATAGACGAAAAATAGATCACATTCTTATTTCGTAAGGATTTTTATCTCTAAATATTCATATGTCATTTTTTCCTTCCACCCAAATAAGGCTCTCGATCTAATTGATTTCCTCTCTTTTTTACAAACATTTTGGGATATTATTAAAAAGGCTTTTCTTACACTAAGTAAAGAATAAAATAGAAACAAAAAATGTTTCAGCAGATAAATTACACCAAATTAGTCTTATTCCCATTGTCTCATGTTGATAGTATGGAACAATATCGACCAAGCATACTATGCATATGGTCTAAACTAATTGCCACAACAAACAAAGATTTTGTGGGAAAAATTATTTCAGCCTCTTATTTTGTCTTTGTTCATAGGAGGCATATAAAAAACAACTTAATTATTTCTCAAGAAATCATGTACTCACTTAGCACTTGAACAAAGCTTTTATGGCGAAAATTATTTCAGCCTCTTATTTTGTCTTTGTTCATAGGAGTTGTATAAAAAATAATTTAATTGTTTCTCAAGAAATCCTTTACTCATTTAGTTGTGAAAAAGGTCATAAATTTTATTTAAACTAGATATTGGTAAGGATTTTGACAAATGCGTATGGAGCTTCATAGAGGAAACTTTAGGGGATTTTGGCTTCTTATTGTAGTTTGTAGAATGGATCAGAAGCCATATCCACACATCTTCATTTCATATTTCAATTACTTCCTCCTCAGGGTCACAACAATGGGATCCTCTTAAGTCCTTAAATTTTCATCATTATATGAGAAACCTTGGATAGGATTTTTGAAACTGTTAAACCAAAGCACCAAATTTTGGGACTTTTAATCAACACAAGAGGAAGAGATATAACAACTTCCATATTGGGATGATACTATCACATTCTCTACTTTTTTCTAGAGGGAAATTTAAAGCTTCGAGAGGCTTTTATATGTTCATTAGTTGGGATAAAGGCAACTAATCAAAAGGAATAAATTAATCCATTTTTTTCTTAATGTGTCACTCACTCATAAAAGGGAAATTCCTTGGGCTACTCGAATTCATAAATAACCACTTTCCTATAAAACATATGGGACTTATTCTACATGTAGTCTTGAGACAATTCAATAAGAAACTTTCTAGGTGGATGAAATATATGTCTCTTGATGGTATGATCTATTTAGTTAATCCAATTGATTCTTCAAGCCTCTCTGATTTATTTTCTCTCCCTTCTACCCATCTCAAGGGTGGTCTCTGATAGGTTTTAAACAATGAAAAATCACTTTCTACGGAGGAGGACAAAAAAATTCAAAACCCCTCTTGTCTTGTGGGATAAGTTATCTTCTCACAAACTTGATGGGGGTCTAAATATTTGAAACCCACTGATATTTAATAAATCCTTGGTCATGAGAGCTAACTAGTGTCTTTGACACTCCTCCAGTAAATTTTAGAGCAATATCGTTAGGGATAAATATTTTGAGTGACCCAATCACACTCATATATTTCCTAAATGGAGGGAACATTTGTCAAGCACCCCGAAGTAACTTACAGAAAGAGAAGATATCCTACAATGACATATTTAATCAAAAATCGGAAATAGTAAAAGAATATCATTTTGGAATGATAGTTGGAATGGATAATCCCCTCTTATTGGCCTAAATTTTTAAAAATTGCATCAATATTTCCATCAACAAGGTCTCATTTATATTGTGAAATACATCACCAAACAATATCTCAACATATTCTCTTGCATATCAAAAAAACACAGCACATATGCATCAACCATATTGTCTCATTCAAGTGCTAACAAACATGTTTTAATTTCTCTCAAATATTGAGGACAAGATATGTTGATCTCATACTAACCATGGAGAATGCATGTATTCCTAAAATGAGTCTTTAATATATGGTTCCTCTAAATAAGAAATGGTAGAAAATTGTTATAGATCCAACACACATACAAGATGTTTGTCTGTAATGAAATTACTTGTATAATTCAGATCATGAGAAGATATATAACACCAAATAACACAATATTCCAGAATAATGATCTCAATATGCAATTCAAATAGTTTAGCCACTTCGAGGGTGCAACCTCCAAACCATACAATAAGACTCAAATGCTCCAAATGATCCTGAACTACTACCTACAATCCCCTATATATACTATTCATATGTTATGGCCATCACCAAGGCCGACCTACTAAGCATGAGAAAGTATAAATGATATAATAAAATGATATGGTAAGCCACAAGTTGACTACTCATATCCTAATACAAGCAATAGGTTAAGGGTGTAGCATGCCCTTCCCCTTCAAAGAAACATTTCCCCCAATGTTGAGAAGCTCTGTGTGCTGCTGCAGGAATGTCATATCTTCCCATGTTGCATCTTTATTGTCCATATTCTTCCACTTGATTAGGTACTCAGTAATAACCTGTGTCCTCAATCTTTTAGTGTGTTTGAAGGATGCATTCAAGTTCCAAGATGACTCTCCCCTCCTCATCGAGCTCATGTAACACTGTTTGGGTTGATACTCTTTGTCTAATTACTTTCTTCAGGCAAGAAACATGAAAGACTGGATGTATTTTGGTTGATTGTGGAAGTTCTAATTTGTATGCTACAGTACCAATCTTTTGCAATACTTGATAAAGGCCATAATACTTCGGTGAAAGTTTGTTATCCTTTTTTTGTTGTTTCAAAGACATTTGCTTATATGGTTGTAACCGCACAAAAACCCAATCCCCAACTTCAAAATTCCTTTCTATGCGATGTTGATCAGCATGTTGCTTCATGCGGTTTTGTGCCATGACCAAGTTCTCCTTGAGACTAGAGAGGACCTCTTGTTGACACTGAATGTGTTCTTCTACTACTCTAACCCGTGGTTGTCCTCTCAATGATGATGTAATGGATGGTGGATGGTACCCATAGAGTGCCAAAAAAGGAGACATTTTAGATGAAGTATGGAAGGAAGTGGTATACCACCATTCTGCAAGTGGCAACCATTGGACCCATCTTGCTTGTTTATCTGACGTAAAGCAACAGAGATATCTCTCCAAACACTTATTTACAACTTCTGTTTGCCCATCAGACTGGGGATGATAAGAAGAGCTACGAGCTAACTGAGTACCAAAACATGAGAATAAATCAGTCTAAAAATTACTAGTAAATATAGGGTCTCGATCACTTACTATAATCTTCGGTCTCCCATGAAGGCTATTGCTACCGTGCTTGCAGCAAATGGGTGTGCCAAGGCACAAAAATGAGCATATTTGGTGAGTCTATCCACCACAACCATGATGACATTTTTTCCTTCAGATTTAGGCAATCCTATGATAAAGTCCATGGAAACCTCTTCCCACCTGGCTAGGAATAGATAGAGGTTGTAGAAGACCTAGGGATCGAACTGTTTCACCCTTATTTTGCTGACAAACCATGCATTCTGCCACAAATTTTTGGACATCCCCTTTAAGACCTTCCTAAAAGAAATCTTTTTTGACTCGATGATAAGTATTCAAGAATCCAGAGTGCCCCCCTATTGGAGAAGAGTGAAGCTTAGATAGAATCCTATTTTTAAGAGTGGAGTTCTTACATAGGTATAATCTATCTTTATACCATAAAGCATTCCCTTTCAATACAAATTTTTTAGACATGATTGGATCATTCTGGAGATGATGAATGAGGTTTTGTTTGGTTGGGTCATTTCTCCATTCGGACCTTGCCTCATCTATCCAATCTTCTTGCAATATGAATATGGCACATAACAAGGCTGCAGTTGATTCATCTTTCCACGATAGAGCATCCACAACTACATTCTCCTTCCCTTTCTTATAGATAATCTCAAAATCATATCCCAACATCTTGGAGACCCATTTTTGTTGTTCTTCATATGATAAACGCTGCTCCAAGAAGTATTTTAGACTATCATGATCTGTCTTCACTTTAAAGTGTCTTCCTATGAGATATGGTCTCCATTGCTTTACGACATGAAGTATGGATAGAATTTCCTTCTCATAAGTCGGCTTGGAAAGATTCTTACCTTTGAATTGATGGCTCAAAAAGGCAGTAGGATGGCCTTGTTGCATGAGAACTGCCCCCATACCCACCCCTGATGCATCACATTTAACAATGAATGTTTTGGAAAAATTTGGAGTAGCCAAGAATGGAGTGGTGCACATGGCCTCCTTTAGTTGCTCAAATGCTTTGGTTGCATCCTCATTCCAATGGAAGGAGTCCTTCTTTAATAAAGTTGTGAGAGGTGCAGCTATGCTTCCATAATGCCTTACGAATCTTCGGTAATAACCTGTAAGCCCCAAAAATCCTCGTAGATTCTTTAGGGTGTTTGGAACCTTCCACTCCATCATGGCCTTGATCTTATTAGGATCCACTTTAACCCCTTCTTGAGAGACAATGTGACCCAAATATTTAACCTCCTTGAGTCCAAAAGAACACTTAGAGGGCTTTGCATAAAGTTGATGTTGCTCAAGGTTTCCAAAACCTTATTTACATGATGCAAATGTTCCTCCCATGTTTTGCTATAAATTAATATATCATCAAAAAGCACTAAGACAAACTTCCGCAGGAATGACTTAAAAATAGAATTCATCAAACTTTGAAATGTAGAAGGTGCATTTGTGAGTCCAAAAGGCATTACCAGGAATTCATAATGGCCTTCATGTGTCCGAAAGGTAGTTTTATGAACATCCTCATCCTTGATTCTGATTTGGTGGTATCCCAAATGAAGATCAAGCTTTGTAAAATAAACAGCACCATGCAACTCATCAAGAAAATCATCAATTATAGGAATAGGAAACTTATCTTTGATTGTGTACTTATTAAGTTCCCTATAATCAGGACACATGTGCCACATGTCATCTTTCTTTTGTACCATCACTACTGGAGAAGAATAAGCACTCTGACTATGATGGATGATTCCTGCTTCCAACATCTCTTGTACAATCTTTTCGATTTCACTCTTTTGCACATATGGGTACCTATAAGGTCTGATGTTAGGCGGTTGACTTCTTGGTAATAATTGAATAACATGATCATGATCTCTCTTTGGAGGTAAACCCTTTGGTATATTTTCAAATACAACAGAGTGTGCATCCAACACTGCTTGCATATCTGATGGTATAATGTCCTTAGAATGATGAGCCTCCAATGAAAAGAGTTGTGCCACAAATCCCTTTGCACCCTTTTTTAGCATTTTGTGCAGTTGATGAGAACTTACTATTTGTGGAGACTTTGTTGTTAAGCCTCTTAGCTCAAAAGTCCTTCCTTCAAAGTGAAATTGCATGAACAAGTCTTGGAAGTTCATCTCAATGGTTCCCAAAGTGGTAAGCCATTGAACCCCTAACACAATGTCTGCTCCTCCCATAGAAATGGCATACATGGGACTATTTAGTATGTAATCTCCCATGGAAAGCTTAATAGTATGGCATTTTCCAAAACAAGTAACAATACCTCCATCATCAATCATTACTTGACATTTATGAGCTGGATAAATGAAGCAGTTTAGACGCATTGCTAACTTATGATTGATAAAGTTGTGAGTACTTCCTAAATCAATCAACACTGTGACCCTCTATTTTTTAGGAATCCAACCACCTTTAGGGTTTGGGGGGTGCTAATACCTGAAATTGCATGGCATGAGATTGTTGGTTGAGGATCTCCTGACTCCTCTGGCTCAACCAAGACCTCTGACTCTGAATCTTCATCCTTCTCTTCATCTTCACTAGGCCCATCAATGTAGAACAACTTCTTTTCAACACATTTATGTCCTGGTCCAAATTTACTGTCACAGTTAAAACATAAACCTTTTTCTCTTTTTTCTTCAATCTGTTGAGGTGTCAATCTAACTAGTCGAGGGATTTTTGGGGCCAAGGTGTTGCGATCTTTGGTATAAGTGAAATGTTGTCTTTTACTTGAAACAAATTTCTCCTCTGCCCTTCTTGCCATAATCATCGAATCAGAAACCTTATGAAGATTAAACATACGCACCTCATGCTCAATGTGATCCTTAAGACCCCCAAGAAATAGGTCATTCAAATTCTCTTCAGTAATATTTTCCACCCGCAGAGAAAGGTTTTGGAAGTGATGAATGTAATCCTTAATAGATCTTGTCCATCTCAAATTTGCTAATTTACTGAAGTAATTATCTAACACACTAGAACTGTAGTGTAATTACAGCTCTTCAGTGAACACTATCCATGTAACATTGAGACCACTCTTCTACCTTTGAGCACATAACCATCGATACCAAACGAATTGGTCAGGTTCAAGATACAAAGCTTTCATGGTCACCTTTTGTCCTGGTGTAATCTAATGTAGTTCAAAGAAATTCTCCATTTGGTTGATCCAATTGAGTGGATACTTTCCATCAAACTTACACATCTCCACTTTTGGAAACATAGTACGGGCCTGCAGAGTGCTCGCATTTGGATTGTACACACTCAAAGATCCACTCTGGCTCATGTGTCTATTATGTTGACCTAAGGATCCACCTTTATTGACATAAGTATGATTACCCATCATATACGTACTGAATTTTTGCATGAAATGCTCCAATCTTATCCACATCTTCTTTATTGGCCACCCAAGATTCAAGGTCCCTCAGGTTAAACTCAAGTTGGCTTACTCTATGGTCTGTCGAAGTAAACCCTAACCCTGAGGAATCTGTAGTTATATCTTCTGTCTCAAACTCCTCAACTACTATCTCATCCTTTTCTGGTGTTTTACCGGAGTGATGGGATTATTTTTTCCTCTTGTGGAAGGCCCCGCCATGATGCCCCAAAATAGTAGGATGTAGGGATCACAGTTAAATTTTAGGGTTTCAAATTTCGATACGAATTTAGCCAAATATAAAAATTCTTAAAGAACAAACCCCAAATATATATTTTTTGATTTCTGAAAATGTAACGAATTTGAAAAAATTCCACAATTTGCACCCTAGGGAGCGATTTTATGAAAAACCCTAAATTTGTAATAAATTTTGCAAAATAAATCAAAAAAGTCTGAAATTTTCAGGGAACCTTACTTGGAATTTTTTACAACTCTGGTAAAAATATCTCCCACCAATTCGCTTTGGTTTGTAATATATGGCGGAAACAAAAAATTAGGGTTTTTGCCCTAATTTTGGCCTAGATCACAGCTCTGATACCACTTGTAATGAAATTACTTGTATAATTTAGGTCATGAGAAGAAATATAACACCAAATAACACAATATTCTAGAATAATGATCTCAATATGCAATTAGAATAGCTTCGCCACTTCGAGGGGGCAACCTCCAAACCATACAATAAGACTCAAATGCTCCAAATGATCCTGAACTACTACCTACAATCCCCTATATATACTATTCATATGTTATGGCCATCACTAAGGCCGACCTACTAAGCATGATAAAGTATAAATGATATGGTAAGCCACAATTCGGCTACTCATATCCTAATACAAGCAATAGGGTAAGGGTGTAGCATTGTCTACAAAGCAGTCCCGGGCTATAGACTAAGATTGAGTGTAAAGAAGGTTGTAATGAATATATAAGGGAATACTACACATAAAATCCCCAAGGAGATAGAGGGTGAAGGACCTTATTAGATCTAGGGTGTCATTAGACACTATAGAATAAGATATATAAGCTAAAGGTGTAAAGCTATTAGTAAGCAAATGTAGACACCTAAATTTGGCAATGGAAACATTGGATTTATCCTTAAATCATGACTTATGCACATATTTTGAGCTTAATTACATATCCTTAGTCACACACCCAAATTTCTCTCCTAAATGGAACTACTCAGTCACTCACATAACTACTTGCATCAATCCACAATAATATATTATCCCCAAGCATCATTCATAAAACTTTATAGAATCCCAACACCTACTTATTAGGACTGCCAAGTAGGGAACAAACCACCAAACGGTTTGGTATGAAACTGGTGATTTTGTCCCCATCCATCCAATGCTAGAAATTTTTTTAAGAGCCCTTACAAAAATCCCCATTGGATTGTTTTGGCAAATTTTTGAAAACGTGTTTCAATTTTTTGGCGAATAACAACAAAATTCATATAATCACACAAGTGAATTAAATTGTGAACCATGAAATGAAAGTAAAACACAAATAATTCTTGCATAACATGGGTAGGTAACTGCACATTATGTACAAACATAAACATGTTTATATATAGACAGAGATGACCTATAACACAAACAAGCTTCTGGTAAAAAGGTGGATGGAAATGCAACTGATTGGATGCAATTACAACTAGATGGATGCAGTTGTAGGCATTAAATGCAATTAAAATTGTTCAGATATAAATGCAACTAGTCATATACAAATGCAATTAGTTAGATACATATGCAACTAGTCAATACCATGCCACACGTGCATGCGTTCTCAACCAACCAAAGACCACAATGTGCCCCTATCAGTTTACAAATATGAACATATCCTATTATTTGTCACTTTTCTCAACATTCTTTGTTGCACACTCGTACTGCTCCCCATCCCGTCCTATCTATATAGAGACATATAGTGCCATATAGCCCAATTTGTTTATGAAATTTTGATGCGGTCCTCTCTATATCCACAATTTATCTTAACAATTTACATAGAGAAATGACTTTTCACAAAGCCATCGTGGAGGCTAGGCTTAAAATTGTTTCCAAATCCTAAAACATGTAGGTCTGGGATGCCATTAAGGTCATTCCGGGTTCAAATTGTCTAAATATTTGAATCCACTCAGGTGAATTCCAAAATAGCTATTATCTTCATTAACAACTTGCTGAAAGTAAATCTTGACAAGAGGGCCACAATGACATTGGAGGTTATCTTCATCAAGTTTTAGCATAGGGTAAATTTTGATGTAGTTCTTGAAGATTTGGAATTCCATGGACATGACTTGTCACTACTTTCCCCTTCAAGGGATCTCTCACACGGATTCATAGTTGTCGCTTCTTTCAATACTTTGGAGGATCACTTTTCTACTCTTTTGAATTTTGTTAGTAAAGTGGACAATCATTGAAGCTCCTCTAAGGATGCCACCACAATGCCACTACCAAGAATGCATCCATTTAAGGCTCCAATTTCAATGGATGAGGAAAACCTCTACAACTCCCATATGGAGAAAACCACAAAACTGAAAGCATACAAAGCTCTACTGAAAACAAGTTAAAATTGGAGGGTTTAATGTGAGCAGAGGTGGCCTAAGTGGGAGAATGACTCCCCATTTTTATGATAAATATGTTTTTCCCCTTCTACCATTCATAAATGATTTTTGGATATATTAAGATACAATATATTATAGGTTATAAATATCTCGTAATGGTTTTTTGTATATAAAATTTTGATACTTAGTATTTCAAAGCATTTAATGAAATTTATTGTTTACTCTTTTTCAAATTACTAATAGAAGGGAAAGGGAACCTACAATACTTATTTACCCATCCAAATAAATGTAAATACTATTTGTAACTTTGATGGTTCTTTTAGCCTTTCTGATATATGGAAGGCAATGTTAAGATCAATAACAAGACTACAAATAAAAATAAAGATACTAAAATTATTTTGCAATAACAAACAAAAATATATAACTATTATATATGAAATTTAACTAAAACTTGGGTAGCTGAAACAATCCTTGAGCAACCTATTTCTGATCATTGTCATACTCTGCTACGTATCTTACATGCCAACATTAGTTTACAGTTTTCCATTCGTGTATTTTTTTGTCCATATTTTTTCTTAACCGACACATATTTTACCACAATGCTTCTCAATTTTATCCAATTGAGTTACATTTTTTGTTCCTTTCCAACTTTCCAACTACATATTCCACATCTATATTTTGTTGAGTATCATTACCATTGTCTGGGTTTACTGGTTCATGGAGTGGATATTTAGCTGCCTAGGCAAATTTAAAATACCTTTCAATTGTCCATCTAATTCTCTTACTTCTCTCATATTTCTTAGTATTTTTAACTGAAGTTGGTGTTTGATGAATATAAATATCTTCTGCTAGTTGCATCTCATCATCGGGGATGTCCTCTAGTCTCCTCTTTCTTGGCACAAAATTGTGAGTAGAATTTCCAACTGAAGTTGGTGTTTGGTGAGAAGTAGAAATGTCTTCTAATAAACACATCTCATAATCAAGATTTTCTTCCAATGGAAGCAAAATAAATATTTTCATCCATTCGAGGTATGTCATCATTAATAATATTTTGAAGTGGTGATATGTTGTTATGATGAATTCTTTCATGTGGAATATCCCTATCAATGGGTTATGCATGAAAAAGGGTTTTTGTATTATGATTGAACCTTAATATGAAAATTAAAATAAATAAAAATACAATTAATCATTTAGTCCATGTATTTGGTGTGGATGTCAATTGCGTGGAATTTTTTTGTAACTGGCTAAAATAAGATATTAGGGTAATCTTTTAATGATTGGCACGACCCCTTTTCATTATTAACATAAGTCATAAAATCATATTCCATTGATAAGTCATAAAATTCACGGGAACAATTGTGAAATACACGTGGTCGGTTGCAAAAGGGTGGAAATTTTTAAATGATCAAATTCTATGTAGTTAGATGACTGTAGGATAAGGTTGCCTCGAATTTGCAAGTGGTCAACTATTATGTAGTAGAACCATTGTAGAAGAAGCATTTATTTCAAATAACCACAACATAATTACAAATAGATTGTTGTTATGCAAACAAACACCTATTATACAAACATAGGGGAAAAAATTACACTTCTGCAAGATTTAGCATTGGGCTTGGAGTGTTGGAGTCTTATTTTGTATATATATTGGCGATTGTGCCCAATATGAGTTTTGAGGTAGTGGTTATATATATTCATAACTATGAAATTTATTTTAAACTGCAGGC
Organism: Taxus wallichiana var. yunnanensis; assembly: GCA_018340775.1. Classification (NCBI taxonomy): domain Eukaryota; kingdom Viridiplantae; phylum Streptophyta; class Pinopsida; order Cupressales; family Taxaceae; genus Taxus; species Taxus wallichiana. The sequence goes on from CM031242.1 coordinate 953,771,606, forward strand.
GACATCTTGAAAATTTAGGCGAAACTATGTTGTGTACTAATTGAAATATCCAAACACCAATTTGAAAAACCTTAATATTCGTGAATTAATGAAAATTCACCATTAAAATTTTCCCCACTTAATGCTCACTTTTCAATTTGACATCTTTCTAGAGTCAATACTTTCCTTAAGTGTTAGAATTAATTTGAAATTATACATACAAATTCATATATAAACAATTAGATTGCAATCATTTACTCATTAGGCACTTTCAAGAGTTGTCACATCCCATAATTACACATTATTATTTTTTATACTTTTAGATGAGTTGGTGGTTGTTGCCACAATGATACAATATTTTATATATTGTTTTGATTTGAGAAAATTCTTTGATTTGATTAAATTATCATTTATGACATGTGTTGGGAGTAAAATAGTTATGGTCATAAATTTGATTAACATTAGATGATCATTTGTTTTAGATTGCAATTTGTGTTAGAACTATAATATTGAGTGATCATAATATTTAGTTTATAGTTAAATAATATAGAATAACTTATATTCTTTATTATTTAATATAAAATTTATATTAGGTTGTTAGTTATTTATTAACTAATATTAAATCGGGGTGTACCCCATCATTTAAGAAGGTCATAACCCTTCGAGTTATTTAAATATGACTATAGGTCATATTCGGATTATTATGTAATTTGGGTTAAAAACATGGAGTAGAAGTGAGGAGGGAGTTACTAGACTGGGTGAAAAGTTTCTCGGTTGATGGAAAATATTCTTCCATGGTTTTTTACTCCACTGAGGTTTTCCATGTTAAATATTGTGTTATTTACTTGATTTTGTATTCATTTATTTATATGTGCATATTAATGTTTATTAAATAAGTTTAATATGACTTTAATCCCCTCGTCCTGACATGGTACCATAGTAGGATAAAATATTGGTTAAATATATCAATTAATACTAAAGTCATATCAGTTGGGAAGTTGGTTAGTTGGTTGAGAACCTATTTAACCCCCCTTCCCTCTTTGACATGAATTAATATTTTTGGTGGATATTTGTGTGTGCATAGGTGGAAAGGTCTTAAAAATCTTATAACCCTCGCATGAAAACTCAAACTTGGAAGAATTACCAGGACCTGGAAAATAAAGGTAAGGGTTAAACATCTATGTGAAATATTTCATTACATTTCTATAGTTTTGAAAGTTTGCAGACTAATTTAAATGCGAGATGTTAAAAAATAAAGGGTAAAATTCAAAGTGAAATCCAAATTTATAGAGGAGACAAGGTCCATCAGAATAGGGGTTTCAAAAAAATTTATTTGCCGGATCAATACTCTTGTTCCCTAGTGATGTATTTTCTTTTTTTCAAATTTGATATTTGAAACTTCTTTCATGTCATTTGGGCCCCTTTTGAATTATATATGGTCATCTATAGACCCTTCGTAATTGTAAGGTTATATTTTATAAAAACCTTATAACATTTCTTTAAAAATGTTTTTCTACACACACACATTTACTCCTAAAACTATACCTTATAACCTATGGAGCCCCAATTTTTTTTCAATACATAAATCATATAAAGCTTTATGAGGGGGCGGCCCCATTTTATGAGCCCCCTGCCCCCATTCCTTTGGTGCACCCTCTTCGGCTAGCAACACATGTAGGAAAATGTGTACCTCCTATGGCTCCACTCCTCCATCGACATGTGGCTATTGGTCCCCTCCTTTGCCGACAATTCCCGTATAGGCGCGAACCCTTTGTTTTTTTATTGGGATGGTTTAGTCCCACACGGGGACCATGAGGATGAAAAAAGGCTTTATAAGCCTTCTCACGACATAGTACAATGTGATTAAGGCCACGTTTTGATCCCTATTGGCCACGCAGGTGGTTGTGTTGATATGCAGGCGATGGGTTGGACTGTGTTCCCACCATGTTTTTCGCGCCTAGTTATATCCGTCCTCCGCATTAATAATCGTCCTGCCCGGGTTGGCTGTGTGCTCGTCTGAGTTAAAGGGGCAGGTTGTGTGAGTTAAGTGGTGGTGTTTTGTTTGATATATATATGTGGTTCGATTGTTCAATATGATACGGTTTAATTGCAATGTGATATAATATATGGTTCGATGGCATATATATATATATATATATATATATATATATATATATATATATATATATATATATATATATATATATATAATTAGTGGTAATAAATTGACATTGATTAAATTGGCTCGGTGATAAACTTCTTGAGTTGATAGAATTTCCAAACAATATAGGAGCAAGAGCTCCCTATTTTTAAATATATATTAGTATTATTTTGTTTTTTTTTCAGAAATATAAATTAATCGTAAAGTTATTTCTTTTTGAGAAAAATAGTCAAATAATATAATCATTTTTGAAATGATGTATTTTTTGCGACACGACGATTGGATCGTCATCGTCATTTAGATAGAAAAATAAATAAAAATTCACTCACATTTTGATTCATTTTTGATATCATACTAATGCATTAGTGTATAGACTATCTACTTGACATGACCCCCTTTTTCGGTGTAAACTAATCATTTTTTTATTGTGAGGATTAAACGACGATATGGTTTTTTTTAATTAAACTCTTTTAATCCTCATTAATTATTTAATTTTATTTACGCAAAAATGGGGTCTAATCAATTTTTAATTGATAAATATCAGATATTGAATGGGAATAACTACAACATTTGGAAGATTCGATAGAAGGCAGAATTCATGGCTCGTCAAATTATGGGTAGTTGTGAATGGAACTGAGAAGGCTCCGAATGGAAGACAAGTAACTACAGACAATGTCACTACGTATCAGCAAAAAATACAAGAGGTGATGTCCATCATTTTGTGAAGCGTATATGATGATTTTCTGCTTCATATCGAGAATTAAGAAAGTCCGAGTGAGGCTTGGACTCAATTGGAATCGATGCACGAAGGTACACATTTATCGAAAATCATTAAATTGATTTTAGAGCTTATACCAACTCCCATGAAGGGAGATGAAAAAGTGATAAATTATTTTTAAAAATAAAAAATATTAAGTCTCAATTAGATGGGTGTAGTTGTAACTTAATTCAAGATAAATTTCTTTATTTTATTATTCAGTTAAATATTCATGAGAAATTTAGAAATTTCATTTCAATTTTGAATTCTAAATATCAAACAGAACAAGAAATTCCATATTTGTAAACCCTTAGTGCTCTCCTCATTCAAGCAAGAGCAAGTAATGAAAAATTTTGATTCTAAGGGAATGCCACACATGCAATTCTCGCTCAGAAATAAAAAAGTAAAACCTCTAGATTCAAAAAAAACAAATGTCAACTTTTAAACCTCCTAGCAAAGATAAGAAACTAGGAAATCTAAGAGTTATCTTTGATGTAAATGTATTTCTGTGGTAAATTTTTCCATAAGAAGGAGGATTGTAAATTTAAAAATAATAATTCAAATTTCAAGAATCAAAAGGGTAACAAATCTAACCAAAATCAAAACCAAAACACGAATTAGAAAAATAGTCAAAAATCAAATATAGTTGTTTTGTATGTCGCCCTTATCACTGCAAAATAAAATGAGTGGATATTAGACAGTGGTGCCTCTAGGCACATGAACTTTAGATCTGGTATCAGATATAAACTTAGAGAGTGTAATGATCATATCTACTTGGGTGATCATTCCATTCTTGACGTTCAGGGACAAGGTAAAGCAAAAGTTTCAAATGGTTTTATTAACAATGTTTTGTTAGTTCCTAAACTTAAAATGAATTTGCTTTCTTGTTCTCAATTGACTCAAAATAACTATAGTGTAACACTATTAAAAGATAAATGTTTTATTAAAAATGAACATGATGTTACTATAGTTGAAGGCATTCAAAGAGACGGCTTGTATATGTTTAATGGATTTCCTTCTGCTTCTTGTTTAACATCTCAAAGGAGTGACATGCAATTGTGGCATGAGAGACTAGGTCATGTAAACTTCAGGAGCATGTACGACATGCCTCAACTAAACCTAGGGACTGGTCTGCCACCTATTTCCCAAAATCATGAAACGTGTGAAGGATTCTTACGTGGTAAGTAATCTGCTAACCCCTTCCACAATCATCATGATGCTAATTCTTCTGAACCTTTAGAACTTGTTCATAGTGATGTCCAAGGACCCCTCAAAGTTTCATCTCTTAATGGTTATTTGTATGTTGTCACGTTCATTGATGATTTATCTCATATGATTTGGTCATCTTTCATTAAAAATAAATCTGATGTCTTGTCAAAATTTAAGGAATTTAAAGCTTTAGTTGAAAACTCTTCTAGGTATTGTTATCCAAATAAGCCCCATGCTTACTTTTGGCTAACTCCTCCTTCTTCTCCTTTGCTGGCACTTAATTGAATTTTTGGCATGCTTCAGGTACTCAAATTTTTTTGGAAATGGCTCCATAAGATAGGATTTTTCCTCACCTTTCCAAAAAGGTAAAATTTTCCTCCTAACTCCTTGTATTTCTCAAGTTATGGCTCGGTGGAGTTTTTGAGGGAAATTTTTCCTAGGAAGGCCCACGACCAATAAGAATGCGCCACGTGGCAGGGCGGAATGGCGGGTCGGTGGGGGTGAGTTAGAAATTTTGCCAAAGGGCTCGGCGGGAGTGCAAAGGGAAAATTTTGTCCCGTAGGCCTGCCGAGTAATAAGGTGGTGCCACGTGTCCTGTCGGTAGCGGGGGTCGGAGGAGCGGAGGCAAGTTAGAAATTTTGCCAAAAGGTTAGCGGGGCGAAAGGAAAATGTTAGCTCGAAAGCCCGCGACCAATAGGAGGATGCCACGTGTCCTATTTTCGGCGGAGGTCGGGGCGTGGGGAGAATTTGGCAATATTGTCAAAGTGGTCAAATGCACAAGGGAAAAATTGGAAGCGCATCCCCGCCAACCAATGAGGAAGTGACACGTGTCACCGGGACAACGGAGCACAGAGCGAAGTTGGGAAATTTTCCTAATGCAAAATCAAAAGGGGAAAAGTGAGGTTTGGGCCTGTGATCCCATCGACCAATCAAAGAGTGCCACGTGGTAGTGGAGAGGCGGGGCGCGGGGATTTTTGGGGAAATTTTCCCAAATTCAAAAAAGGGGAAAATTTTAGGTTTCGGCCCGCCGACCTGTTTTTGCCCTAAATCTTCAGGGGGCATATCTTTTGATCCAAAGCTTATATTTTTACGTTCTTGGTGTCATTGGAAAACTAGTGAAATTATCTACACGATGGAGGGTTCAATTTTGTATTTTGATGGATATTTATGGGAGAAAAATAGGAAAATGTCTCTGGCATGCAAAAAACACAGAAAACGACTCCAACCACCAAAATTAATGAAGTATGGACCTTTGTTTTGCTCTGTAAGGAAATGTACTTCAAATTATGGGATTTTTTGTGGAAACCCATCATTTTGCAGGCCCATTGGATGAATCTTGTCGATGGTTGAAGTCCCAAATCAATTTGCCCACATTTTTTAATACCTTTTCTTCCATTCTGCTCATGATAAAAAGCTAGTTTTTGCTCATTTGTAAAGGGTTGGATGTCCTTTCTCCTGAAAGCTCTTCATTTCTCCTTAGCAGGTGGATTTGAAGGAGTTTTAGACCTCCCATGGAGATTGCAACATGTTTTTTTCCTTCTTTGTTATCAGCAATGTATTGTATCAATTCTAGAACTGACAATATATGCTCTGTGATTGATTTTTTCAATCCTCTCTTGCATTGGTTTGTTTCCTTCTGATCTTTCTTTGTTTTTTGGCAAATTTGTGCATGTTTTGTTACTGTATCTTCATGATCTGTGTCTATTTTTGCAAAGCAAAGAGTTTAGCACTCCTTTGGTGTATCACCTCTCTGTTTTGCTTAGTTTTGTCTTCATTTCTTGGTTTTCTCTCAACCCTGTCCCCTTGGTAATTTTAGAGTAAGAATTTTGAATCAGAACCTCTGCAAATATTGCATGTATACACCTAAATAGAGGAGTAAGAACCAGCTTCAATCTGGAGAGTTTTCTCACCTTGCAAGGTCCCACAACTTGGAGAAAACTCAATGTTGTGCATTCACACCAGATGAGTTTGCCTTAGAAAAGCATATCCATAACTCATCTGGGGGTGCTGTGAATTTGCACTAACAAGTATAAAATTAAGAGGCTTAGGACTGATGATGGGGGAGAATATGTCAGTAAAACATTTGACTCATTTTGTGTCAAATGTGGCATTCAAATGGAGCTGACTACTCCCTATTCCTCTTAGCAGAATGAGATTGTGGAAAGGAAAAACCTCACCATTTTGGAAATGGATTGGACCATGATACATTCAACTCAGGTTCCTAAATTCCTCTGGGCTGAAGCAATGAACACTTTTGTTCATATCTTGAACAGAGTTCCAACTAAAGTCTTAGTAAATTCGATTCCTCTGGAAAATTGGTCAAATAAAAAATTAAGTGTATCTCACTTGAGAATATTTGGTATCCTACCTTCCCTCTTGGAATAAGCTTGATCAAACCTCTTTTAGTTGTATCTTCATAGGATATGGTGTCAAAATAAAGGTCTTAAGATCTTTGATCCATTAAAAAGAGAAGTTATAGAAAACTGGAATGTTAACATTTTAGAAAAACTTTTTTGTTCTTCTTCTTCATCTTCTGTTTCTATTATGCATGATGATTCTAATGAAATGAAATTAAAAATTGTGAAAATGATGAAGAAACTAGTATTGAACCTATAGTTGAAAATGAGATAGTACATGTTTCCTCTATAACCAAAGACCTAGATGGGCCAAGTCTATTATTAAAGACTCTAATCCTGGAAACCTTCATAAAATGATTAGAATTCAACATACATTTCATGCTTTGATGAATTTGTATGAACTTAAACCCCAATCTTTTGAAGAAGATTCTTATGATGAAAGATAGATAAATGCAATGAAAGATGACTATTCTTCCTTAATTAAAAATCAAACTTGGGATTTAGTCCCTCCTCCGAAAAATGAAGTATATTCGGATCTAGATGGCTATATAAGATTAAATATAAAGTAGATGGCAATGTAGATAAATTCAAAATCCATTAGTAGCTCGAGGGTTTACTCAAAAACTTGGTATCAACTATGTTGAAACCTTTACACCCGTTGCAAAAATGAGCACAATAAGGATTTTGATTGCCTTAGCTTCTCAATATGGTTGGGAAATCCATCAGATGGATGTCAAAAATTCCTTTCTGGATGGAGATTTAAAAGAAGAAATCTATATGACCCAACCTAAAGGCTTTTAAGAACTAGGTAAATAAATGTATGTTTGTAAATTAAAAAAATATTTGTATAGTTTAAAACAAGCTCCTAGCGTTTGGTATGTAAAGATTAACAATATTTTAATGAAGTTGGTTTTTCTAACTATTCATTTGACAATGATTTATTTCTAAAAATGAAGAAAATGTTATCATTCTCATTGTATTGTATGTTGATGATTTACTTATCACTAGTAATTCTAACAATTTAATTATGAAAATTAAAGCAAAATTAATGCAATATTTTGAGATGACAGACTTAGGATTATTGCATCATTTTTTGGGCATGGCTATATTTTAGGATAAAAATTCTATTGTAGTATCTCAATCACAATATGCAACTAATTTACTTAAAAGGTTTAATATGCTTGATTGTAAACATGTTGTTATTCCTATAGAAGTTGGATGTAAACTTGATCCTAAACTTGCATGTGAAAAAGCTAATCCTACTTTGTACATGCAACTTGTAGGTAGTTTGATTTATCTAACTATTACTAGACCTGACATTGCTTATGCAGTAGGGATTGCTTCAAGGTTTATGTAGGAGCCTTATCAGGATCACTGGAAGTTATCCAAAAGAATATTGCGTTATATTAAAGGCACAATTAATTTTGGTTTACATTATACTTCTTCTAACAATGCATATTTATATGGATATTGTGATTTTGACCATGCTAGTGATGTGATAGATCGCAAGTCTAAAACTGGATATGTATTCAAGTTTGGTGCAAGTGTCATTACTTGGAGTGGTAAAAAGAAACCAATAGTCTCCATTTCTTATCTGAGGCATAATATATAATTGCAATGGAAGAAGTGAAAGAAGCCATGTGGCTGAAGCAACTATTAGAAGAGATGCACATGGAAGATAAACGAAGTACTCCTCTTCTGTGTGATAGCCAAAGTTGCATTGCTCTCGCTAAAAATCCAGTTCAATATCAAAGGAAAAATTATATTGAGATACATATGCACTTTATTTGAGAGAAGGTTCTCTGTGGCGATATAGATCTCCAGTACTACCTAACTGAAGATCAAGTTGCAGACATATTTATGAAGTCATTGTGTGCTACGAAGTTCTGTAAGTTCCATGGAATGCTTGGTCTATCATAGTTGTCATTGAGGGGGAGTGTACATGGCAATGTCACCTCCTAATGGCCGGTCGGTTGTTGACTCCTCCTCTTTACTTTTGATCTAGTATAAATCATTGTAAAAATATCTTTTATGATATATGTAAACTGATAGAGTTTACGGAAAATACATTCCAGTGTGTGCATCTATTTGTAAATGAGGTCCTTGTGTTATAAAAGGATCTTAAGGATCTGGTCTAAGAATTTTCTCCATGAGAAATGATGGGATTTAGTATCACAAATCATTCTTATCCTAAATCATACTTCTGATTTATGGATTCCAAATCTTTTTGTACCAAAAAGTAAGTTGAGGATGATGAAGGTGTTCTAATTCCTTCAAAAATACATATGCTAGTTTAAACCTTTGGGGTTTATGAATTTGTACAAACATGAAATGTTGGCATATGGATCCCCACTTAATATTAAGGGGGTGTTAGAATTGTAATATTAAGTGATCTTTATATTTAGTTTATAGCTAAATAATATATAATAACTTATATTCTTTATTATTTAATATAAACTTTATATTAGGTTGATAGTTATTTATTAACTAACTAATATTAAATCAGGGTGTATCCCATCACTTAAGAAGGTCATAACCCTTCGGGTTATTTAAATATGACTATAGGTCATATTCAAATTATTATGTAATTTAGGTTAAAAACATGGAGTAGAAGTGAGGAGGGAGTTACTGGACTGGGTGAAAAGTTTCTCGGTTAATGGAAAATATTCTTCCGTGATTTTTTACCCCATTGGGGTTTTCCACATTAAATATTGTACTAATGTGTTAGGTGTTATTTACTTAATTTTTTATTCATTTATTTATATGTGCATATTAATGTTGCTTACATTTATTTTTTAGTTGATTTGATTATATTGGAATGGATAATGTATCGGGTATTCTTATCTACTTTTGTGGAGATGTTATCCAATGTCGAGAAGGGGTATCATAAGGGAGAGATGGGAAGATGCTGGAGATAAGTTCGGATAGAGAAATTTTCCATGTATGTTTCAATACCAAACAAAAAAAACCCTAATATTAGTGAATTAATGAAAATTCACTGTTAAAATTTTCCCTGCCCAATGCTCACTTTTCAATTTGACGTCTTTCTAGGAGTCAATATTTTCCTTAAGTGTCGGAATTAAGGTGAAATTATACATACAAATTCATATATAAACAATTTAATGCAATCATTTACTCATATGGCACTTTAAAGGGCTGTCACATCCCATAATTATACATTATTAATTTTGATACTTTTAGATGAGTTGGTGGTTGTTGCCAGAATGATACAATAATTTATATATTGTTTGATTTGATAAACTTATTTGATTTAATTAAATTATCATTTATGACAAGTGTTGGGATTAAAATAGTTATGGTCATAAATTTGATTAACATTAGACGATCATTTGACTTAGATTACAATTTGGAATTATTGTTTATATATTAAAGTTACTTACATTTATTTTTCAGTTGATTTGATTATATTGGAATGGATAATGTATTGGGTATTCTTAGGGTAAGTGCAGCAAGTTGGGGGACAAAAAAGGGGTCATAAGTGGACGTCATATTGCAAATAACAACATAATATCAACTTCTATGGATTATTAGTAATACATACACTCAAAATTAGAAAAACTTATATTAATATGAATCGTAGCATCCGGAATATAGTTTCTAAAATACTATTTTTTAAAAAAATGGACAAGATTAGCTATATTAAACACTCAAAATTCAATGACTTGGTATTTTTTTTTAAAAACGCCTATAAGATTATAGTTCGTTTGCCCACGATTTAGATGACCAAAAATTGATATATATTTTTCTTCTTTGGTGAGAAGTTAGATGCCCCTATCTATCTTGGGATGGATTTTGTTTTGTATTGTTTTGAGAAATATTTTATTTTTATGATTTTTTCCGTGAAAGTGGTATGAAAACATAAAGAAAACAGAGCACTTTCCATTTTCCCGCCATAACTTCATCAAAAAATATTGAAATCAAATAATTTTTTTTTGAACATGTATATAATTTCACCACGATTGGGATGGTATAAGTTTTATCACATTCTAATAAGTGAAACAAAATTTTTAGTCTTAAACATAGACATAAACATTCACGGGAAAAAGTGTCTTAAAGACCTACTATTAGTAAAAAATTATAAAATGATATTTATCATATTCTATTCACTTTAAAATCAATATTTCTACAAATCTAACAGTCTCCCCTACGCGATGGTACCATTTTTATGACATATTTTTACTTTTCGACATGGTTCAAGTCCGCATAAGACTAAATTTGATGTTTTGTTGTTTTTAATGTAAAATTCAGGATTTGATGTCCACTTAATTGTCCCCCAACTTGGTGCACTTACCCCTTATCTACTTGTGTGAAGATGTTCTCCAACGTCTAGAATGGGTATAATCAAGAAGAGATGGAAAGATGCAGAAGATAAGTTCAGATAAAGATATTTTCCATGTGTGTTTCAGTACACAAGAAATAGTGTCAAACTATAAGCTGAAGTAATAAAGTCCCTTGTTGTGATTTAGCTTTGTTGTTGTTGTTGTTGTTGTTGTTGTTGTTGTTGTGTGTGTGTGTGTGTGTGTGTACATATATAATATCACTTTGTGTAACATGTATGTTTTAGAGTTGCACAATATCGTTGTGTTAAGAAGCGCAATGTCGTAATTCAAGTTTAGTTGAGTGGAACATTGTCAATTTACAAAAATGACCCACTTATGATATAATTTTACGATAATTATTTTTATGTGATAACCTTGTTGTATTAAACAAGAAAAAGAAAAAGAAAAGCAAAAAGAAATCTATAATTAACTAAATTATAAATAAAATCAGTTGCAGTAAAAGGGTATTTTATTACAGGGGGAAATTGGCTTATGGGTCTTAGTTGGAATTATGTATCTAAGTTTAGATATTCTCCTCCAAGCCTTGTTTTCATGTTTACCTCTCCATTCCAAGCATGACTATCAAGGTGCTCTATGTTCTTACCACCTCCCAACTTGGGCAATCCTTAGGTGGGCATGGTTGTAGCCATGACTCTACCTTAGCGACGATGTGATTTTACATTTATATATTAGCTTAACTTTCTACTATATGAATGTGGGATTATACCCATTGGTTTGAAATGAGGGTTGGGCTTACCGAGCTCATCCGCAAGCTGACCTAATGTTTTTCTTTGTGTCGAGCTTGTATCTGGGATGAGATAAATTGAAACCCATTAGAGGAGCTCATAACTGAGATAGATTTGAATTACCTTGCATATTTTAACTAAGCCAAATTTCCAAGCCAAGTTGAGCATGTCGAGCTACATTAACTTTTCATCCTAACAAAATCGTATCTAAGCTAAGAGAACCTAGCTCACCAAGATAGAAAGATAAATCCTTTGCATTGAGTATCTCACCTAGCCAAGAATTAGCCAAGCTTGAATAACACAATTAAGCAAGAATAAAAATGCCTTGTATGGAAAGTCCATAAGTAAGCAAAAATATACATAAATCCTTTGAAATTTCCACCCATCGTAAATGTGGGACTAAAAACTTAAGAATCCATACCAAATGTGCATCGATGTGCATGATGTGTCACACATCAATGCACCCAAGGCTTATATCGGCATCACACATGAGGGCATTGATGGGAAAAAATCATCACCAATTTAGGGTCCCACGGTCTACATGTGCTAAGTACTTATAAATTCATATAAAGGAGGAACTAATGGGTCATACGTGACACTCTACCCATTGTAAATGTGGGACTAAAAAGGACTGCTCGAAGGCTCCAATCAATATCGAGCTCTGGCGTGATTCGATCTATGGGTTGTGGAATACGTGGGAAATGACCCGGGATGGTTTCGTGTATTTCTCCTGATAGGGTCATATGGTGAATATAGTCAACTCTATGGACGATTCTCTGGCCTAGTCCAGAATTCTCTAGCTTCGTTAGCTGTTATGTCCAGTAGGGATAACTGTTGGATGATGATAGGTGGAATTGGGGTAGACCTGAATACCAAAGTACGTAGGCTAGCGTCTATATCGGATTGACCTGTGGACTCGTTGGGCTGTGGGGTTTGTGGATCACAACCGTATACTCTCTGTTGTTGTGGTCCTGTTATGGTCATACGCGAGATCAAGTTCTAATCCCTAGTATCCAGTAATCGTATGCTTTCTCAGCTTCTATGTTTAGAATCAGCAGTTGTGCGATTTTCTCAGAATACCTCACAGGTGTTCTAGCAACTTGGATTCTTAAGCTGGTATCTATGTCTACGAGGGTGTCTCCAGCGTCTGGCTGTGGAACTAAAGGATCACACCCGAATATTTGTTCTCTTTCGAGCCCTTCTACAGTCATGTGGATACTTTCTAGGGTAATCTGTAGTTTGGCTGATTTGACCAAAACGTGTGTGCTTGGTCATCCTCTATGTTTAATCCTCTTAACTGTGAACTGATCAGTTGTAAATCTGTGGTTGTTCGGAATACTTGTATCCTGAGATTTTGGTCTATGTCAACTATCACTGTGACGATGTTTGGTTGAGGCACGATTGGCTCAAATATATATTCCCTGGGCTCTTGAGGTCCCATGATTGTCATACGAAACAAAATGTAATCTAACTGTAATGAAATAAATTCTAACTACGTGAAATAAATCTAACATATATAACCTTTATCTTTCTAAGAAATATTCTAACAATTCTAAGAAAACAAACTATTTTAAACGTATCTAGAAATAATAACTAAACAGTATTTAAAAACAGACAAGATAACCGAGTGTGGTTATTTGCCTGTGCGATTTGTAGAATTATTCTAAATAAATAAAATAGCCTGTCTAATCTACCTGCAAGATTCTCGATCCTACCTCAGAAGTGAGGAGTGAATCATAGCTTCTCAGAAACTATCAATCCCCACAGCTTCCCTGGCAATATCAAGAATATAATGAAATGAAATAAAGCAATTTAACTACTCTATTTGATATGATTCTGACTAGAACTTTGAAATTTAAAACCTGGATTCCGCAGAACAGTGGCGAATCCGATGGTGTGCATGTGATCTCGTCCCCTCAGTATGGTCTCTTCGTTCTTTCGTGTTCACATGGATCCAGAAAAGCGTGTGATGCCAGCACCGATAGGAGTAGATTTTGGGATAAGGACAGCTTAGAGTGCAGACCGAGAATGCGAGTAGGAGAGGGATAGCGCAAGAGTACAGAGCTTGGCTTATGCGATTCCTAGCGGGATTTTACTGCAAGTCATGCAACATGAAGCGACCAGAACTTGTAACTATCCTATACGAAGAGCAAAACCTGCAACTTTAATGGCTTCCTAAGCTATTCCATTCCAAAATAAAGACACTGCTTGCACAAGTTGGATATGTGGCTTACCAACAGCTGAATGAAGCTAACCAGGTATATAATGAACTGAACTAAGAACTCTAAGTCACAGTAAAACAAATCTACAGCAAAGTGAAATTCAGAGGCAAGCTCCTAACTGGATTGGATGGAACAACAACACTGCCTGCACAAGATGGGTCTGTGGCTTACCAACAGCTAAGCAATACTAACCAAAAAAATGAACTATGCTATCAATCCTAAGCAAGCTGACAGACCAAATCACTGAAAATCAGAAGACTCTAACAAAAAATGGTGGCCAAAACTCCAGCTCAAATTCTTCACACAAACTCAGCCCAAATTCGACCATTTGCATGTACACAAACCATGCATTTATAGGAATTCAAACACCCAAGAACCAAAACCAAATTGAACTCCTAAACAATAAACAAAGGAAAAACACTGTTCCAGGGGACCAAAAACATTAATGCATGCTCAAGTCGGCAAAGAAAAGCTGGTGAATCGTGATATTTCACGCGGGTCGCGCGTCAAAAGGGCATTCTGGAAAACGCGCCCAGGACCGCCGCCCTGCTCAGGGCGGCGGTTATAGGACCGCCGCCCTTCGTGAGCGGCGGTTTCCACTGAAGATCAAAAGGGGCAAGAAAAGAGGGAAAAAGGGGAAAACAAAGGACACGGGGGCTAAGTGGGGTATGCGGGATGTTAACGCATATCCGAAGAGCTCTTTCTGGATCCCGAACACCTTGCGAGGAGACCTGTATCATCATTGGGGCATTTATTACACCGTTCCGCAGTACAGTACCTTACAATTTTGGGTACGTACAGTTATCCTGGTGACGTCATTTTATCTTATTAAATTTGATGTGTTATTATCATCTGAGATATTTGTGTCTTAGAAAAATATTCTTATCATTCCTTTGAAAAAATACCTCTACACATTTATTAGGGAAGCATCATCTACAAGTTTAAATATTGTTACTAGATCTAGGGGACTAATTCCCACATTTGCAAGAACTCAAAGTCACTCACTTGAGTAGATTGGAAAGAGAGAAACTTAAGTCAAGATTTGTCAAAGGAATGATGTAAAATCTGACTACACCAAAGCTAGATATTGATTTAACAAAAATAAACTTTTGTAAAACCCTAAATTTAGAGTAACTGGATGTAACTATGGTATAAAACTACTAAGTATAATATGATATAGCCAAATAAGTAAGTAAATATGAAACTATTGTTGCAAATCAGCAGCACCCCTGGATGTTGATCAGATTTCTAGTTTGATACTCAAGACATCCATTGTGATTGCACAACATTGAATCCTCTTCCCAAGCGTGGGACTTGTCAAATGGAAGACAAATATCTAGTTGAGAGGCTGGTTCCTCAACTCCTCTGATCAGTTATATCACTTGCACAATTGCAGAGGTTTGAAATTTCCTAATTCTACTATAAACTCCAAAGGGACAAGGATAGAAAATGCATAAAAGGAAATAAAACTAATGCTAATAGGTGATGAACCATAGGAGTGGTGAGCATTTCTCACTTCTACAGATTGACACAGTTCATAGAATGCAACAAAGACAACATGCACAAACTGATAGCTGTGATGAAGAACCAGAAATTAGTCAAACAACACTAAAGAAAGGATGAAGGATTAATCACGGGGCTCGTATTGTTATTTTAACATCAAAATCACTACATTACAACACCTGAGAGGAAAAAATAAGTTGCAGTTCTTAGAAAAGGTCTGTTATTCCACCAAAATCACTACCAAGGTGAAAAAGGGGACCTGCAATACACCAAAAATGTTCCACCCTTTGAAAATGAGCCAAATCTGGCTTTTATAGTGCAAGGGACGAGCCCAGGAGAGAGAAACGCGGGAAAACATGTGAGAGGTTCAACCATTGACCAAAATGCATTCAAAACAGCATGGGCATCCTTACAGACCCATTCCCTGAAATTTTTAACCATGCTGGGAGAGAATGCGAGCCATTCTTCATTAAAAATGGTGGTTGAAATGTCATTTCTGTTCATGACCATGTGCTAGAGGTGTTTTTTGATTTTCTCTCTCCAAACTCCATCAAAATGCAAAATTGACCCCGAAATCTTGTAGAGAATTTCACCAGCTTTCCATTGATATAAAGAATGCAAAAAAACAAGCTCTGGATCGGAAGATATGGCGATTTGAAGTTTTAGGTCAAAACAGGGCCAAATCGGGTCGGCGGGAAAAAATTTGAAATTTTTTACCTTTTTGGTCATTTGGAAAATTTTCTGAAATTTCCCCATGTTCCACCTTTCCAGGTGCCACGTGGCACATTTTGATTGGGCGTGGGGGCATCCTGCTTCATTTCCCTTTGTTTTTGCCTTTGGAAAATTTTCCCAAAATTCCCCGTCGGGCCGGTGAGCTGAGGACACGTGGCGGGCGCTGATTGGACGCGGGCCTGTCTTTCCTAAATTTTCCACGGGTCACTTTGATAATTTTCACCTGGACACATGTCAAAACCCCATTGGATGCGGGTTAGACCTTCCAAAATTTCCTCGCGGGCTTGACCTTGGTTTTTTGCCGTTAGCTGACACGTGGCGAGATTCTATTGGCTCGCAATAAGGGGGGCGGGCTTTCCCTTCTAAATTTTCCTTTATTTTCTCCTTGGGAAATTTTCCCAAATTCTCCCCTCACTCTGCCACTCCAGGACACGTGGCAACATATAATTGGTCGCGCTCTCCCGCAAGCATTTTAACCTTTGCGCAAACACTTTGGGAAAAGATCCCAATTTCCTCCCTCGCCCCGCAGCTCCAGCCTTCGGCGACACGTGGCATATTTTTATTTTCCACGGGGCCATCTCTCCAAAATTTCCATGCACCAACACTTTGTCAAATTTTCCAAATTTCACCCCTAGACACGTGGCAGCTTCTGATTTGTCGGCGGGCCTACGGGGGAAATATTTCCTTTTGAAATTTTATTTTTTTGCCAAAACACTTGGTAAAAAACCAAGTTCTCCTCCGACCCCGCCACCTCCCTGGACACGTGGCGGCATCTCATTGGCTGCGGGCCTTGAAGTGGAAAATTTCCCACCAAAACTCCGCCGAGCCATAACTTTAAAAATACATGGAGTTAGGAGGAAAACTTTACCTTTCTAGAAAACTGAGAAAGAGCTCTATCTAATGGTGTCATTTCCAGAAGGTTTTGAGTGCCTGGAAAGCAAAAAATTATGACTGAGGCACAAGAGAGGGAAGAATGAGAGGAGTTGGCCACAAAAATGAGTAGGGGCACATTTTGGATAGCAATTTTGGTGACTCAGAGGGGTCATATGCCTGCTGGATGAAGTTACCAGTTGCCTGAAGCAATCCATTGGGCATGGAGTCACCTGATTTTCTATTTGATACCCCAACTGACTAGAACGTTGCAAGGAGGAAGATGGAATATCATCCGATGGAGCAAGGCCTGCAAACACATTCCCAAGAACAGTAAGCTTGTGCCAAAGCACTTAGGGAAAGCAAAACTAACCTACAGCAAAACAATGTGCACAGGCACTTAGAGGAATGAAAACCTAAGCTAATATTTACAAGGTGGAGAATTTTTCCTTTAGTAGCAATGCTTCAGATGGATTCCATTGACTGGAATCTGCAGTTCTTCACCATCCAATGAAGACAATTGGAAGGCATTGTTGTCCTTACACTTTGTGACCATGTATGAGCCACTCCAAATGGCGTCAAATTTTGAATGTCTTCCCAGTTTTTCTCTGTCTGCATCCGATTTTAACACTAGATCTCCAACTTGGAAGGATCTATTATTGGCCTTTCTATCAAAGCCTGATCCTTCTCCATTGCTTGGGATGCTTGATTTTTGATTTCTTGGAGCTCCATCAATTCTGCATATCTAACCTCCATGGGCTCAAACTCCAACAACTCCAACTGTTTCATGAGTTCCAATGTTGGCAACTCAAGTGACATGGGCAAAATTGCCTCTCTCCCATAAACAAGCTTGAATGGAGAGTTACCTGTAGATCTCTTGGGAGTTATCCTATCATCCCATAAATCTGATTTCAATTTAGTATGCCAAGACCTATGATTTTCATCAAGGGTCCTCCTAATGATCCTCAACAAGTTCTTGTTTGTAGACTCAGCCTGGCCATTACCTTGAGGGTAATAGTTCGATGAAGTACTTAGGTAGATCCCATTCTTGACAGCCCATTCAGTCACCTTAGACCCAATGAATGCCAATGCATTATTTGATATTATTGTAGCTGGTATGCCAAATCTGGTTGTTATTCCCTCATAGAAATCTAGGATGCTAGATTCATTTGCTTCCTTGAGTGCTACTGCTTCAGTCCACTTGGTGAAGTAATCTGTGGCTATTAAAATCCACATGTGCCATTGGCTTGAATTGGGATTAATAACTCCAATGAAGTCTAAGCCCCATTGCATGAATGGCTAGTCAACTGAAATTGGATGCAATGGAAGGGCAGCTAGCCTCTCTTTACCTGTGAAGAGTGCACAATTCTTGCACCTCTTGATCCATGCATAGCAATCACTGAAAATCTTGGGCCAATAATAACCAGCCCTCATGATCTTTAGAGCTTTCACTCTTGGTGAAAAATGACCACCAGCTGGTCCACCATGGAACTCTTCCAACATCCTATGAATCTGATTTGTACCAATGCATCTCAGCAGTACTCCATTCACATCTCTTTTGAACAAGACACCATCAACAAGGGCATATGGGACAGCCTGTAATCTGAAGTGTCTTCTTTGGGTCTTGTTCATTTCTAGAGGGCATAGGCCTGTGCTTAGGAAGTGCATTATGTCATGGGTCCAGCAAAGAATGGGGACACCATTATTTTCTTCTTGAGTGCTTTCTTGCTCATGGTTGTCTTGCAACGCCAAAACAGCCTATTTCTCATTGCATGCTTCCTTTTGCTTGCTCAAAATCAGTTGCTCACACAATCCTTTTCCTCTGACCAACTTGGTGACCTTGATCTCTATGTCATACTCCATGACACGAGTAATCCAACCTGCTCTCTTTTCATTCAAGTCTTTGTTGAGGAGGAAGTCTTTAACTCCCGCATGAGAAACCAACAATTGAACCTTATTGTTTGAAACTAGATGCTTGAATTTATTCAAGCTTCTGATTATTGCAAGAACATGCTTCTCAATGAAAGAATATCTCACCTCATAGTCCTCCAAGCTTTGGCTGAAGAAAGCAATGGGCTGCTCATCATTGTCTTTGTTCTGTTGTACCAAAATTGCAGAGATAATATCATCACCCCCAAAAGCATAGAGGATGAAATCATTGGAGAAATCCGAGTTGATGAGAGCTAGGGCTTGAGAGATGGCTTCTTTGATTGCTTCAAAACTCTCCTTGCCTTCTGCTGTCCATTTGAAAACTATGCTTTTCTTTAACATCTTGGTGATGGGCTTGACAAGGGCTGTAAAATCTGGGACAAACCTCCAGACAAAATTTATTCTCCCCAAGAAACTCTGGAGGGCCTTCTTATGGCTTGGCAATGGTAGTGCTCTTATGGCTTCAACTCTTTCTGGATCAATTGCTAATCCTTCTTTAGAGACAACGTGGCCAAGGAGCTTTCCTTCATGAGCTAAAAAACACACTTTTTAGGATTCAAGGAGACTCCAAATCTTCTGCACCTTTGGAACACTTGTCTCAAATGAGAGAGGTGGTTTGCTGTATTTTTGAAAAAAGTGATATCATCAAGGTATATCAGCACTATGTTGTTAATCAAACCTTTGAACGCCATGTCCATTACTCTTTGGAAGGTAGCTCCGGCGTTGGACAGCCCAAATGGCATTTTCCTGTATGCATAAGTTCCCCATTTGGTTGTAAAGGCTGTCTTGAACTGATCCTCTTCCTTCACCATAATGTCTGTTTGTACGTTGAATATCCATCAAGTAGTGAAAACCTTTGAGCCAAAGCAACAACTTGCAAAATCTGCTCCATGGAAGGTAGTGGGTAATGATCCTTGAGAGATGCTCTATTCAAATCTCTGAAGTCAACACACAATCTGATTCCCCACTCTTCTTTCTCGATTTGGAACCAAGTTAGAAACCCAACTAGAATGCTTGATAGGGAATATGATTCTTGATTCTATCAACTTATTCAATTCTTTTCTCATGAGGGGCTCCATGTGTGGATTGGATTGGTGGTCTTTGTTTTTTCCGATGGGCTTAGTATTTGGATCCAATTCAATGGTGTGTTGAGCTAACTCGGGATTGAAACATTTCAAATCTTCATAGCTCCAAGAAAACACATCAGGGAATTCTTGACAAAGTTGTATAAACTCATAACTTTCTTGCTCAGTTGTCATGTTGACAACTTGGAGTGATTTGCCTTCTTCCACCAAGATGGACACTGAATCTTCTCTCTTCACTTGGATGTTTGCTTTCTCCTTCCTAAACTGATCATTAGGATTGAAAATGGACTCCAAAGTAATAAGCCCTTTTGGTATTTTATTGGTTCTCAGCTGTTTACTTGGTCACCATCTTGCTATTCCAACTTTTTCGATTTTTAGCCGAGAACTCACCTCTTCTTCGCAAGAAATGGATGATTTGCTGATCATTTTCAAACACTTTCCAAACATTTTGTCGGCTTTGAAGGCCTTACAATCACATGGATGTTTGGTTGTACCTTGTCCTTTTGAATGCTCTCCACAACGTCAAAGGCTGCCCCAACCGCTGCTCAGCTGTCTGACTTGGTTCTCTTTCCTAGGAATGGATTTGATGCCAAAACCCTCAAAATCTTCAATGAGGTCCCACACCCTGTTCTTGTAGGACTTGAGTAGATCATTCTTGACAGCATGCTACCCCTTGACTTGGTTGACAATCAACTCACTGTCACCAAAGACTTGCAAGTTCTTTATTCTCCTTTTGGTTGACCATTGCAATCCTTGTATCAAGGCTTCATATTTAGCAGTGTTATTAGAGCATGCAAACTGAAATCTAAAAGTTGAATAATACTTAACTCCTTGAGGTGAAATCAGCATGGCTCCCCCTCCTACACCTTGTCTACTCCTTGATCCATCAAAAAACAACTGCCATACCTCATTGTCATCCTTGTGGTCTGGCTTGGTGATGCTAGGGATAGGCTGATTTTCTTCATGCATGCAATAGACTCCTAACTCAAATTATTCTATTTCTTGATAAGGATCAAAAGCATGCACCTTGTTTGCCCATTCATCAAGAGTTAGATCTGGGATACTTCCAACCTTGGTGTCAGCTTCATCAGTGCTTGGGTGATCTTCTTGGTCAAATGCTAAACAATTGGCATTTATCTGACTTGGGGTGTAAGGCTCAATGTGAAAGTTTGCAATAGGTTCAGACCTGATTGTGGCTTTGGTTCCATATCTTGTTCTGAACAACATGTGTGACCAATTAGCAGACAAGTAACCTCCAATCTTGGCTGTGAAATCCCTTGACAAACATAGGGCAAAGAGTGGTGGAAGGTCTATTACTGAGACATCTTGCAAAAAAACCACGTTGGGACAGAATGCAAAGTAAGACTGGTAATGAACAACATGTGTGACCAATCAGTGAGACAAGTAACCTCCAATCTAATTTGTGAAATCCCTTGACAAACATAGGGCGAAAAGAGTGGTGGAAGGTCTATTACCGAGACATCTTGCAAAAAAACCACGTTGGGACAGGAATGCAAAGTAAGACTCGGTGTTTTTAATCACTCCAACTATTTTTACCTGCTGTCCCATCCAATTGTACCACCCCTTTGGATATGGTTTCATCTTGAATTCCCAAGCCCGATCAGCTATTTGCTTGGGCATTACTGAACTACTTGCCCCGGAATCAATCATGCAATTGTGTACTAATTGGTTCCCAATGATCAATGAAACATAGAATGGAGGGGGTTTCAACATCTTACCTTGTTATCCTCCATGATTCCCCTCAGGCTGGGAAGCATTTGTGAGCACCTTCTCTTGCATTTGGACTTGCTGATTTGAAGTTGACCAGTCCTTCATAGCAGCATGTAGCAAATCTCTTTGGCCTGGGATAGATAGTGATTCCCACATTGATATGTTTACATTTGTCTTATTCATCTGATCAGTGATATTGAATGGGGATGAAGCATCCTTTGGCTGTCCCTTGGCCTGCACATTCATCCCTTGTACATGGGCAGCAACAACTGGCATTTGAGTTGGTCTAGGAACTGTTTTAGGCAGTCCTTGCGTGCTTGGGATTGCATTTTGCTTACCAATAGTTTGTGGAGTGACAGAAGGTTGTGAATTACTTGGGGCCAATGGTTGTTCTTCACCTAAATGTATCCTCTTTGACCTTGTGTTGGCTGCAACACTTTGGGAAACCATTTTTGCCACAAAAATTCATCACCACATTTGGAAAAACTTTGTTTCACTGATTTTGACCTTGTGTTGGCTGACACTTTGGGAAACCATTTGATTCATGCCACAAAAATCTTCTGTCTGTCAGTTTACAAGTGTGGTGTCATTTGGAGCTGATTGCTACTGGAATGTTTCTTATTGCTGGACATTTCCTTGACTACCTTCACCTTCCACACCAGTTGTTGTCACCATTAATGCTTGATTCAAGGCACCATTGAAGCACATGGACTGGTTATGAGGTTCATTGCATGGGAAACACCAATCATACTCTTGAGCCATATTGTTTTGTACTGGCACTAATGATTTAGATGCAGATGTAGCGTTGGGATTATAGGGCTGAAATGGTGCATTGGGAGGAGGCCTTGCTTGATTTAGATTTGTAGCTGGATTGGATGGTCTTTGGGGTTGATATGGCTGCTGTTAGGGCCGAGAGCTTGGGGGCTGGAAAGAAGGTCTAAAACCTTGAGCTTGCTGGCTTTTGAGTGTAACCAGCTCATTACCTAGATTTTTCAATTGCTTCATGACTTCTTGAAGTTCATTTGAGGCACTAGAAGATGAAGTGGAAGCTTCACTTGAATTCGATTTCTAGGAGTGGGAATAGAAGCTAAATTAGGCACTTGGCTAGTACTTTAGCTCTCTAAACTTGGAAATAATGGCATTGGAGGCCTAGGAGCTAGCTTGCCAGCTTGAATCAAACAATTTTCAGCTCTAATGGAAATGCTATAAGCAATGGGGATAGTTATGCCTCCCATGGACTGAATTAACATAGAAATAAAATTTAAAGCTTTAAGGTAATAAAGAAAGAACCTTTCACTGTTGGTCCGATCACATTCTTCTTGGAATTCTCTCCCAAGTCCTTTGAAATCTGAAATTAAAATTAGTCAGCTGCTCATTGGGAGATCTTTTGATAGTTTTCAGCTGCTCTAAAAGGGACAAGTTGTCTCCCTTTTCCCCAAACTGCTCCTGGAGGGCTATACATAGCTGATTCCAATTTTGAATAGAACTTAAGGCAAGGCTCCTGAACCATTGTAAAGCTTTCCATTTAAATGAAGATGTCAGTAATTTGACAGCAACTTGCATCTCATTGATCTCATGGATTGCACAAATGTTAGCAATATCCTTGACATGATCACCAGGAGTGGTCTGATTTTCTCCAGTGAAGTATGGAATGTTCTTCAATGCTACAACTGGGATTGGATTTTGTGCATTGAGGGTAAGTGGACTACTGCCAGTGAAATTAACATAGGGGTTGTTTTGTGCCATTCTAATTGGCCTTAGAACCCTTGTTGATTGAATGAAAGGCCTACCAGGTGGAGGAGTTGAGAGAGTTATGTTTGGTGGAGATGGAGACCTTTGGATTCTCTTCCCACTTTGCCTTATTTTTGGAGATAATTGCAGATATTCAAATATCACCTCTTCTTCTCCAGCTCTTGACCTTGTAGTGATTCTTCTCATGAGTCTTCAGGTCTGCACTGCTAAAACCAGCTGATTTTTCTTCCTAGGAGTCGCCAGATGTGTAATATATAGCTCTTTTAAAGCAAGAAACTTGCAAAAAATGTACATCAATTTTGTTGCAATGAAGATGAAGACTTCTAGGTCCCACCGGGCATGCCAAAAATGTTGTTGCAAATCAGCAGCACCCCTGGATGTTGATCAGATTTCTAGTTTGATACTCAAGACATCCATTGTGATTTCACAACATTGAATCCTCTTCCCAAGCATGGGACTTATCAAATGGAAGAGAAATATCCAGTTGAGAGGCTGGTTCCTCAACTCCTCTGATCAGTTATATCACTTGCACAATTGCAGAGGTTTGAAATTTCCTAATTCTACTTTAAATTCCAAAGGGACAAGGATAGAAAATGCATAAAAGGAAATAAAACTAATGCTAATAGGTGATGCACCAAAGGAGTGGTGAGAATTTATCACTTCTAAAGATTGACACAGTTCATAGAATGCAACAAAGACAACATACACAAACTGATAGCTGTGATGAAGAACCAGAAATTAGTCAAACAACACTAGCAGAGGATGAAGGATTAATCACAAGGCCTGTATTGTTATTTTAACATCAAAATCACTACATTACAACACCTGAGAGGAAAAAATAAGTTGTAGTTCTTAGAAAAGGTCTGTTATTCCACTAAAATCACTACCAAGGTGAAAAAGGGGACCTGCAATACACCAAAAATGTTCCACCCTTTGAAAATGAGCCAAATCTGGCTTTTACAGTGCAAGGGACGAGCCCAGGAGAGAGAAACGTGGGAAAACATGTGAGAGGTTCAACCATTGACCAAAATGCATTCAAAATAGCATGGGCATCCTTACAGACCCATTCCTTGACATTTTTAACCATGCTGGGAGAGAATGCGAGCCATTCTTCATTAAAAACAGTGGTTGAAATGTCATTTCTGTCCATGACCACGTGCCAGAGGCGTTTTTGATTTTATCTCTCCAAAATCCATCAAAATGCAAAATTGACCCCGGAATCTTGTAGAGAATTTCACCAGATTTCCATTGATATAAAGAACGCAAAAAAATGAGCTCTGGATCGGAAGATATGGCGATTTGAAGTTTTAGGTCAAAACAGGGCCAAATCAGTCGGCGGGCAAAAATTTGAAATTTTTACCTTTTTGGTCATTTGGAAAATTTTCCAAAATTTCCCCACATTCCACCTTTCTAGGTTCCACGTGGCACATTTTGATTGGGTGTAGGGGCATCCTGCTTCATTTCCCTTTGTTTTTGCCTTTGGAAAATTTTCCCAAAATTCCCGCCGGGCCGGTGAGCTGAGGACACGTGGCGGGCGCTGATTGGACGCGGGCCTATCTTTCCTAAATTTTCCACGGGTCACTTTGATAATTTTCACCTGGACATGTGTCAAAACCCCATTAGATGCGGGTTATACCTTCCAAAATTTCCTCGTGGGCCTGATCTTGGTTTTTTGCCGTTAGCTGACACGTGGCGAGATTATATTGG
Organism: Taxus wallichiana var. yunnanensis; assembly: GCA_018340775.1. Lineage (NCBI taxonomy): Eukaryota > Viridiplantae > Streptophyta > Pinopsida > Cupressales > Taxaceae > Taxus > Taxus wallichiana. Next base: position 953,796,686 of record CM031242.1, read on the forward strand.
CTCGCAATAAGGGGGGCGGGCTTTCCCTTCTGAATTTTCCTTTATTTTCTCCTTGGGAAAATTTCCCAAATTCTCCCCTCGCTCCGCCACTCCAGGACACGTGGTGACATATAATTGGTCGTGGGCTCCCCGCAAGCATTTTAACCTTTGCGCAAACACTTTGGGAAAAGATCCCAATTTCCTCCCTCACCCTACAGCTCCAGCCTTCGGTGACACGTGGCATATTTTTATTTGCCACGGGGGCCATCTCTCCAAAATTCCCATGCGCCATCACTTTGTCAAATTTTCCAAATTTCACCCCCGGACACATGGCAACTTCTGATTTGTCGGCGGGCCTACGGGGGAAATATTTCCTTTTGAATTTATTTTTTTGCCAAAACACTTGGTAAAAAACCAAGTTCTCCTCCGACCCCCACCACCTCCCTAAACACGTGGCGGAATCTCATTGGCTGCGGGCCTTGAAGTGGAAAATTTCCCACCAAAATTCCACCGAGCCATAACTTCAAAAATTCATGGAGTTAGGAGGAAAACTTTACCTTTCTCGAAATCTGAGAAAGAGCTCTATCTAATGGTGTCATTTCCAAAAGGTTTTGAGTGCCTGAAAAGCAAAAAATTATGACTAAGGCACAAGAGAGGGAAGAATGAGAGGAGTTAGCCACAAAAATGAGCAGGGGCACATTTTGGATAACAGAAACCCTAAAAAATAGGTATAGAAGGAATGAGTTAGCTGATTAATGCTTGATTTGGAAGTGCTTTGGAGTAGAAAAACTGCTAAATAGGAAGTGAACTGTGTTGTAAATGCTCAGGATAAATTTTAGATTGCAAGAGTAATGTTGAACATGGGCACCCACGGCAGTACAAGGGTGTCAAGGCACTGATGACCTATTTTGGGCTCCTGTGAGTGGGAAAATTGATAGAATCTAATCTTTATTGTGTCACAAATATTCCATGTTGATCACATGTGTGTCACTCTTTGATCTCTGAGGGTACATGTAACCTGTAAAACAAATATCACCTGGAAAATCCCACAAAGAACATCAAATCCAAAAAATAAAGATGTGGAATGAGGAGTTGGTCTAACCTCAGTGGTCACCCCAAGAGTGAACTTTCGATTGATTGTTGCACTACATCTCAGACTCCATGTATTTCAGGTGAATGTGTGTAAGAATCATGCCCTAGTATGTCCTTGTGCAAGTGCACTTGATAGTGGGTTGTATCTAAATGTAACAATGTAGATAAATGTGTGGATGGAATAAAGAACTTCCCCTTTCTATTTTGTGTATGAAAAAATTTAGTCCCTTGTCCCTAGAATGGATGTTAGATGGATTCTTTGAAGTTTTTTAGGTGCCTTTGGATGCAATGTTAGGTGATGATAGTTTATGCTTGGTGTTTGGTCCTTGATTTTGAACACATAATTATGTATTTATATGATTCCCTTATTTGAATTTCATAATTGACAGCTGAAAGGCTCACCCATAAGTGAAAAAGGTGCCCAAAAGATAAAAGAGACCCAAAAGAAGTGAGTAAGGTGGAAAAGGGTCGGGGGCACTTGGGTGCTCCTATTCTAGCTAGGCATTGGTGTCTGCATCCATAAAAGATAAATAAGTAAAAATACTAACTGGATTGTAGGGTGTGTAAGACCAAAGAGGAAACAAGAAACACAAAAAATAGGTCAAGAACAATCTTAAATTAGTAGTTTTCATGCTTAGGAATCATATGAATGCTAGTATGTATCTAGGACCTAGAAATGTACCCAAGTGCGTGATTTTGCGTCTACATTTGCCCCCATTTTATGTTTTTGAGTGAATACTCAATAACATAAAGTAGATAAGATATGTGTACCTGATAACCATATATATTTTGTGGCAAAGAATGTGTTGAGTGGACAAGTGAAGCATGGAATGATGTAAAAATGAAGTGTGGAAACTAGAAAGAGAAAGTGACCCTAGGGGTGAAATGTATGCATTATACCATGTTGTACCTAATCTTGACAATGAAATAAACCTTAACAATGAATACTTGAAAATAATATTTGACACATAAATAAGACGGTGCTTGTGTATTTTATTAATATCCAAATTAAGCATTACAATCAAAAAAGAGAGTTGTAATATTTATAGATATTGGACAGCTTCTATCTCTTCCACAATATATGGAACAATATCAACTAAACTAAGAAAATATGCATGAATAGCTTGTTTCCCCTAATTTCCCCTACATGAATGCATCTAAGAATAATAAACTAAGAAAAGAACATCATCCTCAAAAATAGGAATGAGACAAGATAGGTGACAACCCATTATTAACTAAGCTAACTAAAGTAATTAAAATTATTACTTTATTACAATATCACTTTAACTCACATGGTGAATTAAGTGTTAGTTTATTTCTAACATTCCCCTCCTTAATTCATCATGCTCTGAAGTGAATAGGATAGAAATACTCTCAATGCCTCAAATTTAGGACGTGCAAGAGAGTTTGTGAAGATATATGCACGTTGATGTTCTGTCGAACAATGTTGAAGTTGGATGTTGTTGTTTTGGACATGTTCGCAAATGAAATGTACTTGCACCCCAAATTTTTTGGTGCATTCATGAAAAATGGATTCCGAAAAAGTTTTATTACTCCTTCGTTGTCTACATGTAGGATTGTTGGATCTTTCTACAGTATTCCCAATCCTTCAAGCATACATCAAAGCCATATTAATTCACAGACAGCTCTACCTACTGCACGATATTCTGATTCTATGGAGGATATTGAAACATAAGTATGCTTCTTACTCCCCCATGATATCATTCCAGATCCCAAAAAGAATACAAATCCTGAAGTGGATTTCCTATCATCTATGTTTCCTACATGATATGAATCGAATATCTTGTCAAGAAGAAGTTATTGTTCTTCTTGTATTCTAGGCCATAGTCCATAGTTCCTCTGATGTACCTCAAGTATCCGCTTTTCTGATTTCTAGTGAGAAACCCTTGGTTCTTGCATGAACCATGAAAGATAGCTAACTGCATAGCTGATATCCGGCCTAGTGTAAGTCAAGTAGATGAGACTCCCGATCAAATGCCGATAGAGAGTTACATTTACTTGTGGTGATGGATCTATTTGAGATAGTTGAAGTCTTGTCTCCATAGGTGTGGAAATTGGTTTAGAATCCATCATATTGAACTTCTCAAGCGTTGTCTTGGCGTATTTCAATTGTGACACAAAGATATGATTTTCTCTTTGCCAAACTTCAAGTCCAAGACAATAATGTAGAAGCCCAAGATCGGTCATGTCGAATGATCGTGTTAGATATTTCTTTGTTGACTCAATCATCCTCACTGATCCTCCAATGATGACTAGATCATGGACATATACTAGAACAATCAATATCTCACCCCTTGCTTTTTGAGATATAGATTATGATCATATGGACTCCTGTTGAATCCATGTTGAATGAGATGCTCATCGATTTTAACATACCATGCCTTGGGAGACTACTTTAAACCATATAGTGATTTTATGAGTTTACATACCTTTTCCTCTTTACTTGGTATGACAAAACCTTCTGGTTGAGTCATGTAAACTTCTTCTTGTATAACACCATTAAGAGAGGCACTTTTCACATCCATTTGGTGTATTTTCCAACAAAATTGTGCAGCTAGAGCAAATATTAACCTAAATGTTTTTATTTTATATGTGGGATCAAAAGTCTCCTCATAATCAATGCCTTCTTTTTTAGCATATCCCTTAGCAACTAGTCTAGCCTTGTGTTTATCAAATTTTCCATATGCTTTGTACTTTGTTTTGAAGATCCATCTGCATCTAATCGGCTTTTTCCCTGGTGGAAGATCTATAATTTTCCATGTATTATTTTTCATAAGTGACTTATATCTACTTCTATAGCATCTTTCCAAGGTTTATACTGTAGGGCTTCTGAAACTGTGGATGGCTCATTAGTTTCAACAAATTTACCCATTAAGGACAAATTGACCTCATTTCATGCCATACTATGATTCCTCATTCTAGTGGTAGTTGTGTCGGGGGCACTATCTAATTTTGCATCTCTCATCATACTTGTATACCATTTCGGCATACTTTTAGTGGTTCCTGTGGGAGGTTGAATTTCTCCATCTTCCCCATCATCATTATCGTTATCAAAGTTATTAACATCCTTTGTTTTCACTGTAGGGATGATTTTTTCATCATGTGAGTGTATGGAAGGAGCATCTACTTATTTCTTCTCAAATAACTCAACATCTCGACTAGTGTATACCCTTCATGTTCTTGGATCCATAAGTTTGTAGCCAAGTGCTTCATCATTGTATCCCAAGAAGAAAAGTTTTTATGATTTCATATCAAGCTTAGTTCTTTGTTTCTTAGGAATGTGCATACTCGCTTTACATACAAAAACTCTAAGGTGTGAAGTAGATGGCTTATTCCCTAACCATACTTCTTGTGGTGTTACTCCATCAAGAGCTATAATGGGAACACTATTTAGTAGATAGACTATCATTTTAGTTGTTTTGGCCCAAAATGTTTTGTATAAACCTACATCATAAATCATACATCATACCATATCCATGATAGTATGATTTCACATTTCAAAAACACCATTTTGTTGTGGTGTCTGAGGAGGATCCATTTGATGACGAATGCCATATGTTTCCAAAAAATCATTGAACTCATTGTTAGTGTATTCACCCCCTCGATCTGAGTAGAGTGTTTTTATTTTCCTACCAGACTTTATTTCAACAAAGGCTTTGAACTTCTTGAAAGTTTAAAAATCTTTGTCTTTTATACGAAGACAGTATATCCACATTTTCCTTGAAAAATCATCAATAAAGAGCATGAAATATTGAAACCCATAGTGGCTAAGTCTCATTGTTCCACACAGATCAGTATGCACCAAGTCAAGTTTTACCTTAGCTCAAAATGTACTATGTTTGAATGGTGCTCTATGTTGTTTTCCTGCCAAACAACGCTGACATTTATCTGTACCCTTTTTTAGAGGTGGCAAACCCCTAACCATGTCTTATCGACGAAGTGTGTCAAGATAGCCAAAACTCACATGTCCAAGTCTTCGATGTCATAATTGAGATGATGATGTATCCTTGGCTACAAGTGTTTTATCATTTCGTTGAAAAAAGTCCAACTGAAAAATTCTGCCCACATTTGAATCTTTTGCAACATGTTTTTAGCTTCGTGACTTATCTCAAATTATGCACATGATTTTACCACCTTTACAATCAAAGTCAATTTTGAGATTGTGATCTAATAATTGACTCACGGATAAAAAAATTGATGGGACATACAGAACATCTGTAATTTTGCAATTATGTTTCCCAAGTGGAAGTGAAATGGAACCAATGCCTTCAATGTTGTATGATGTATCATCACCCAAAGAGACATGATTTTTTTTGGGTGTTTTACTCATTGTGAAGAACCAATCTTTCTTTCCTGGCATGTGTCGAGTTGCACCCGAGTCGACATATAAAATTTGATTTGTAGAATTGGATACTTCATTTGAATGTGCAGAATACAGGAAGTAATCATCATCAAATTGATCTTCCTATTCGGCTAAATTTCCTTGTTGAGTTGGTTTCTTCTTCCAGTTTTTATTATTTTGTCCCTGTTTACTATATTGTTGGCTTGATTTTGTTTGTTGGTTATTAATATTTTTTCCACTTAACGATTCTTGTTGGAATGTGTTATACCAACAATTCTTTAACTCATGTCCTTTTTACCACAAATAGGACACTTTTGTTGGGCCTTTTGGCCTTTTTGAGTGTTACCTTGCTTCAGAGGCTTTTTACTAGACTTATCTTGTTTCTTTCCTTTTTGATTAAAAGCAAGTTCCTACTCTTCAGTTTCACTAGTTAAGTGAATAGCTTCTTCTTGTTGTATCGTATTTACTAACTGTTCAAAAGTTGTTGTTTGACCAGTTATGTTTAACGTGGTCACAAAAATCCTATAAGGAAAAAGAGATCTTAACACTATAGGAACGAGTGATGTGTCAGTTACTTCTTCTTCTAAAGCTTGAAGTGATGCACACAAAGTTGATACTCTTCTCAAAAACATTTCAACTTTCTCAGTTGGTTGCATTTTCAAGTTCAATAGTTGACTCTGGAGATGAAGTATATTTTTGGACTCATATAATATTTTCAACTTGTCCCAAGATTATTTTGCTATTTTGGCCTCACTAATATGAGATTATACCTCATCTGAAACACTAAACAAGATTATTAACTTTGTTTTTTTATTTGTATGATCAAATGTAGCTTGTTTTGTAACATCTGTTGCTAATCTTGTTAATGTACCGAGAAAAAACGGACCATAGATTTTAAAAAAAAATGTGTGTGAATTTTTTTTTTCCATGCTGGGTAATTATTAGAACGTAAAAGTTGAGAATCTGGAAAAAAGAATTTTGGTGTCGTAATTGTGGCCATTGTGAAGACTAATAAACAGTAGAAGCAAAAATGAACACTTTTCCCCCTTAAAGCATACACACACCCCCCCAAAAAAATATTTTATTTGCTTTGGGAACACTTTTTCAGACATTTACAATATTTGGCACTATGCACTGTTAAAAATTTGGCTCTGTGGCTAATTTACAAAAATAAAATGGCTCTCTTGGCTGATTTGAAAAAAAAAAAAATGGACTCTTTGGTCTCTTTTCAAGTACAAAAAAACTCTAATTTTTGTAATTTTTACAATACAAATATTTTTAAAAAATATACCAAGGCGTAGAGCTCAAAAAACCATACACTTTCAAAAAAATCGGCACCTCAATCTGAGGTACTAGTTGAAAGTTATGACTTGTTTAAATTTTGATTTCAATATCTTTCTAGGGCCCTTTCCTAAAATGGATTTTTTATTCTTTATGGATTTTTTTAAAAATCATGTGTTTTTAAAAGAAAACACGGATTATGGCTTAGGTGGCTACCTAGAGCCTTGTTTCCTCCGCCACCACCTCAGTTTATCAACCTTTATAGCTCTTTTTTTAACTTCGCTTTTCACAGGCTTTGCTTCTTTTGAACGGAATTTTTTTTTGTCTCTATGATTTGTAGGGTCTACTCACGGATGGGTGTGTAAATGGAGGTCGATTTGCAAAAAGGATCACTTGTTTTCTTCCTTTGGCTATTATTTCTATTGTTTTGGCCGTTTTTTCCTCTGCTCCCATTCGTGCAGGGTTAGATGCATGGAGTGGTTAATTTGGAGATTGATCCAATGTCATAACTCACTGACATGGTCTAAGAAAACACAAATTAATAGAGGATAACGGGGTCTCTTATTTTAGAGACAAAAACCCCAAAAAAATTACATATAAATTTTGCTTGAATGAAAAACAATATTTTTTAATTCAAGAATTGAGATTCAAACTATAAATTCAAAAATATCACTTCCTGTGCAATTTTCTGTAGTACTGGTTTTGTTTTTGTTGGTGTGTGGAGTAGGGGTAGGGGTTGTGTGAAGAGGCTGAGGGAAAATTTGGCTTCTCCTAGCTCAAGCTTCTTATTCCTCCCCCCTCAAACTTCTTACACTCCCTAGCACTCACAGGTTCAGGATCGTACGGCCCTGATACCAAAGCTTGACAATGAATACTTGAAAAGAATATTTGACACATAAGCTTTACATAGAAACAAGATGGTGCTTGTGTATTTTATTAATGTCAAAATCAAGCATTACAATCAAAAGAGAGAGCTGCAATATTTATAAATATTAGACAACTTATATCTCTTCCACAATATATGGAACAATATCAACCAAACTAAGAAAATATGTAGGAATAGCTTATTGCCCCTAACTTCCCCTATAGGAATGCATCTGAGAATAATAAACTAAGAAAAGAACATCATCCTCAAAAATAGGAATGAGACAAGATAGGTGACAACCCATTAGTAACTAAGCTAACTACAATAATTAAAAATATTACTTTATTACAATATTGCTTTAACTCACATGTTGAATCAAGTGTTAGTTTATTTCCAAAGCCTATTGTTGTGCTTATTGTGTTGCTTTTTGTAAGGATGGACCTCTAAAGAGAAGAGAAATAGAGTAGACAAAGTTGTGTATATGAAAAATTTGATCAAAGTATGCAAAATTGTGTAAAATTAGTAGTAAAGGAAAGTGTGCCCCTGATGTGAAAGAGTGTAAAGTTATAGAAAATGTACTGAACATGCTATGAAGATTGATTTTTTGGGTGATCTCACGCCAAGAGTGAGTTTTTTGGGTGATCTCATGACAAATGTGAGTTTTTTGGGTGATCTCATGCCAAAGAAAAAGTATTGGGGAGAGAGGTTTAGTGTTACTCTCCTTTCACGACTCTGCCTGATAAACACCACTGTAGATGGTGTATCATTATTTTATTCATGGTGTCCCTGATTTGTTCCGAATGTATTGTTTGTTTTGATTGAAAATGGAGATTACAAGTATTATGTTGATGGGGGAATGTGCATGATACTGTCAAATTTCTCTAAAGTCTTATGTGAACTGTGTTGATATGAGAAATTGATTATATGTGCCCCCATGACATTATTTCCTAGGGGAGGACATAGGTGCCTAGGCACTTTTGTATGGGTCTCAGTGCTGGTGTCTAGCTGTGATTATGACCCAAGTCTGATTTTGAGTCAATGTTATAATTGTAACATGTGTTGATTATGTGGTGTATTGCACTTTGATGTAGCTCTTAGTTTTTGTATGGGGTGATTTATTCACTCAATGTATGACACCCTCGTTTTGGTGCATGTGACATTGATAGGAGTGTGTGGCCCAAAAGAGAGGACCTAGTTTTGATACCTACAAGGGGTAGGGAATGTGCAACATAGAAACCAAGGCACATGCAAACAAAGTGGCTAGATACATGTGTTAGTAGAAAAAGAAGCAAGCATGTCATAGAAAAACAATGTAACAATAATATATGCATACAAGATAGACCGTAAAAATGGGTTTTGAACATGGGACATCACTCACAATGTCACAATACAATCAGTCGAAGCGGCCAAAAGCATACAAGCAATGATCAAACAAGACATATGGCATAGCCTACAAAAGATAGCATACAATAGCAAACAATGTCAAACAAGCTGTAACAAATAACCATGGTGGCATATAGTCTTGCAAGCTAAATGATGCACATGAATCACCTATTAGCATGTGAGAAAGATAAAGAGTATGTCAAATCACATATGTGTTAATGTAAAGTAATGTGCTAGTAAGAATAGGTAGTATATAATGAAATGATAGCACCTGTAATGTGTGATAGTAGAAATTGTAGATGCCCCCAGGAGCCTCGGTGGTACTGGTAAGAGGTATAGTACCAAGCATCATTGTATCATATAAGGACCTATAAGATTTCTTCATTCACAACTAGAGAACAAGTGAATGTGCATATGTATAGCAAATATATTGGCATACTAAGTATTTGACTATCATAGTAAGCAATGTGCATCATGTAAGTAAACAAGTAAGAGTAAGTGCAACCAAGAAATATGCAATATATGAATGTAATGGAATGGTATGCAATGTGAATGTGATAGGAGTGGCGTTCACCCTAGCAGATGTGTATGAGATGTGTATGAGATGAGGTTCATTTATAAAAGACCCCTCAATAATCAATAATGAACCATAGAACAAGAGTGAATCATTGGGAAATGGTTTAAAAATGTGCGCTAGAAATATATATATCACGAAGCATAGAGCGTGAAAAGTGAATATGGTAAGGTTCGTTCCAGATTTAGACCCTCAGCAATCGATTATGAACCATGGAATTACAGTTCTTCATAGGGTAGTGATGATACAAGTTGTGTATCAAGATGTATAAGAGAGACTAGATGTAGAGCACAGAGTGTAATGTGTATGTGTAGAGACTAGATAGAATTAATAATGATTAAGGGGGTAGAAAGCATGATGCTCCCAAGTGTGTGAAGGAGAAGAATCAAGTAAAATCATCTATAAGATCATCATTTTTAGGATTGTAGCCAAATGGAGTTGGGTCAGAGACTTGGTAAGTAATAGTATGAGGTTGATCATATAGAGAGCCCTTGCAATACAAATTGTACATGCCCGTTTCATATTTTTCATTAGTGAAAGGTGGTTGTAGATAATCATGTGCATACCATCAAGTGATATTTTGAGAATAGCCAAAGAAGGATTCATTGCAAATACAACCAAAAGGCATAGGAAATGTGATATCCGTATGATTTAGATCTAGTGTTCCACCAATGTAATCAATTTAAGGCTACAAGTATGAGTGGAGAGTAAAAAGGATTACGTGTAAGGAATATTGTCAAATGGAAGATATGGAGGCCATAAGTAGCAATAATTAAGATACATCCATGATAGAGGTGAGGAGAGTAAGATGGAGGAAGAAGATCAGTGATTGTGAATCCTAGCCGATCTAAACCATCATGTGTGCAAATAATCTCAGAGCAAGTGGGGTCGAATGGGATATGAGGAAAATAAAATTTTGAATGAAGAGATTGCATGTGAAGGGATCCAGATGTGGATCAGAAGGAACCGAGGAGATGTAGCAGAAGATAAAATGTCTAATGTATGTATTGTGCCTTGGAAAGGAATCATGGCATTATTGGATGGAGGAATCTTTTTGAATAAATATTCACCAAGGCCAATATAAAGAACAAAATTATCTTGGAAATAGGATTCATCAAATTCAATAGGAGTAAAGTCAATATTACATAATGTGTCATCATTAAGCTCTATGACATCATCGAATCATCATTGCTAACATTGTCTTATTGTATAGCATTATCAAAAATATTGGTAGGAGTGGAGTTATATGTAGAATTTGGAGGAGTCGTGATAGGGGGAGAATTAGTAACCATAGGGATGGATATAGTAGGTGATGGAATGTCAATAGTATGAGTAGGAATGGACGGAGTGCATATAGAAGTAATGGAAAGAATAGGAGCACTATATTTACCAACATCATATGTACTAACTTTGTGATATGGAATTAGTTGAGATGGAGGAATGGGCATAGTAGTAACAGGATCTATGTGCTAAAATTGAATGGCTTGAGGTCCTTAGCAATAGTATGTTCATGTAATAATTTAACACACCGATGAACTCTAGATGGAACAACATGCATAACATGAATCCAGGGCCTTCTAAGTAAGTAGTTGTATTGAAAGGTGGCATCAATACAAATAATATAGTAGGAACCATTTTAGGCCCAACCTGTAAAGGTAGGGTGATGGTTCCCATGCATGTGTGAGTGGTGGAATCATAGCTACGAATGACTTAAGAAGATTTGTTTGTTAGATTTTTTAGTAATGCTTATTTTCCTAGGAGAGAGAGAGAGAGGATAGGTTTATAGCAGAGCCATTATCAATGAGTACACGCTTAATACAGATGGAACCAATAGTAGCAGTGATAAGAAAGGGTTTATTTCTTTTAATGTGAATGGATCAAAGGGTGGCCTCTGATGTGTGACAATAATCAGGTGCATTGTGTAATAAATCATAAAGAGATATTTTTTTGTTGTATTCTTAAGTTGATATATGATGTCATGACCCTTAAAAGTAGTGGAAGGAACTACATAAATGATAAGAGGTGGGACAAAATGGGTGGAGTCATAGGAGAATGAGTGTAGTGAGTGGTGACTACGTTGATGCTTGGATCAAATATTGGAGTAATAAAGCGAGGATGGTGTTGAGTACGGACTCGCATAAAATCAGAAGTAGTAGTAGCCATGCCAAAAACCTTGGTTGGAGTAAAATAACAATATGAAGAATTATCCATGAATTTATAAAAAGGAGATAGATTTTGATACATTTCCAGAAGGTGGGGTTTAAAATAGTGGGTTCACCAAATGATTCAATAAAAAATAAACTTCTATAAAACCCTAATTACAAAGTAACTAAATATAACTATGGTATACAGTTGCTAAGTATAATATGATGCAAGTAAATAAGAAAGTAAATATGAAACCCTAAGCATGAAGTATAGAAAGAATGAATTATTTGATTAACACTTGATTCAGAAGTGTTATGGATTGGGAAAAATGCTAAACAGGAAGTGAAATGTGTCGTAAATGCTCAGGATAATTTTTGTACTGCAAGATTAATTGGGTGCCCATGGCAAGACAGGGGCACCTAGGCGCTGACGACCTCTTTTGGGTGCCTATGACTATGAAAATGGTCAGAACCTGATCTTTACTGTGTCACACAAGTGTCACAAATATTCCTTGTTGATCTCTTGTGTGTCACTCTTTGATTGCCAAGGGTACCTGTAACATTTAAAACAAATATCACCAGTAAAATCCCACAAACCACATCAAATCCAAAAATGAAAGATGCAGAATGGGGAGTCATATTGACCCTGACGGTAACCTTGAGAGTGAAGTTATGAGCGATTGTCTTACTACATCTCAAACTCTATGTATTGTTGGTGAGTGTGTGTAAGAATCGTGCCCTAGGATTCTCTTGTGCAAGTGCAGTTTATAGCGTACTTTAGCTACATGTAACAATGTAGATAAATTTGTGGGTGGGATAAATAACTTCCCCTTTCTATGTTGTGTATGTAGAAAATGTAGTCCCTTATTCCTTGAATGGATTCTAAATGGATGCTTTGAAGTGCTTTAGGTTCCTTTGGATGCATTTCGTAATTCACAACTGAAAGGCTGACCCATAAGTGAAAAAGGTGCCCAAATTATAAAAGAGAACCAAAAGAAGTGAGTAAGGTAGAAAAGGGTCAGGGCACCTAGAGGGGACAGGGGCACCTAGGTGCTCTTGTCTTGTCTAGGATCTGGTGTCTACAGCCATAAAAGATAAATAAGTAAAAAATACTGACTGAGTTGTAAGGTGTGTAAGACCAAAGAGGAAACAAGAAACATAGAAAAGAGGCCAAGGATAGTAATCAATTAGTATTTTTCTTTCTTATGAATCATATGAATGCTAGTATGTATTTAGGACCTAGAAAAGCACCCAAGTGTGTGATTTTGTGTCTATAAATATCACAAGCTAGGTGGAGAATGATGTCCGGGTTGATGCCTCTTCGAAGTAGTACTAACATCTGCAGTGCATAAGGGTGCCCACAAGCCAACTAATGTTTTTTTCAAGACTTCTCATCCATGGTTGGGGTTTAAAATATTGAGTAGATCATTTAGAGACCCCAACAATGTGACTGAAAGTGGCCGATAGGGAGTGACAAAGAGATTCAGATGAGTGAAAACCTTAGAAAGAAACATACCATTATTCTGAGTAGGTTCAAAACCATAAAACAGGTTAAGATCATATAGACATTCTTGCCTCTACTGTATGGTCATGCCCCATGATATTTTCAAGTCGCATTTCTAGTTCTGAAGCATTTTTAGGTCCAAATACCCATGTTTCATCATTCAAACCACCCATATTTTCCCATAATAATATATAATCAGCTAATTGCACTCAATCCCATGTATTTGTGAGTTTTTATTGCATTATGTACATTTTTACAAGTATAAATGAAATATTTTGATATTGAATGGTCAATGTTGGAAGTTAATTAGTTAGAATAACCCCCTATGTATCATATTTCATTCCTTGTTTGATTAACATGTAAAAAACCTAATTAAACCTACAAAGGGTTAAAACAACAATGAATTCAAGCTCCATATTATCTTTGTAACCATGTATTTCTTCCTAAAATCTATATAGTTTAAGGTTTTGATCCTTAATTACTTTTAGTAGAATCTTCATTTTTCACCAAAAACATGTGTATTGTTTTTCTATGTAATTTTTGATCCACTCGGCCAATTTTTTTTTTTAAAAAATCAATTGTTAAAATATGCACACATTCAAAAAAAATCTCAAAATTAGGGGAGATCACACACAATTTTCCATTTTTTCACGATGTTTTAAAATCATTTTAAAATTTGGAAAAAATAATGGTACCTAAATCATGTTCTTATCTAACTTTCTATTGAAGGTATTTGAAAAATAATTGATGAAACTCAAAAAATTGGTCGAGTGCACACAACACTATGTTATACTTCTAAGACAAAAACAAGGCCAATTTATATACACACAAAATTTCACCCTCTTAATTTCCTCAATTTTTTAAAAATGAGTAGTTTAGAAACTATATTTCAAGAACTATAATTCTTATTCTTACCAACCTGTCAAATTTTAAATGTATGCATGTGTCTAATTACTCATTGAAATTTAGATTTTACATATTTTAGGGCCACATTTGACCCCCTTTAGGTACCTCATTTCCATTCACTTACCCATGCACTTCTATATACCTTACATGTTTCATGTTTCTCATGTATAATGTTCATAATCCGTAGGATAAGTTGTTCTAGTTAGACTAAGATAGGTCTAGGAACTTACATGTCATGGATTCAAATGCTTTACTTCATAGTCTATTATCACCATAGGTGGTTTCCTATCCTTTTAATATGGGTTTAGTTTCTCCTAAGATTTGCATTCAAAAATTTAAAGGATATATGAAACAACATCTTTGATCCTTTCATGTGACATGCCTAGATTATTCCTATAATGGTAATATCCTTACCAAGATATTAATGTGAAGTCTCAAATCGTATTCCCTAAAATAGTTATATTACCTCCTCATTCAATCTTTTATAGCCTATAATTTATTAGATGATCAATTCTTAGAACACTTCTTAATCAATATTTGTGAAAAAATATAATATGCCCAAATATCAATATGATGTATACTAAGATGATTAATTTACTAAGATAATGAGTTTTAGGGTCTATTCACGCATATTATAATTTCTCCCTTGCAGTATTCCATCATGTTTTCAAACATTTTATGTTTCTATGAATTATCTCATGCCTTGAAGGAGTGAGAGGTCAATCTTCTAGTGATGAAAAAAATTAAATATGTGTGTAATGTAAGGTTTTAAAGGTAAATGTAACAAAAGTAAGAATGAATTAAATATAGCGTTCAACGAAGTATTGTGTGAAGATTCAAGATAAACAAGGTTTTGCATGCTTTTTGGAAGAATTGGTACCAATCCTTTTATGGTCTAATTTATAGAGGTTTTATGCTATCAATTTTTCCATCAAACTTATTATTAATGGTCTAGTGGAAATAAGATTTAATGTCCTTTGGATATGACCCTTTTTAGATGTTTGGACTATCTTCCATGTAAATGATCACCGCACTATGGGCATACATATTTACCATTCATATAAAACCATTTTACAAATTTAATACACACACACACACACACACATATGTATATTTATATGAACTTGGTATTTCCAACTTTACTACATAATAAATACTTGAAAAAATAACCAACCTTAGAAAGTAATGAATATTCCATCATAAGATATCATTATAGGTGAGCTTATTATGACTAATGTACACCGACAAATCATATATTGTAATGCATGTCCATAATTATTGCAACTCATAAATTATAGGTTCAAGGTATATATCCATATTTTTCACTTGATATTATATATGTACTAATAATTATAATAAGAGATTTTACTTATGAATCATCAAACGTGAAGGAATATTATAATTTTTAAAATAGAGCACCTAGGTGATAAGTTGGTATTTGCACCCTTTTTAGATTAAGTAATCTAATTATTTAATGAATTAAGTACACTAATGATGTTAGGGTAAATATAAGGGGTTATTCGATTAATTAAATTCCAACATTAATCATACAATATCTTAACAATGCATTCAATTCTTAAACAATATGCTGCAAACTTTTTTAACTAAGGGAATAAGTGCACATAGTTGATTACAGATGATTCTGAGTTCTAAGTGCGCAGACTATTGAAACTATGAAATTTGAACCAAGTAATGCTTGGTTATTAGAACTGTGATCGAAAAATAACCTAGGGAAGGACTGTACAATCTTGTTAGGACCATGAATACAGTCTTGACCCTACTATATGGACGTAGACATGTTTAGACTCTAGATTTGTAACTTTCTAGCAATGTTATCTACCTGGAAATGGTTATTTCTATCAAACCCTAATTTTCGATCACGTTGTGAAGCCTTGTGAACATTTTGAATAATATATCAAACACGGTGGTTATGAAGCCGGGGATCACACATGAATACTCCACTAGACCTGTGGCAAATTTCTTACACTTAGTTCAAGGGAGGAATTTACTTAGTGGAAGGAGGTAGAGAGGAGAAAGAATATGGTGAAGGATGGTTAACTTTGTGAATAGGCACTTACATATTTTCACAGCATTAACCAAAGTAAATCTTCACTCAATTAAAAGATTTCAACCTTGAGAAAAAGATAAGACTAAAAAACCATAGACATAAAATTCTATTGATTTATTCATCAAAGACATAAAGGCCTTTCTTAGTTTTACAATATCATCATGCTTCCAAAGCTAAGTATGAAAGGAATAGAGGAAACATAAAAAAATAGGAAATAGAATAAAGTAACCTCTTGTTTGTATTTAGTAGTGTAAAGCTATCTTCTATAAACTCATAATTGAATACCACTGGGAGTGAAGAGGCCATTCCAATTTATAGCATTACAAAAGAGTCATTGCATGTCCCCCACATGAAATTTCACCTTCCCTCATCACTTGTGACCTTTCATGTTCCTAGGAAATAAAAATGATCCCTTTTCTTATAATTTGAAAAGAACCCTTACAATGTTAAATTAAAGGTCGCTTAAGTGAATAAGTCAAAATAGTGAAAAGTACCTCCTTAATGAAGAATTAGAACATGGAGAGAGAATAAAGGAGGGAGGAAGAAGAGAAGAGATGGTCACTTCGATGAAGAAAAGGCATATGCTAAAGAAAAACTAACAACTAGGGAACCTTGGGGGAATGATCCTGGAATTATTTCTTCACCCTTGAACTATTTATTGAAAAGGGCCGCAGTAGATGCCACCTTTTCCACCTATGGAATATGAATGAATCTCATAGCATTGATCCATGTTTTAGGAACACTGTTGATGGACTTGCATTGATTGAACCATACCTAATGATATTTCTTAGTATTAGAAATTGAACTTCTGATCTCCGCAAGAGACTCCAAGGTATCCTCGTTAAATGAGAAGTGATCTCCCACCTCTTTTTTGACTAACTCCTAGAATGATTTTTGGAGCTCTCCAATTGATGAATCTTCATTGATTAGAGGTGACCCAAGATTTCACACACTATTGTTGATACCTTCCATAATCTGTGATGTTTTCTCCTCACAAGAATCAAGATCAATGATAGCATCATTCAACATGTCACACCGATCACTCGTTGTGTGAGACAAAATAGGAGACAAATTATCAATCATGGAAGTTAACAAATTTTTACTCGCCAATGAATGGGAATCTAGATTGATCATTTCTTATACCAATGGAAACACATTGTCCTAATGGGAATTTTCTTTCTGTTGTCCAAATTTCTCATTCATAATGAGGTTAATACACTAACTACTAAATACTCTAACAACTCAGAAATGATGGAGGGTTTATGTTACCTCGGATGTGATATGGGTGTTAGATGGTTGATTCTCGATACAACTTGATATACGTGCAAAAATGGAACAAAGATGGATTAGATAGATATATGTGGGGGTTGCCCGACAATATGGTTATAATAATTGATTAGCTTCCTTTCATGGATGTCAAGCCCCATTTTTTAGAAAGAGTGATGTAAAGGATGAAATTGCATAAACATGTAGAAACAGGAATACCATAGAATCTAGAAAGATGACAAGAATTTATCTAAAAGCTAATTAGAAGGCAATAACTGTAAACCGACTATTACTTGGTCTGGGTCGATGGCGATCCAGACTGTGTAGAGACAGGTCGACGGAGACCTGGTAGGGAAGATCTGGACTGTAAGATTAATATGCAGACTTGGAGGGTTTGAATGCCAACTGGAGGATGATAGAATCCCATGTATGTTGTGAGTAATCTACAGGAAAGAATGAAAGACAGAAAACCCTAGGAAATGGCTGAAAACAATAGTAGAGGAGATCTGTTTGAAAAACTAGACATGGGTCGATGACGATCTGACTGGGTTGGCGGTGAATATAACAGAATTGGATAAAACCGAGGATAAATGGACAAGAAAGACAACCTAAAAGCAAAAAGGCTAAGGGGAAGGTTGTTGGAGAAGCTCTAAGTGTTGTTTTTTATGGTCTTAACCTATAAGATATTAGATACTAGAAACACCTAGATTGAATAAAGCAAAGCGATGATAACGATAAACCTCACGATGGATGATCGTGAACGATGAAAGCATGTTGAAAAGATGTCCTAAATATTTATGTATGTTACAAGGATGTTCCAGTGCGGGGAAGGATGCTCAGCTCGTAAGAAATCCTGAAGTTAAATGCATCGGATGTTGAATAGAAGGAAAGTAGTTAGTTTTAAAGGGGTCAATGGTGACCAGGCTGGGTCACCGCCGATTGCGGGGAAAGTTTCCCCAATGGGTTTTTTTTGTGCTTTTGACGGGATTTTGAGCTTCTTAAAGAATAGAAGGATTTTATTAATCACTTAGGCAAGAAAGAGATGAGATAAGGGTAGTTAGGACATAAAAATAGATAAAAGCTAGAAAAGTAAAGGGGATGTTTGTGTAAGATAAAAGCAATAGAAATAAAAGGTTGGTTAGGGCAATGGATGAGGATTATTTAATTAATTAATTAAGATCAATGTGGATGGGATAATTGGGCATGTGGGATATTAAATGATTAATTAATTAATGTCACTTAATTAATTAATGAGGATTGTGAGGGAATTTAATTAAATAAGGGGGTGATTGAATAAATATGTGCACGTGGGCGATGAATTTAGGTGTCTATATTTTTCCCCTTTTTGTTGAGTGGTTTGGGCTAGCAAGCCATGAGACAAAAACGATGAGAGTTAGATAAGGATAAAAATAATTGATGATGAGCTCCCCCTCAAATGGGGGATCGATGATGTCCAGGAAATTGATGACGCATTTGAAAAAGGTAGATGAAAAAGGGTGGGTGGGTGAAGAAAATATGGGTAAAATGATTACCAAGGCAAGATGCCCCGAGATAAAGGATCACAATAGTGATGAAAACTATTGTTGTGACTCCAATATCACATCGGCAGGGGAAAATTACGATCTCAACGGAGACAAACAAAATTTTCTATGGACCAGTGAGTGGGTGAAGATCACTACAGTATGGATGTAGGTTGGGATGACCAATCGGTCATAGGAAAGTCATCAAAGTATGCGCAACTATATGCGAAAATTATGTGCAATCCTTCGTACATGAGGAATTGAGTGAATAGGTATGCGTCCATAAGGGATGAGGATGAATGATATGGTGCCCAATGGGACACAAAAAAAGGTTTATAAGTTAAAATGAAAAAGCGAGTGATGAAGTAATATGCCCCAAAGGGGGAAAGAATGGCCGCAAAGGAGAAAAAAAGGAAAAGTCAAAAATGCCCCAAGTGGGGAAAGGTATGGCCGTAAAGGAAAAAACAAAAAAGTATGCCCCAAGTGGGGAAAATCATGGCCACAAAGGTGGACTTTGATGAAAAATAATGGTTCCCTAAGGACAGGCACAAATATAATAAATGTAAAGTCCAAATAGGAAGATGAATATGACCTCAAAAGAGGACTTCGTGTGCAGATTGGATAGGATTATAAAATAAAATGCCCAATATAGGATTGATTATAGCTACGAAAGGTGGACTTAGGGAATAAATGTGATTAACATTCCTGAAGGAAAAAGATATGGCCACGAATGTGGACTTGAAGAGTTACATATGCCCAAACAAGGAGTGATTATAGTTGAAAGTGTTGTATGAAAAATACCCAGAGGGAAAATAGATATGACCACAAGTGTGGAATTAATGGTCAATAATAGATGATGCCCTAGAAAGGGATGTGAGAAAGATGGGAGAAATCCCAAAATGGTTACTATTGATTCCATTCGATGGTGACTGAGGAAAATCGATGGCGACCCAAGGGGGTTAACGATGACCAAGTGTTGGTGGGCTATATAAGCCATAGGGTAGGCCGACAATGCTCATTTTCATGAACAAACTTAATGAGAAAGAGAAAAGAGAGAAAAGAGGGATTGCGGAAATGGAGGCCACCAGAGATGAGAGGAAATGCCAAAGGGTACGGAGGATGGTGAGTAACAAAACTCACGGTAGTTTTTATTTAGTTTCATGTTTTATTTATTTATTTTGCATTTTTTTGGAAAAAATGGATGGCGTCGGGGGTGGTTCGTGGCGACCCAGATGGGTCGACATTGACTGGGGCCCCTAAGGCACATCGAATGACCCTATTATGAATAGACCCAATATGGTTCAGTGTCAACTAGGGTTAGATTGGCTAAAATGGATTTAGATTGACTTGAATGCACTTTGGATGGATTTTTGGATCAAAGGTCTAATGTATGCATACTTTGTTTGTGATTGCAGACCAGAGAGACCCTATATCTAAGAGATCAGGTGCTATCTCTATATGAGAAGTTTATAATTGATGTGACAGATGTCGAGTGGGATCATCTTTCTGTATTTGGACTAGGAGGATTTAGACATTAGCAGAGGATCCCATGGGATGTGGGGCTTATGATTACTTTGGCTGAGAGGTGGGATATGTAGACATAAACATTTTAGTTTAGGACAGGGGAGATGACTATTACCTTAGAGGATGTGTATCGGATTCTCAGGTTGACGATACATGGGGAACAGATAGTTCCAATTACTAGTAATGAAAGATTGGTAGTTTTGACATGGCTATTTGGAGCCGATGCACCCCAGATCAAGTTTTCTTCAGGGGCCTTTTTATAAGAGCTAAGATACGAGGCTGGGGTGGCATGCAGCTGGTTAATTTGCATGGTGATGACTACAGTGTCCTAATATGCTTTTTTGGAATCAGGAGGAGCTCAGTTTCTATAGGCATTAACTGGTGTAGTGGCTGATATTGTTGTTCACCATACTGTCTTTTCATTTGGGACCACCTTGTTAGCTTAGGTTTACCATGAGATATCTAGATATAGGGTGGGTAGGAGGTCAGGGTTTGATGTAGGCTTCTTATTTCACTGCTTGGCCTACGAGCATATTTATGTGATTAGGCGGTCAGGGCTTCCATGGGTCACACCTGACCATAATCAGTTAGAGGTGGGATTTCTGAGATGGAGGGTTGATCATGCCTTCAGAGACAGGGATGAGAGAGGGTTGGATTGGTACGTAGATCAACTTGCAGAGTTAGATGTTGATCATATTAGGTGGCCGCCATATGGGGATTTCCTCACTTATCCTGGTGTGGATGTGGAGCTAGTGGAGATGAATAGAATGAGATGGGTGTAAGGGAGAAGACCAGAGATGTTAGAGGTTGTTCAATTTACTAGGGTGAGATGATAGTTTGGAGTCATTTAGTCAGTGCCTCATGACCCGATTTTATACAGGAGGGAAGAGTTGGATAGAGAGTTACCAAGTCGATTATGGTATGCCCGTTGGAGGAGGAGGTTTCACCATGGGATGATGAAGAAGATGTTGGAGTAGGATCGGGATACTCTAATTGGCATACATGTAGCGGGGCCAACTCAGGGGGTTGAGGAGGAGATATAGGAGATGGAGGTTGAGGTAGCTCTAGGAGGTGGTGGAGATGGAGCGGGAGAGATTGCAGAGGTGGCACACTTGTGTGCCAAGCTAGATCAGGTTAGAGTAGATAGAGATATAGCCTTGCAATAGCAGGATGTGGTCATTCAGGAGAGAGACTGAATTTTTCAAGAGAGGGACCACTATCGATGACAGAGGGAAGCCTACAAGGCCTGCTTTGGAAATTTGGATAATATTGTACCAACAGAGTCGGTCAGCGGTGTCCAGAAAGCAAAATAGGTATAAGGATAGATGGCACGCCCTACATGATTTATATGGATAAATATAGGGTGCTAGCTGTAGAGGCTAGATATTACGAGGGGATTTTGTTTGAGAATTTTTTGAAGACCCTGCACTATTAGGAGCATCTTCAGAGGAAGACGGCCAGAGGATTGGGGCCATCTAAGAGTATGGCTAGTATGACACATCCATAGCAAGTAAAGGGAGGACACGAGGGTTCCAGAGATGTGTTGGGATCATGTGTTGTGCCTACCCCAAGAGATGAGGACTTGAGAGCCTCAAATATTCACTTTACATATTTTGATAGCATTTCTGCTTTGAGGGAGCCCCCTAGAGGGCTTTGATGTACTTATATACATTTTGATATATGATATGTGGTTTTATCGTGGATTATCATGTGCTCATTATGCGATGTGATGGATTTTAATTTGATATGATGACGATTTTAGATTATATGTCATGATGATGGATTTTAGATTAGATGTGATGGTGATTTTAAATTGTATGTTTGTTTTATATTTGATGATGATGATGAAATAAATATATGATTAGATGTTTATTCGGATGTGCATGTGTATGGATAATGATATAAATGTGTGATGTGGTAACATGTTTTGTGTTTAAATTTGATCATGATGATTAGAATGTATATGGGTAAGATGTGATGGAAATGGGATTGAGGATGAATGCGATTAATAATAAATGTGTAGTACAATAAATAGATAGCACATAGGTGATTAAGATGAAGACAGATGTGTCGAAAAATAGATGCGATGGGATTTGGATAAAAATGACTCGCAACAGTGGAAAGTTATAGGTGTGAACAACACTACGTTATATCGATGAATGTATGAGGAAAAGATGCCTCTAGCTGCATTAGAGGTAAACAAAAAGGGGATCTAGGTAATGCAATGCACATGCAACCAAAACTAATGCTAGCAAATAACCAATGATAGTTAGTCATTTAACAGATCATAAGGAAGCAATGGATGAGATGATCTCACAAACCCAATGTTTACATGACAAAAGGTGTTTGATATGAAACTTGTACAAGGAAAGAGGGTTCTCCAAAAGTGGTGTTCCCTAAACTATGCCCTAACTCTGGGAAGGGGAAAGAGAAAGTTGATCAATGCAGGAAGATTTCTTAGGATGCTAATAAAATGGAAGGTTGATCAATACAGGAAGCATTCAAATGCCATAAGGAGTAGCCATCCTTTGAGGGTATGGTCTACTTTATACAAAATGTAGATGGCAAGAATAATCTATGATATTCATCCTTCGAGGGATCGGTCTATTTATTTGATTTTATATTTTTTTTCATAAACAGTTATCCTTCAAAGGATCAATCTATTTTTTATCATTTTTATTTTTAATTCAAGCATCTATGAATTTTGATTTTACACGGGGAGAGTTGGGACTAGCTAAGTAAACCACTTAGGAGGGGATAAAGAGTGTACAAGAGACACCCCTAGACCCTTTGTATGGTTCTAATAGGTGAATAAGAGGGTGATGGATATGATGATCACGGAGTTCTCACCAAAGGGGATAACCTATCCATAAGGAACATGCTACATGAAAAGTCATGGTGCCCATATTTAAGGTCACATTTAGGAAGTGACGAAAGACCACAAAATTCCAAAACATCACGATGAGATATGGAAAGGGCTGAGATGAATGAATGATCTGAAGACATGACTAAGGGCACATTGGTAAATGTGATAGTATCAAGTGAAATGCATTAAGTGGTTCCACTTCTGTTTTACCATCAAAGGAAGCCAAACGATAGGCTCCCAACCCATACTTGCACGTAAGGTTCAATTCAATTAGGGGAAATACTTTCCACGTTAGCTCCTTTCTAGAGTAGTGAAATTTTGATAAAGTTACGAGGTCACCGATGTTAATGTCACGTTAGGAAGATGGGATGAGATGAACAAGTGAAAATAAGAGAAAGCGTTGCCTATTAGGGAAGTGAATGGTATGTATTTAAGATGAATAAATGGTCCCCCTAGAGGGATAAGATAAATCAGGATCAGATGAGATGATTTAAATAAAGATTATGAAAAAGGTGCCAAAATGACGGGTTTAAAGCCATGGTACTTCCAAAGGGAAACAAAAATATGTCCAGAAAGGTGGTTGTAGGAGGAAAATATAGAAAGTACGATCAGATAAACCAAGATAGATGAAATAAGATGATGCCAAATGTGGAAAGAAACTAATCTGTGAACAGAAAAGTCCTAACAAGAAGTCCCCATAGCGTGGGAGGATGAATCAACGAAGACGAGAAAAAATACGTTAAAGGATCAATAACAGGGGGAAAGGTGTCCCCCATCAGATGGGATGTAGATAGGATAGTGGATGTCAAAAGATATGGATGTCACGAAGATGGTGTATCAAGGCGAATAGTATTGATGAACAAAAGAGGACCCTTGTCGAGAGGAGTGATAGGAGATGATGTAGATGAGTGAAGAGACCCAAGAAACTTAACAGATGAAGATGCGGTAAAAGGAATCATATGGGCTATAAATGAAGTAGTATATGGATAACGGGACTCATCGAGGAGGTCCTCTCACTCAATAAGATCATGGAAAATAGTCTAAAGGGCCTCACAATGCTTGGTGTCATGTCTTGGAGTGTGATGATAAGCACAAATGCAATAGGGATTAAACTATGAGGGCTTCGGATGGTTCGGGTCGAAGGCTCTGATAGATGGGAGTGTCATGGTAGAATTCTAAAAAAATGTTGGAGGACCTCTGCATATGATTCTATGTGGGCACTATGGAAGGTTCTGTAAGATGGAGTGGATGGCGATGGTGAAGATGGATTGGGTTGAGGTCTAGGTGGTCTAGAAGAAGACATAGTGGTAGATGATTTAGGTCTATATTGATGGATAATTGAAGGTATTTTTGATGAAGGGACTAGCCCTAGGATGGAATCAAACTATTTTGATAGGTTGATTTGTCACGATGGAGGAGGGGTTCATAAGATAGAGGGATGCAGCCCCATGATGGAAGATGTAGATTTTGTCTTTATAGGAGGGATGTTTTTCTTCTTATGAGGATGCTTATGGGATCATTTTGGAAGGATTCCAAGGTTTCTAGATTTGGATTATTGAGGAGTGCCCTTAGTAGGGATAACAATGATTTTGACATTGGATTAGAAGATGGGGTTGTGCCTAATGGAGGAAGTAATTTTTGCATGATTTTTTCTAAGGAGGATGGGAATTGGTTCGATGTGGGAACTTCTGGTCATATGGATGAGACGGGAGGATCACATATGGTAGCTAAAAGTTGAAGTTCTCTCCAATATTTCTCAAATTATGTATGTGGTGTAGAAGAAGAAGAAGGAGATAATGGGTATGTGGTCACGATAGTCGATGCGGTAGGTGTGGGAAGAAGCACAGAAAGGGGAACCGATATGGAATCTAAGGATGACATGATAGGAAAAGGTGGAAGATATGTGTATGGGATAATAGAGTCCAATTCAATGGATTGAGTAGATTCATGTGTGGAATCAATAGATATGGATATGGAAATAGAAAGGGTTTTTTGGATCATACAGTTAATAATTTCTATATGAGATGGCGTAGATGGCGGATGGGTTAGGGTAGGGATGGAAGAGGGATTAGTGTCAACTATGTTTATTTTTGGAGTCTCACGATACATATAGGTGGATTGAGGAGAGGTGACGGGTGTGATAACAGATGTGGATTTGGGCATGGTAGAGGTCTGGACACTAGGTGTGGATGGGGGAGACGAGCTGAGTAGGGTAGTCATAAGCGAGTAGATAGGTGGTAGAGATGTCAATATTGGTACAGTGTCAAGTGATATGGGCATGGGTAGAGAAACATGTGATAATGATGTCAATGTAAGTGTTGTGGTAGGTGTGGATGTAGAGGTAGGCATGGTGAAGGTTGATGCAGATGTGGTACGAGTAGGACTGGATGTGGATGTAAGAGAAGTAGTGGAGGATGAGGTGGTAAGTAGTGGGACCATGGATACATTGGATGTAAGGATAGCCCATGAAGGGGTGGTTGGCACAATATCTAAGATAGGGGTAGATGAAGATGGTAAAATAGATGTGGGAGAAGATGTCTGATGTATGGTGTTGATTGAGAATGAGTTAAATTGATGTGATGTAGAAGGTGAAGATGAATTCGTTGATGGGGGATTAGGAAATGGTTGTCTGAGAATGTCACATGGTGAATATGGAATTTTTTTGGGGGATTTAGGAGCATGGTGATAAGTAAGATCATGGTAAGATGATGAGGATGGGGCAAGAATGGGAAGGTTGGATACAGAAGGTTCATAAGGGATGTCCCTAGGTGAGACAGGTATGTCGGATGAAGGGGAAATGTCATAAGGTGAAAAAATATCTGTTAGTTACTATCTACGGAGGAGGGGGTCACGGATGGAGTTTTCATTAGGACTATCCATAAGTGAAGTGGGTATGGTGATGTCGAATGACCCAGGAAGGGCATGAGATAATGGGTGCAAAGATGGGGGGTAGAAACATGAATGGTGTGAGACAATGGGGATAAAGGTGATGGGGATAAAACAAGGTCTATCAGTCGATGTGATTGAGAAGTAGAGGGCCTGTAGAAGAGATAATCATAGATGGGACTAAACAAATACCTAGAAGCAACCAGAGTTTTGGATGGGGTCATGGTGAACTGTTGAGAACTGCTCGAGGAAATGTTTGGTTCCATGATTAAACAGACAAGATAAGAAAACAATTTCCTTTTTTATGTTTTGATTAGGAATGTGAAAAGAAAAGGGGGCCAGATAAATAAGAACCTAGGAGAAGGTCAATTGTGTTTGGTTTCAGGTAATCTGTAGTTGGGAAATGTCTGAGGTAGATTTATATTGGGTGATCAAATCCCAATCAGTCTACCGAGAAAGGGAGTGTTGATCAGATAATACGTGTTAGAGATCACACAAGAAGTCTGCGTGGGAGAGAAGGCCAGGATCAAGGGCACAGAGGGATAGGAAGAATCCACACGTAGAGGGAAAGTTTAGCTTTCGAGACTCAGCCAATTTCGAGCATGAAGACCTATTTCTAGAAGATGGCGTGTAGAGCACATAAATGAGGCAGAGACGTGCGCGCCACACATTGTCTATATTTAGAGGATTGGGTCAAAGCGTTTTGCATGGAGACGAGCTAAGAATAGGATTGTCACTTCAGTTAATTGTAAGAGGTCTATACATAGCACACTTACATGTGTGGTTATGCCTGTAAATGGCATGTGGCTATTAGTAGCATGCAACCTATTTTTAGAATAGATAAGTGGTGAAGGGAAAGTCCCCACCCTATATATATTATGTGAATCACATAGTAGTTGATATATAGGTATATGCACATAACAGAGTAGTTGATATATAGGTATATGCACATCGTAAGAGGTAAGCATAAATAGATATGTGCATATGGTGGATTAATGTATCAGATCCATGCGCGCATTGGTATAGATTGCCATTATTGTAAAAGGAGAGATATGTGTTTATAGATAATAGATGGAAGTCCCCACCCTATATATTTATGTGAATCACATAAGTAGTCATATCACATCGTAAGAGGTAAGTAAATGAGTAGTGCATGTTCTTGATTCAATCATGCCATTATTGTAAGGAGATTCGTGTTTTTAGATGGAAGATATTGGCTGAATGTAAGTGTCATTCCTATGTGTTGAGTAGCATGTTCTGATTCAATCATGATTATTTTTATGTTCTTTTCTAGATCTAAATATGGCATGCATTGTAGAATGAAGGATTAGTTATGGATCTATATGTTTCTTCCTTCATCACGCTAACATCCTACTACAAAAACCCTAAAGAGGGACCTAGTACCTTTGCGCACTTCGAGTGAGCGCTCATTCTAGGCCGAGTGATGTGCCAATGCGTCTAGGGTGTTATCTGGTAAATTCTAGGCTGCATCATTGGTTCCATTTTTGGGACCTCTTTTTCAGTTGTTTTCAGGATGATTCGAGATGAATATGTACCGGTTAACTCTAGCAAGTATTGAGGAGTGGATGCACGATCTAGAGGAAGAATATGCACAGTAGTTCAGCATTAGATCTGATTTTAACGTACACACTTGGATAGAACAGAATCTGTATGACAGCTTATATGAGATATTTTTTGTTATCTTTCTAGTAGAATTATACGAGGGGCTGATTGCTTATGCATCTAAGTAGAATTGGAGGTATCGCACACTTGTCTGGACACAGGAAAAATTTCAAGCCCTTTATGATGTTGATCTAATCTAGAATCATGTTTTGGATACGTGGTTTCATGGTGTTCTAAACAGTTATATTTTGGAATATTCAATTTCGACATACTCTTGCCTGGAGGTAGCTGAATTCCAGTTTTTGCGGTATCTAAGAGGAGCATATCTGCAAGGTATTCCACTGGCGATCAAGATCTTGATGGTAACTTAGAACTTGGAAAGTAAACCAATGGCTAACTAAACCTCACCACGCATGAGGTAAGGTATAGATTTGTTGAAAGATGGCAGACCTAGCGGAAGAAAGGAAAAGAGAGGAACGGTGGCTTAAGTATAATGAGGTGTGTGAGAGGGAGATAGAGAAGCAACATTCTGTTGTAGAAAGTATGGCGTTGAGGAGAGAGATGGCTCATGAAGGATTTGAAGCTCACGTAGAAGACATGGAGCCAGAACATCAGGAACTCCCCCATCTTAGAAAGCATGATAGAGATACCCCCTTGGCTTCACACAAAAGTGTGCGAGCAGAGACTACATGGGCTATAGGCACGCATCTTAATCCACCTAGTAACCTATCCCTTACGCTTGGTTTTCTAGTAACTAGTATGACAAGTAATCAACAAGTGAATTTGGGGAATAGGAGAACTGGAGTAAGTCATAAAACAAGTACATCAATGGCAGGATAGATGAATTCAATGTTATTTGGAGTAAAATTTTAAGGCACATCATCTACACAGAATGTAAGCACGCCGAATGTTGGATTCACCTCTAGAAGTGTAACTACCACATAGACTGTAGGGGTTCAATATAGTACTACTGTCGGAGCATAGGGGAGTGCATCTACAGGTCCTATTCCAGCTATAGGAAGAGGATCAGGAAGTATAGG
This sequence comes from Taxus wallichiana var. yunnanensis, assembly GCA_018340775.1. Classification (NCBI taxonomy): domain Eukaryota; kingdom Viridiplantae; phylum Streptophyta; class Pinopsida; order Cupressales; family Taxaceae; genus Taxus; species Taxus wallichiana. The sequence goes on from CM031242.1 coordinate 953,825,570, forward strand.
TGGTTCTAGTTCGGGTGGATCTAGTGGTTCTAGAGGCAAGTGAAACACAAGAGGTTCCAGATCAAATGGGCAAGGTCCACACCAACCCCAGAATATTTATATGGAGATGTCTCTTGTCTTCCAGAGTATAGAGGCATAGAGGATGTTGTTGAGAATGTTCACATGTGTGAAATATTGTGGCGTGTGAAAGGGATCATGGCTTCTGAGAATAAGGCAAGTCAATTTGCTACTACATTACAGGGATGTGCACACAGCTGGTATAGGAAGTTTGACCCTGATCAAACTTGCGTGGATTATGCAACACTAAAAGATGTGTTCTTGAAAGAGTTCTATATCCCAGAATTTGAGAAAAAGAGTATAAGTGTGCTCAAGGATATTAAGCAAGGCACTATTGAGAGTGTACGTGAGTATGATGCCCATTTTAAAACACTCCTATCTAAGCTTTCTTATGATATTCATGCAAGCCAACATGCACAATGGTTCATCGGTGGATTGATTATACCATTCAGAAGAGCACTGTCATATAATACATACACTTATCCACGTGAAGCACTGGAAGTAGCTTTTCGTGCTGAGGTAGTTGGGAGTATTGACACTAGAGTTAGTCCATTCTTAAAGGCACATATTACAGATATGGAAAAATAGTTAGAGAAGCTATCAACTAATTCAGCTCATGAAAGGTGATTATGAATTTTGTGTACAGATTGTGAAGTGGAAGGTCACACCAAGGATAGTTGTCCTCACAGATTAGTATGCTCATTACGATTGGACCGTGAGATCTGTCATTTGAATCATGATGCTAGTCAGTGTTTGTTATAGCACGTGATAAGGAAGAATGTATCTTGTTGTTGTAAAAAAATTTGGTCCATGACCCATGATACTGAAGATTATTGGTTGATTGGTCAGATCCAGGATGCTATAGACATTGGGGTACGACAGACAAGTGTGATGGATAATTCTAAAGGTAAGAATGAGCACCAAGATCGGGATCATAATCAAACGTGCTATGAAAGGAATGAGGGGCATTTTGAAGGAGGTCATGGAAGAGGACGTGGATATCGTGGTGGATATGGAGGATGATGTTGTGGTGGTGGGAGAAGTGCTTTCCCTCATGGAACATGTTATACATGTGGATCTCTTGACCACTATAGGCATGAATGTCCTCGGAATGTTGCATGTTCTTTCTCAAGTGGAAAACCCATAGCTATGAAGAGTTCCCGGACCTATATGAGCATCTGAGTAAGCAACATAAGCAAGAAAACAAAGGTGTCAGGATGGTTAGAATTCAAGGCATGGTAGAAGATAGGTGGATGCCCAAGATAGCAGAAGGACTTGAGGCATTAACAGTGAATATTACTACACGAGATGAAGTGGCGTGCACAAAAGAGGCATTGCACCAAAAGCCTACGATCACCAAGGAGGAGGTTTTGCATGCAAGGTACCCAGATCCTGCATATCAGAAGGAGGTGTATCAGATACCATGGAAGTGCTAAGGAATATTCAGGGTGAGATACTGATACTTAAAGGAGCAGAAGAAAGCATCAGAGACAGTCCAAACTGATATCAATGATCTGATAGAAATGTACAAAATGTTGCACCAGAAGAACATCATTCCACTATTAGGAAGTTGGTTAAAAGGGAACACTCCGCATGCAAGTATTGAGACCAAATGGCAGATCCTGCATGAAAATATTCCCCCTGATAGCATTGACTATGACAAGGAAATTACTCTGAATGTTGTTGTGGATGGATGGCTGTTGAGCAACATATTGATTGATATAGGTGCGGAAGTAAATGTGCTTACATTAGATGCATGGGTAAAAATGGGGAGGCCTCCATTATAGCCATCATCTAATGTGTTGTTTATGGCAAACCGAACTAAGGCCACTCCCATAGGAGTTTTGAAGGATGCATCTATAACAATACAAGGGGCCAAGTTCACTGGGAATTTTGAGGTTTTCCAACATTTCTTGGACGCCCTTAGTGTTATGTGGATAATGTTGACTTGAGATTCAATAAGGGGTATATCAATTTTGCAAACAAGGAGGAAAGGGTTGTAATACATTTGACAGATGGGAAGTCTACACCATATGTTGAGCCTCTAAGTGAGGAGGACTTAAACAGAATCTATGTACGCACTATTCAGAACCCCAAGGCCAATGAGCCATCAAAGGAAGGTATCCTATAGTGGGAATATTCTCATTCTATTAGTGATACTACAAGTATTGCTTGTGATAATTGGGCTCATTGTACATATGAACTAGTAGGGCGTGAGGTAAAAAGCGCGGTTGCGCGTAAGAATGGACTTCGTTCTGTTTGATGGATAGGTAGCGCAGTACCTTGGTATACAGGGGCAGAAGATCTTCCTGTATTTTTGAAATACATGGAAGCACATTGGACAGATCAAATTAAGAGAAGAGATATGTTAGTGTATACCTTTCGCGGGACAACAGCGCGCTGATGGGTATTCCACAGAGATAATCTTGAGGAGATTCGAATTACCCTATCTACTAGGTTTTTAAGGAGCAATGCACCCACGCAGATCTGCATTTATAATGGTGATCAACCTATTCAACATCACATTTAGCAGTGTGAGAAATTCTGGACAGTGGGACAGGAAGCATTACCACCTTCACTTTGGGTGCATAGATTGTACTCTACTCTACAAGGATGTGCATGCTCCTGGTATGTATATGTATAACTACATCAAGAGACTGGGAATTGGTAGAATTTGACTTCAGGAATGCTCCATACCTTTGACTATTTCTCGACTAAACCTCTAGTCAAAGAAGCATTAAAATTTGTCAAGCGCTTAACTATGGGAGATAGTGCAAAGGAAAAAGAGCATATTCAGGCATTATTTGGTGAGATAGAGTGCGGAGCGCATTTTGAAAAGGAAGAAGAAATGGACTCCATACTACTTGAACGCGCTTGCCTCGAGAAAGAGAAAAGAAATATGGTTTACATCGTGGATGATGAGGAAGTTGAGAACCTAGATATTGAACATTCACAAGGGGTGTGTGAGGTCTTGGATAGTGCAGACAAGGATACGCGCACCTATCATGAACCCATGAAGATAAATAATGTGAATATAGGTTCGAGAGGCTAAGCTAAAGGAGGTCATAATTGGAGACTATTGGTCAGAATCGGAAGTGGAAAAGATCATTGAGTTACTTAGGGATTATCAAGACTTATTCCCTCGAGGGTATCATGAACTTAAAGGTGTGCATGAATCACTTGGGGAAATGAAGATAAATCTTAAGGATGGTGCATGCCCAGATAGAAAGAGGCCTTACATAAGGAACCCCAATTTGTGTGAAAAGGTCAAAGAAGAGATTGATAACATGTTGAAATTTGGAATTATCAAGCCCCTTGATGAGTTAGAATGGGTTAGTCCAATGGTGATCAGTATCAAGAAGGATGGATGAATTAGAATATTTTTGGACTACAGGTAGTTGAATGTTGCATGTGTAATAGATCCCTTCCCGATGCAATTTAATAAGGAAATACTAGAAGGAGTTGCAGGGCGTGAAATATATTCCTTCACATATGGGTTTTATAGGTATCATCAGGTTAGGATTGCTGAGGAGGATCAAGAAAAGACAAATTTTACTACTGAATGGGGATTTTTTTCCTATATTGTGATGCCTTTTGGACTAAGAAACGCACCCGTTGTATTCTCACGGATAGTTGTTTAGGCATTCAAAGATTTTATTCACAACTTTTTCAGGTTTATCTAGATGATTGGACAGTATATGGGCTTATGAAAGATCATTGTGACAATCCGCACTTAATGTTTGAACGGTGCAGACAATTAAGTATATCTTTGAACATCAAGAAGTGCATATTTGCTACACCTTTTGGAATATTGTTAGGACATATAATCTACAAGGAAGGTTTGTTGGTTGATCCAGCTAAGGTTGCAGTCATTCTAGGCCTGGAAGCGCCTACCAGTCAAAGTGAGGTGCACGGATTTTTGGGTCACACAGGATACTATCGGAAATTCATCAAAGGGTATGCCAAAGTTGCTACACCCTTGGAATAATTACTAAAAGGGAAAGGTATATTTTATTAGGGAGAACCGCAGCAGCGCGCGTTTGAGATATTAAAGGAGAAACTTACTACCATGCCCATTCTATGTTTTCCCTCATGGGATAAACCATTTCATGTGCATGTGGACACCTCTGGCATGGCCATTGGCGATGTGTTAGCTTAACCTGGTGAAGGTATTGTAGATCATCCAATTTTTTTGCTAGTAAGAAGTTAACTCTTGCTGAAAAAAATTATACAACTACAGAGTGCGAAGCTTTGTCAATGATCTATGCACTGCACAAGTTTTGACAGTACTTGTTAGCAACGTCATTTGTGTTTTATACATATCACATGGCATTGAAGTATTTGGTGAACAAACTGTTCTTGCAAGGGCGCATATGCAGATGGGTACTCCTATTTCAAGAGTTTGACTTCACAGTTATGGTGAAGCCACAGAAAAGTAACTCTGGACCAGACTACTTGTCTAGAATTCACTCAGGAGAAGAAGCATTAAAATTTGAAGAAACCATGTCAGATGCACAATTATATAGGTTACAATGAGTTCCAACAGAATTAGAATACATTGTTGTCATTCGACGGAATGGTGTGGCACCAAAAGGAATGAAGGCATTAGAAAAGAAACAAATTTCTGTACGTGCGGCACCATTTATGTTAATCAATGGTGACCTCTACAAGTTAGGCAGAGATGAAGTATTACGTTGTTGTGTATTAGAGAATGAGCGCAAGAATATAATGGAGGAGGCACATGGTGGTATTGCAGGAGGCCACTATGCAGGTGATGCAACTACCCAAAAGATCCTACTTGTTGGATTATGGTGGAAGACATTATATAAAGATTGTAAAGTGTATTGCAAAGCGTGTGACCATTGTCAACATCTAGGTAAACTAGGGCAAATAGATGAGATGCCTTTGAGACCAATTACTAGTGCTGAACCATTTGAGAAATGGGCCATAGAATTTGTAGGATCTATTTCTCTAGCTGCATGCAGGACTAGATCACGCTATATCATTACTTGCACAGATTATCTCACACGGTGGGCAGAAGCAGCACCTACGAAGGACTGTACATCAGCTAGGTTTCTATGGGAGAATATTCTTACAAGATATGGATGTCCTTTAATCTTGACAAATGATAGGGGTATACACTTTTTGAATGAAACAATCAGGATCCTATCAGATGATTTTATGGATGCACACCATAAAACTACACCCTATCATCCTCAGGAAAATAGAACTGTTGAGGCTTTCGACAAGATTTTAAGTTAGACTTTAACAAAAATTTGTGATGTTGGAAAAAAAAGGATTGGGATGATAAAGTGTCAGTTGTTCTTTGGGCATATAGAACAACTTATAAGAGATTGAACAAAGCCACACCGTTTCAGTTGGTGTTTGGTACAGAAGTCGTTATCCCTATAGAATTTATGTTACCTTCTTTGAACATTACGTGCACTAGAGGTCTAGCTGATGAGAAGGATTTAGAAGAGTGTATTGAGAAGATGATTCAATTTGATGAGCGATGAGCCATAGCACGATGGAGTTAAGAAGCAGGAAAAGGCCGACAGAAAGCATGGCATGATAGAAACATAAGGGATAAGAAGTTTGAGATTGGACAAATGGTACTTCTTTATGACTCTAAGTTCTTGCACCATCCAAGAAAGCTCAAAGTACATTGGTTGGGGCCGTATGTCATCACTTACATACTTGAATCAGGTGCTTGTCAGTTAGAAGCACTTGATGGAACATGGCTACCCAGTTACTTTAACGAGAGTAGGTTGAAGCCCTACTATAAATAAGTCTTCTTGGTGTTTGTAATAAGGCAAGTATTTCCATTTAGATTAGGTTTTCAATTATGTATTTCCTTAATGTATTTCCTTCATTGTCGTTATGCTTTGTCAATTTAGTTGTTGTTCTTGTGTAATAAGCGTGCTTGCATGCATGAAGCTAATTACTATGTGAAGAATGTTTATGTGCAGAGGACTGCACATCCTTTTAGTGTGGGGTGGTTGTTGATATCTAGGTACAAAATTGTGGGAATTGAAATATGAAAATAATAATCTGCTACGGGTGTTTGCCAAAGTAAAGACATTGCTCCTCAAAAGTGAGCAAGGATGGAAATGAATGAAGGAACAGTATAACGTGAGGTAAGCAGAGGCCATGATAGCTACCAGGATATGGTATAGTGATGAGGTACTTAGGTGCAAGGACACGCGCTGAAGAGAAGTCTATGACCAGAGGGTAGGAAGGTGCATTAGAAGTTTATAGCTGGGGTGCGAAGATGTACCACACAGAATGAATGAATTTGGTCAATGAATGAGAGGATATTTGGTAGGTGAAGGAGCAATAAATGCATCAAAATCTGAAAAAAATATATAAGGATGGGATGCGAATTCATTTTTACTATTGTGACTAAGAGTATTTGAGGAAAGATCTATGTGCGAAGAGCTAAGTGATCAGGTTAAGGTGTGAAGGGTGTGAAACCAGCCGTGATAAACATATCTGTGAGAAAGGAAGCTTGCGTCCCTGGTGGTGAAGGGTTTGAGCGAAGTAAGGCAACAGAGAGGAGTTAGGGCATGAAGTTTACACCTAGGGCACTATTGAATCAAGCTAGGGTTTGATTCACAAATTATAGAGTTAAAGAGGAGGTGATTGCAAGGTAAAAATGGCACCCAAGAAGGCAGTTGCAGCAAGAGCAAAAGGAAAGAAGAAGGTGGTTGTCGAGGAGGAAGAGATGGCACCCGAAAGCAATTTTTCAGAAATGTAATATCCATAAGGAGTCATCATCGGCCAAGAATGGGATTCACACATCAAAAAGAGAAAAGTAAGAAAATACAATCACAGGACCTCAGAGAAAAAGAAGGATCTCGATTCCTTGCTCAAGGACAAACAAACATACGGAAGATGACATGCCGGTTTATGATGACGCATTTGAGAAGCTTTTAAAGAGAATTGGGGTCTACCAATTATATGAGCTTCCATATTTTAGGAAGTATGAGCCCTTGTACCAGTGGCTCATGAGTAGAGTGCATGAGGACTTCTTCTAATTTACAAGATTCAGAGTAAGAATCTCATCCACACTTATCTCAACGGTGACAAGTTTGTAAGCCACATGAGAGGATATAAAGAATTATCTCACAGATAAACCTATGATCTTAAAGACCAGACAGGAGTTGGGGTACCTGAAGGGTCCACGCAGTATGGATATAGACAATTTAAAGAACTATCCAGTTGTGCAAGCAGAACACACCTTGTTACAAAGTTGAACGATCAGGATTGGTGGTCACAGGTAAATACTATGTGGTTACACGTTGCATGCAAGATGTCAGAAGGAGTAGTCTATAATATTGTAGGCTACATTGTAGAGCAAATAGTCGAGGAAGCACGCACAGGAGGGAAGATCAGCTTTGGGGATGTTCTATTATCATTGGTATTCATGGAAATTGGAGTACCAGATGGGCCAAAGGAAAAGGTATGGGAATACCCCATGGAGAATAAGTCGCCAAGTTGAAAGGTTTAGCAAGTACCTATGTAAAGGGTCCATGACAGATGACGTCAAACAAAGGGCATAGAAATGGTATGACAGGCTCCACGCGGCATTTGGAGAAGAGTGGCACATCCCAAAGGACCTACCCTCAATAGTGGGGAAACAAGTCTAGTTTGTTGTATATCATCATTTTTGCATCGCACGCTTCCCAATGAGAGATGGAGTCTGGAGCCCTTGGTGTAAATTGCCTTACGCATTCACTGCAAGGTATTTCCAAGCATTTGTTCACAGATTCACAGACACACGTTGACTGGTATTCAATGCAGATAAGGTAGACTGCAACTACCACACGTTGAGGAAGAAGTATGTGTATCCAAGAAGAAGTGCCTATGTCGAGAAGCTCATTTCAGAGGTGTTGAATATTAAGCCAATAAGTCTGGATGTAGCAGATATAGGGGCAGCATTAGTGTATCTTTAGCTGAAGCCCAATATGGAGAACAATAAGTATGTGGAGAATGAATTCATGCTTCCTAGGGCCACTGAAGGGTAAGCACACAATGGAAAACATACCGACGCAAAGGCCCATAGAAATTGTTGAAATAGAGGATGAAGAAGAGGAGCGTGAAGATAGTGGAGGCTTGGAGTGCAGAAGAAAGCAGCCATATGACAGAGAAGAGTCACAGCACATGAGCACTCCACCTCAGGGACAGGATGGAGACTAAGATACAGAGGTTGAGCAGGGGGAGCACATATTTAAGAAAGTATTCAGACGCACAAGGACTCAAGGTGGAACCCCACAAACGGTAAGGAAATCACCTCGTCTCTCTCCACACAAGGAGACCGCTGAGCCAAAGAGGAGAAGAAAGTTGAATTTGGATGAAGAAGTGGAGGAATTAGGGGAGAGCGAGCATGCATATCCTACCCCACTCGAGCGAGAAGACGAGACACAGAATGAGTAAGAGCAAAAAGATGAAGAGATGAAGGACGAGAGAAGAAAGAGAGAAGGAAACCTCCGAATCCGCACATGTGACTACTCAAGGTGTAATGGGATAGACTCCTAACCTTGAAGCTACAATTCCCAAGGGTCCTATATCGAAGAAGATGAGTGGGGAACACAGTGCACCACTCATAGGCTATGCAGAGGACACCTGAAAAATCATCCACACCTACTTCCAGAGCACGATAAGACAAAAGGATTTATTCGGTGGGAGCTAATGGATGAGGATATGGTGAATGTGTGCACGTGAAAGTAACTATCATGGTCAATGCACACCCACATGGATGATCATGACTTTGATGTATGTGAGGAGTCATGCATGTTAAGATGAATGAAGAAGACACCTCAAGCCAGGAACATAATAGTTAAACCTAATTTATGTCGATGAAGCAGTTAGCAATGCGCTGGTAAAGATTTCTACTGAGGTTGCAAGAAGAAACATGGACAAGGTTGCAACAATCAGAGCATTACGCGAGGAGTTGAAGACGAAGAATTCAGTGATAGCACGCTTGACCCAAGAGAAGGACTTGGAGTAGAAAAAGAATAGTGTGTTAATTGGCATGGTAGAGGCCATTGGAGATCATGTGATGAAAGCGTGCCCGCATCGAAATCTAAGGTACAGAGAACAATTCCCTCGGAGAATGCATTATGTTATAGCTTTGATGGACTTGGTATGGAAGAGGACATAATCAAAATGCAAAAACCAAAGAATCCTAAAGAAGAGGCGGAAAGGGCTAAGGCTGCAGATTCGAAAAGATTGCATCATATGAAGGCCTACTACAAGCGCTCCAAGAAGAATTGAAAAAGGTGGATCATGCCTTAAATATATGCACAGATCCAGAGGCATTGATCAAGGTAAAGACTTTGGAAGAAGATAATGCAGTCCAGAAGGCTATGAAGGATGATACCCTTGGGCTGCGTAGAATGGTTAACACTCGTAAAGAAAAAGTGCAAGGCCCTAGCAGCAACACAAGAGCCACACAAGGAAATATTAGATGAGCTTGGGAAACTCATCACACAAAAGATGGATGCACTAGAAGGAAAACATACTGCAATGTCTAGCATTATGTTGGTATTGCAGAATCAAAAAGGTGAAGTTACCTAAGATGAACTGGAGTCTATTATTGTGGACATACTAGAGCAGGAAGAAAAATCATTCACCGAGTGGTAGGCCTTGGAGGCCGAAATAAAGGAGGAGTATCCATAGTTAATCCTTCAAACTGATACAGAGGAGGATACCTCATAAAACATTCTTTATTCATCTACATTATTTCTTCTTCTTTCCATTCAACATTCTTTACTTCAGTTTTGGAGATAACCATTGTCGGGATGACAATGAGATTAATGTGGGGTAATGTTGATCAGAGAATACTTGTTAGAGATCACACAAGAAGTCTGCGTGGGAGATAAGGCCAGGATCAAGGGCGCAAAGGGACAGGAAGAATCCACGCATGGAGGGAAAGTTCATCTTTCAAGACTTAGCCAATTTTGAGCATGAAGACCTATTTTTATAAGATGACATGCAGAGCACATAAACGAGGCAGAGACGTGCACGCCACACATTGTCTATCTTTAGAGGATCGGATCGAAGTGTTTTGCATGGAGACAAGCTAAGAATAGGATTGTCACTTCAATTAACTATAAGAGGTCTATAGATAGCACACTTGCATGTGTGGTTATGCATGTAAATGGCGTGTGGCTATTAGTAGCATGTGGCCTATTTTTGGAATAGATAAGTGAAGGGCAAGTCCCCACCTATATATATGATGTGAATCACATGGTAGTTGATATATAGGTATATGTAGAGCGTAAGAGGTAAGCATAAAGATATATGTGCATATGACTACATTACTATATTAGATCCATGCACGCATCGGTATAGATTGCCATTATTGTAAGGAGATTCTGTGTTTATTAATAAAAGGAAGATATTGGCTGAATCTAAGTGTCATTCCTGTGTCTAATTGAGTAGTGCATGTTCTTGATTCAATCATGATTATTGTTTAATCTTGTTCTTTCCTAGATCTGAATGTGGCATGCATTGTAGAATGATGGATTAGTTATGGATCTATATGTTTCTTCCTTCATCAGGCTAACATATCACACAAAGAACCCTAAAGAGGGACCCGGTACCTTTGTGCACTTCAAGTGAGCACTCATTCTAGGTTGAGTGATGTGCCAATGTCTCTAGGGTGTTATCTGGTAACTTCTAGGCTGCATCAGGGAGTGTTTTGATGTGTTAATTTATTTTTAAGGTTTAGGCTATGTGTGATAAATTTGAGATGCAGAAGATTGAACCCATACCTAGACTATATGAGCAAGTAGGATGCAAAAAGAAGGGTTCTTTTTAAGCCAAAACGAAATGTTATTTTCGATGAGAACACATACATGAAGGGAAACTACAATGCAAAAGGAGAAAATAGGGAAAAGAGGAATACCTGGATAGTGATTTTCCTATTTATTTGCACTTTTGAGTGATGAACTATCCAAGCGGCGAACCCAACATGAGAAAGCAATAAATCAAAGCCTTGCGCTACAATGCTAGTAGAAAAAAATAGAATATAGAAAAGAAAGAGACCACCTAAAGGGTTGTCCCACTGGGAGTGCGAGGAATGTTGTCCAAATTTCTCATTCATAATAAAGTTAATACACTAGCTACTAAAGAAACTAGTAACTCAGAAATGATGGAGGGTTTATGTTACCTCGGATGTGATACGGGCACTAGATGGATAATTCTTATTACAACTTGATATGCCTGCAAAAATGGAACAAAGATGGATTAAATAAATATATGTGGGGATTTCCCGACAATGTGGTTCCAAGAAGTGATTAGCTTCCTTTGCATGGATGTCAACCCTTGTTTGTTTAGAAAGAGTGATGTAAATGATGAAATTGCAGAAACATGTAGAAACGGGAATACCACTTAATCTGGAAAGATGACAAGAATTGATCTAAAATCTAATTAGAAGGAAATAAATATAAACTAAGTGTTACCTAGTCTGGGTCGATGGCGACCCAGATCAGTGCAAAGGTAGGTCGACGGTGACACGGGATGATAGATCTGGGAGATGAATGTAAGATTTGAATGCCAACTGGAGGATGATAGGAGCCTGTGTATGTTGTGAGTAATCTATAGGAAAGAACCAGAGACAAAAAACCCCGTGAAATGGCTAAAAATAGTAGTCGAGGAGATCTATTTGACAAACTGGACTTTGGGTCGCATTTGACAATCTAAGCGGGTCGGTGGCGAATGTAGAATTGGATAAAGTCGAGGATAAATGGATGAGAAATACACCTACAAGTAAAAAGGCTAAGTGAGAAGGTTGTTGGAGAATCAATAAGTGTTGTTGTTGATGGTCTGAACCTACAAAAGTTTAGATAATAGAAACACCTAGATAATGTGATAAAATCCTAATAAAGCAACACAATGATAACGATAAACCTCATGACAGATGATCATGAATGATGAAAGCATGCTGAAAATATGTCTTGAAGATTTGTGTATGTTCCAGTAGCGGGAAGGATTCCCAACTCACAAGAAAGCCTGAAGTTGTATGCATCGGATGTTGAATAGAAGGAAAACAATTAGTTTTAAAGGGGTCGAAGACGACTGTGATGGGTCGCCACCGATTGCGGGGAAAGTTTCCCCAATGGGTTTCTTTTGTGCTTTTGATGGGATTTTGAGCTTCTTAAAGAATAGAAGGATGCTTTAAAGCACTTAGGCAGGAAAGAGATGAGATAAGGGTAGTTAGGGCATAAAAATAGATAAAATCTAGAAAAGAAAAGGGGATGTGTGTGTAGGATAAAAGCAATAGAAATAGAAGGTTGGTTATGGCAAATGGATGAGGATTAATTAATTAATATGAATTAATTAATTAATAAAGATCAATGTGGATGGGATAATTGGGCATTTGGGATATTAAATGATTAATTAATTAGTGTCCCTTAATTAATTAATGAGGATTGGGAGGGCATTTAATTAAATAAGGGGGATGATTGAATAAATATGCGCACGTGGGAGATGAGGGTATAAATACCAAATTTAGGTGTCTACACCTTCTCAATCTCCTCCTTGGTCATTTTTACCTTATAATCTATGGCGAGGGAAAATTTTAACAATGAGAGAATCTCTGACAACAGTGTATGTCCTTTCTCAAGAATCTTTTCAAACCATCTATTGTTAGTCATTCCATAAATTGTGTAACCTTGATCTTTTTTTATTGTTTTAAGGTTGAAGCTACTAATAGAAGTGATGGATTTGAAGGAGGAGGTAGTATTGCATTGGGATCCAAAATGATTGCACGTAAGCAGTGAGAGTTCTCACATGCTCTTCTAATTGCTCTATTGTTTGTTTATATTCCTTATTTTGAGAACGCACACAAGCGGCATCTTCTTTAAATAGGCATGCATCACCTTCATGTGTGGCTTGGCCCATAGAAATCCTTGTCATTTGATAATCATCCTCATTCATATCTTCCATAGGTTTTGCAACCTTTAGTTAGGAAAAATCTACATATTGAGCACCATAAGTTGCAGTGAATAAATGAGAGGTTACTTGTGCCTTCTTACCTCTCTTGGTTTTCATAATTTTTGAGATAGCTTCAGAATTAGGTGTCGATTTTTGCTACATTGTTCTTGATTCACTCCCAATCAAACCTTGAATCCAAGCGAAAGTATCTACCAAAGTGTGGGATCAATATCAGGCATGGGATCACTTTCAATTTCATGATGGGGAATCACATCATACGCATGGTGGGATGATTCAACTACCGAAGACGACACACTTGGGAATCAATGCAAAACTGAGGATTGTGAAGGATCAATTTCACCTTATTCGAGAGGTTCAATGGGGTTTTCGGTGACTTTATATTTCTTTTGGAGCCTCTTGGGGTAAGAATCTTTAATGGTCTCTTCCTCCATAATCTTTCTCTTTGAGGGATATTTTGAATGAGTGGAGTTCATGGTCTGCTCAGATGTATTCAGAGAGGAAATGTGAAATGCTTGTCTAGATAGATTCATAAGGCCACCAACTCGATGAAAGTATTTATTTTCTCTTGAACCATTCTCTTGATCTCTGAATTACCATTGCATTCCTTTCATTTATATCATCTGATTCTCTTATATTCCATGGGATCGGAGGTAGGGGTGAAATTTTCACTGCTTGATACTCTGGGTCTAACAAGTTTGATCCATCATCTCTTATTCCTTTAATGAACCAATCAAAATTGAAATCCCTCATCTAGTCAATTGTCATTTGCATATGGTCCCTTTTTCTCACTTCAAAATCATCAATGCAATTAGTCTAATAGTCCTCAATTTAAGGTGTATCGTGCAATCCAAGAAAAATTAAAGTTTCATGATTTCTCCTAATATCAAAATCAAGCCTAGATGCATAGGAATAGAGACTGAGGGAAGCAAAAGAGGCTTCAATTTTTTATCCATTTGCAACACTCTTACATGAATAGATCCCCAAAGAGACGGGAAAAGACACGCCCTTATTTTTTATATACCTATTATGAACATGAGCTAGTATCCTACATAATTCAAACATTATGATTTTATCACTACAACACATGGGTAGCCTACGAGGAGCAAGATCAGCCAAAAACCCTGATGTAAGAGAACTAGGTGAAATGGCTCCCGTACTTCTCAATCATTGCAACTACTTGAGAGGAGATCCTCAACTCTAGATTTCCCTCGAGGAGTTTGATGATGAACATGGTGAATGCATCATTCACCTTGGAAAAATTATGGTTTCTTTCTCCGTGAGTGAGCTACGGGTACTTCTCATTGGTAGGTTATTTTTAGGATATATTGAGAGAAACAAGCATGCCCTCAAAGGGTCTTATGAAGGTGAGAGCATATACTAGATAATAATGCATGGTGAAATTCCTAGTGGAGGGAAACTGAAGTAATTATCGATGGATGTTGTCCTTGACAATTTTCCCAAACTACTACTTGGTTCCGCTATAACAATAAGGATGAAATGGTCCATCTAATCCTTGAATTATTTTTTCATTTCCTCACCCATCACCACGGTTAGTAGGATAATGGCATCTGAATAACCTTCATGGAATTCACTCCTGGACAAGTTCTTGGGAACATGAGAAGGTTTTCTTCCTTTCCTAAGCCATGAACTTATCACAACGCCTTGTAAATATGAATCAATCTTCACCCTCTCCTATGATACAAATTCCTTGGTGATGATGACCATCTTACTGCTGGTAAGAATCTATATACACTGAGAGATGCCCTTAGGAGTGAGGACTACAAGGATTGAATTGTCACCTACTCACACTATCCTAGAATCAGCTTCATAGTATTGTGCACAAGCCAAGACCAATTCAATGCTCTGCACAGATAGTGGGTGACCTCCTGCTGAGAATATCCCGATCGAGAATATTTTCTCTTCTACTGGTTTACGAGGTCCTCCAAACATCCTATTTTTCAAGTTTTCAAGATCCATGTGAGTGACATCACTGTCTCCCACACCGGGATACTTGGTGATCAAGGTTGAAATGGGTTCCAGACCTGAGTATTTGAACTTCATAATGCCAAAAAGCACAAAGCGGAAGAACAAGATTTGCCACAAAATTTATAAATTTAAATACAAAACTTTCTATTTTTAGTACGTCCTATCCAAGACTGATATTTTTAGTAATTTTTCATTTTTTTTACTCTCTGATGTTTCATGCTCATTCAGAGTATTACAAATGCTGAGGAATTAATATTTTTAGACATTTATAACTCTAAACAATTTCTATTTTTAGAAAGGACACTTACAGGTGTCAGTTTACAATTAAAACACTGTCAAAAAATTCTATTTTGTACCAGGACTCTCTGCTCTAAATTTTAAGGTTTTTCATCTGCCAGATCTCCATTAAACTAAAAAAATAAATTTTAGGGCTTGATATTTTCATATTGATGTTGTAAAAAATACATAACATTAATGGATTTTCTTTGACAATCTACCCAAATGCATTTTGGAGAGGAATGCATATGAAAAGTTTCATTGGAAACGGGTGCACGAATGAGGAGTTAAGATCAAATATTCATTTTCCTAGTTATAGAGGTCTAGAAAAATTTATGCAACATGTCTAGATAAAAATGGAGTTTGGGAGGATGTTTCAACAACAATTTTAGATAAAAATGGCTAAGTATTTGAGCAATGGGGAATTAGTGAAATTTCAATATGATTATTAACTCACAGGAATTGGGAACAACTTAACAAGGGGTTAGGTTGATGTGAGCTTATTTAAATGTAATGGGAATAAAGGGGAAGTAAGGGGCATCAAATTGGTACTTTCACTATATGGTGACAAGTGGCATCTTGTGGTGTCTTGTGGATGAGATGCGAGGATGGGAAATGAGCACCATAGGAATTGGAGGTGGTTGCATTGTGACAAGGGGCTGCATGGGTGAATGAAGTCACACTTTTGTGTCCCAATTTTCCCTTGAGGGATAAAGAGGATAGAGGGGACAATTTTTTTCCAAAGTGTGACTTGGGAAAGAGGGGCTCACACTTTGGTGTCCCCCTTGCACCATAAAGGATAGAGGGGACAACTCGAAGGAAAAAGTGCAACTTGGGAGCTTGCATGGAGGATAGGGGATCACCCTTTGGTGTCCCCCTATTCTCCCTTGTACCCTAGGGGACAAAGGGGACACAAGGGTGTCAAAATTGTGACTTTTCCATGTTAGGAAAGAAGATTTTACCTTGCATGTCCAAATTGGGACACCTGAACCAATTTTTTCATCCCTGAAGGATAGGAACATGTTTTTGGGTCAAACCTTATATGATTTTGACTCCAAAAAACCAAATAAGATAAATTGAACCATTATTGAGACCCAATTCTACCTGAAATTCCAAATTTAGGGCCTATTTCATATTTGATCAAGAGGGGAAAGTGTTGTGTTTTCAACCATCCTAGAAAATCTTTAAGCCTTGGAATATAATTCATGTTTCTATCTTGTAGAGGATTCTAAGAGTTTTGTTATGAATATTTTTTTCCTCATAAATATTTTCTAAAACTCCTGGAATCATCTAGAGAAGTCAACTTTCACCGTTAGAGCTTGCATTCCCTACACCATGAAATACCCAATGTTGAACAAATTGTTCCTTAGTAAAAATTTCTTTAGTAAATTTTTATAAACTACTCCAAAATCACCATTAGATTATTTATATTTTCCCTTTATGCTTCAGAGGATGTTTAATAGTTACTGAGAATGACCAAAAAGGTCTTTTTAGGCCTCAGAGAAAGTTATCTTTCATCAAACGTCAATGAGTTCATCAATCAAATTATGCACTCTTATCTACACATTGATACACACTCAAAATATTTATTAATACATTCCTATGAGCCAAAGTGAGGGTTAAAATGAGGGTATGATGGCTAGAAGAGAGGTTCATTGTGACTGGGAAGCAAAATTTTCAATTATGGGCTTAATTAAACAAATAGTGAATAAATAAATGCCTAATACTAATTGCAATGTAGAAGTAAATGAGTAAAAAATTAAGTGCAAATGAGGCCCAAGTAAATAAGTAATTAAATATTGAAACCCGAGTTGCAAAAGAGAGATAGAGAGACTTAGATGATTCATGAATAATCATGTATTGTGTCGAAGTGATGAACTAATGAACAAAGAGGGGGAAATGTCGCACTGAGCCTCAAAAAAATGTAGGAGCATCAAAGTGTGCTGGACTGGGGTGCTTGTGAAGGGTCGGGGGTGCCTATGGCACCAGAGACATTCTTTGGTGCCTGTGACTACTCAGGAACACAGAAAACTAGCTTCAATGGGTTGCAAGATGTTCGTTGTCCTTTGCTTCTTGTCGCTAGTATGTTGCACCAAGCTTGTAGATGTCGCTTGAAACCCGCAATGAAGAAATGGGTGTAAGACCCTCAAAAGTGCATCAAATCCCAAAAATAAAATAGTAAAAATGAGGGGTCAAAATTTCCTCAACTATCAAACAAGTGATCTTACAATTGAGCCGCACTAAATTTCAGATCCAATATAGTTATGTGTGTGTGTGTGCAGAATTGTGCCCTAGGTGGCTCTTGTGTGTGTTGCACTTGATAACAAGCAAGTAGCTAGATGTAAGAAATGTAAATAGATGTGTGCATGAAAGAATGAACTTACCCTCTTATGCATGTATGTAGAAGTAACATTCCCTTGCCCTTATGTATGGATGCTTGAATGCTCTTGATAATGGCCTTTGAAACAACCCTAGGTGGTGATAGCTAATGCTTAGTGCTTGGTCCTTTATTATGATCACATAACTTTATATTTATATGATATCCTTGCTTGAATTCGTAATTAACCCCGAAAAGGCCAACTACCAAAAATATAAGATGCCCAAACAACTAGATATGACCCAAAAGATGTGAACAAAGTACAAAGAGGTTAGGGGCACCTGTAAGGGATGGGGGCACATGGCGTTGGCATCTTAGCTTGGCATTGGTGTCCAGGATGAGAAATTTCAAAGTATGAAAAGACAGACTGGGCTAGAAAGAGTGTAAGATTAACAATAGAATCAAAAAGAAAGCAAAGATGGCCAAAGACATGGGTTAATTAGTACTTTTATTACTTAGGAATCATATGAATAGTAGTATGCTATCGGGACTAGATAGATACCCAAAGTGTGTGATTTAGTGTCTACATTTTCCCCCACTTTATGTTGTTGAGAAAAATATCGATAAAAAAAAGTAGATAAAAGATGTGTACCTGATAACCATGTAGATTGATGGCGAAAAGTGTACCAAGAGACAAGGAAAAAAATATGAAGCCTGGAAACTAAAGAAGAGGACGTGCAAGAAAGTGATGATGGTGATGATGACCCTAGGGTGAGATAGCATGTGTAGATGTTACGTGTGTACCTATTTTTGATGTCGATGTTGGTGTGATATGATGATGTGATTGATGTTATTAATTAATGTTGTGTGATGTGATGTGACTACCACTTCCCATAAGGACATACCTACAAAAGAGAATAACAATTGAGTAGTCAAATGCACATGTATATAATCAAAATGAGTAAAAAATATGTAAAAATGTGAAAAGGAACTTGTGCACCTGATCTGTGATGAGTGAAAAGTGTTGAAAGGATCATGTAGAAGAATACGTTTTTTGGGCGATCTCACACCAATTGCATTGTGTGTGAGTTTTTTGGGCAATCTCATGCCAAGACATGGAAGAAGTATAGGGAGGAAATTCTGGTGTCATCCTCCAACCTTTAATAGCTTCCTGCAATGTGAGAACCACTATAGATGGTGTGTAAAAATCTGATTTGTTTCGAATATTTTGATCCAATGTGAAAGTAGAAAGAATTGTGTAGTGCATGCATGTCGAGTGTTAAGGACTGTGTGCCCTATAAAAGACGCTATGTGAAGTGATAAGAAATGTGTTGAATTGAAAAATGTTGTGTAACTACCCCTATCACAGGTGTCTAGGAAGGGTCGAGGCGCCCATGCGTTATTTTCCTAGTTTATGTGTTGGACTCTGTGTTTATCGAGGACCCAAGTTAGGATCGGGTCATTTCTATTTGACTGGTGACTGTGTTTTAACAGCACTAAATTGTGTTGTGTGATGACTGTGAATTGTTATGTGGGGTGACTGATTCACCCAAATGATTCCCCCTTGTTTGGGGTGCATGCGACATCGATGAGGAGTACGTGGCCCAAAGAAGGACTGACCGATGTGCTAAAATTGATGCCCTACATTAGGGAGGAAGTGTGCTTAGTAGAAACCAAGGCACATGCAAAAAAGTGGTTAGGAGACAAGTGTTAGTACAAGCAAGACAAATACTCATCTAAGATGTAAGCTAGTAAATAAGTAGACAATGTGTAAGATAAGAGGCAAGAAGACAATGTAAACATGAAAGAAGACAAAGTAGACCTTGAAAAGTGGGTTTCAAACATGGTACATCACTCACGATGTCACAAGACAAAGAATGTCATAGTGGCTGCAAACATACAAACAATCGAGAGAACAATCAAGACATAGGAAAAACCCACGAGATAATGACAAGCAATGATAGTTAAAAGCAAGCAATGTAATGAAAACCATGGAAGCAAGTAGATCTACACGATAAATGTTACACACGAAGCACCCGTTAGAATGTTATAAAGATAAAAAGTATGTGAAAGTGTGTATAATCTAATAAGTAATGTGCTACAAAAATTAAACAATAGAACCTATAGTGTACGAATGTGGATGCCCAGAGCCGTTGGGACTATTAAATATGTATTTCACCAAGCATCCATGTTGCGTGTAAGGATTTTTATAGAGTCTATGATCACAACTATAAAGCAAGTGAACATGCATGTGTATATGTAAAGATAATGACATACAAGATATATGTCTAGCATGTATAAAGAGTGTACATGTAACAAGTAAATGTAAGCAATACTAAGTGCAACAAAGATATGCATAGTATGTTGTGGATGAGATGGAATGGAATGCAGTATGAGTGTGATAATAGCCGCATGCCCCCTAGTGTATGAGAATGAGTGTGTATGAGATGAGGTTCATTTATACATGCCCCCTCAACAATCAATAATGAACCATAAAACAAGAGTGTGTCATCGGGAAATGGTTTGAATGTGTGCGCTAGAAAGATGTGATCGATAAAGCGTAGAGAATAGTGAGTGAGTGAGTGGTGAGTGAGTGAATACGTGAATGTAGTGAGTGAACGCGTGAGTGTGGTGAGTTCCATTTTAGATGTATACCCTCTCAACAATCGAGTATGGACTGTGGAACTATAGTATGTCATAGGGTAATGAACACAGTGTGTATAAGTAGATGCAAGAAAGATATGTTGAGAATGTGTAGAGTATATGCTACAAGAAAGAGATGTGTTGAGTGCACGATGTGTGTAGTGTAGTGTATTGGATGCCCTCAACAGTCAAGTGTGAACCATAGCACGAGAGTGCATCATCATGTAATGATCGATGTTTATGTGTACTATCGCTTAAGATGCATAACATTGAGTGGATTATTTAGTGGCTTTCCCAAGAGAGTGATAAGGTGATAGACGTTGCTACCAAGCTTGTCAGTAATAATATAAGGATCAAGTTAGTTAGGCTTGAATTTTCCTTTGAGAGGAGCATCAAGTGCTCATGTTTTTCTAATTTTCTTTTAATACAAGATCACCCACATTAAACTCACGAGGGTGAGTTTTGCGATTGTATGCTTGGTCGAGGTGAGATTGATATGAAAAAAGATGTTCAAGATCTTGTACGTGGTGAGAATCAAGAATTTATAACTCATGTAATTATTTTTGTGATATTTATTGTCTTGAAGTATACCTTTGAGCGAAACGTGTAATGATGGTATCTCGAGTTCTAGTGGGATGATGACCTTAGTACCATAGACTAGTGAAAAAGGAGTGGCATTAGTGGGTGTATGCATGCAATAGTACGAAAATCCCAGAGAGCGTATAAGAGCTTATTATGCCATTCGTCACCACTCACACAGAATAGTATTTTGTAATATTTTGACAATAGTCTTATTAGTGGCCTCACTTGGTCATTTCCCTGTGGGTAATAAGGAGTAGAGAATGATTGTTTAATTTTGAATTTTGCGCAAAAACTTTTTAACATCCTTATTTTTGAAAGAAGATCCATTATCAGTGATAATGACAGAGGGAATGCTAAAGCATGTAATGATGTGAGTAGTGATGAAACCAAAAATATCAGAACCAGTTGTGGTGTGTGCACAGTGGGGCTGCTTCAACCCATTTAGTAAAATACTCTGTGGCAAGTAATAATAAACTTGTGTCCATCGACCGATTCAAGATTGATCATGCCAATAAGATCGAAGCCCCATAGAGAAAATGGTCATTTCGGTGCAAATAGATGGAGATCATATGTAGGCATACGATTATTGTGTTTTTGACATTTATCGTAGTGTGTAGCGTATTCGAGGTAATCTTGCTCCATGGTAGGCCAATAATAGCCCTGTCGTAATAGCTTTTGTGACATAGCTTTTCCAGAGAAGTGGCCACCGCATAGGCTATCATGTATATGAGAAATAGTGATGGGATGTTAACGAGTCCCAGGACATCGCAACAAACATTTTTCAAAGGCATGCTTAAATATTTCCATCCCGATGATGACATAACATGTGGCCTCATGTCACAAAAAAAGAAGGGCTTCATGAGGTTGCAGTACCATCGGGAATGGTTTTCGATAGAGAAAGTTGTAAATTGGAGCGAACCATTCAGGGTTGTCATGACTGTGCATGATGGCACAAGCTGCTAGTGGTAGGGTAGAAGTGGAAGGTTGTCACAAGTACTAAATAATGAACGTGTCCTTCTCATAAGCGATATCTTGAGGGATAAGTGATGCCACACTAGCCATAGCATCTGCATGTCGATTGTCTTTATGGGGGATGGCAATGAGAGAGTAGGACTCAAAGGTAGCTAAGAGATCCTTAACAAGCATATTTTATGGAATTAAATGCCCCTCTTTTGTGTGATATGTGTCATTAAATTGAGTGATAATGAGTTGTGAATCACCATGTATGCAGATATGTTAGATAAGAAGCTTCCAAGTGGTAATGAAGCCGAGGATAAGGGATTCATACTCAGTGATGTTATTAGTGTAGGAAAAACCTAAGCGATATGAAAAGGAGAGAGGATCACTGTGTGGAGTGATGAAGACTATCCCAGCCCCAGTGCTAGAGTGACAAATGAGATTCGTTAAAATACATGGTCCAAGTATTAGAGTTGATCACGTAATTAGTGAAGTCACCGTAAAAGGAATCAGAGATAGGAGATGCATCATGCATAGGTGCTTCAGCTAGTTGATCCGCAATAACTAGGCCTTTGATTTATTTTTGTGGAATTAATTTGAAGTCAAATTCGATAAGTAGCATGACCCAACACGCCAAACATCCTAAAATATGTGTGCGAAATAAAATATATCATAGTGGATTGACTTTGGTGATAATATTGACCTCATTGTTAATAAGGTAATGCCGCAACTTGTATGCTACAAAGACAAGACTAAGACATAGTTTTTCAACATAACTATAGTTGTATTCATAAGAAATTAGAGTCCAACTGATATAATATACATCTCATTCGCGTTGTGAATCATCATGTGATTTGATAAAATCTAAAAGCAAAGATCTGCTTTAAATGTATACAATGAAATATAAATGTTAAACAATTTATTTAATTTTAACTATGAAAGGAAATGAGAGGGGTAAGGTACTTATCTTAATTTTAATTATCGTGTTGTGAGTCGGATTGGAAAATATGATGAAACATAAGCACAAAATGTCACAATGAAACACAAAATAATGTAACAGAGGTGGAAATTACTATACTTGGGGCGCCTAAAGAGGGAAAAAGGTGCTCGCATGCACCCTAGACTTGTTTTTAGGTGCCTAGGTCTGTAGAAAAGATCATATCATGGTTCGGATATGGTCACTAGGGCTTCACACTTGTTTTCCTTTGGTCATCTGTATGTCGCACTTGGATCGCCGAGGTACTTGTAAACCTGCACATAAATATCCTCCTACAAAACCCTCAAAAAGACATCAAATCCTAAAAAAGAAAGATGCAAAATGAGGGCCTGAGTGTCCTTAGATGTAACAATGGTGAACTTACAACCGAGTGTTGCACTACATCTCGGACTCCAATGTATTTCTATGTGCTTGTGTGTGTAATAGTGCTCAAGGTTTCCTCGCACCAATGATGCCAAGATAATGGGTGGTAGCTAGATAAAATGCAAATGTGTGGATGGAATAGAATGAAATCCCCTTCCTATGTAGTGTGTATGCAAAATAGTGTGCCCAAATGCAATCCCTTCATGTATGTAGAAATCTAGCCCTTGATAAGAATTTTTTTCCCTTATGATGGTATGTATGTTGTGTTTATATAGGGATCTCTTTCTTGAATTTTAACACTAATGACCCGACATTCCGACTAGTACCTCAAGATATGAGAGGAAAAAAATGAAAAGACCGACATCAAATGTCAAACATAAGATCAAACATAAAGAGAACATGGGAACCTAGGATGGACAGGAGCGCCGACACTATTGTCCATTCCGGGCACTAGTGTCAGAGACAAGTGACGATAAGTGAGTGAAGACCACCAATAGGGATCCCTATGACCTGACAAGAACCGTGTGTATGAGTGAAAAGTGTGAAAGATAAAAGTAATAGAAACCAACAAGACAAGTAGATGGACTATGGAATGGGTCATCAATGAATACTTTTCTTATGTAAGCTCCATATATAAAACAACATACTTTGCAATTTAGTAAATAGTAGTAAGTGTGTGATTTTGTGTCTACGTCGTGTTATGCTAGGAGGGCCCCTAAAGCATGAAATGTGGCAAAAATATATAGTAGGAAAGGTCGCTCACCACCGGAGGGACTATGACAGTGGGTTTAAGAGGTAAATTTTAATAGCATTAAAGGCTTGTTAGCAGTGATCATCCCAGATAAAATGAGTATATTTCTTCATCGAATGTGTGAATGGTTGGGTCTTATCAGCAAGTTGTGCAATAAAACATCAAATAACTTGAATTATTCCTTTGTAAGGAGTGTAATTGATGCAAATTTTGATATTGTGGCATGTCAACAATTACCCCGATTTTATTGGGGTCTATTTCAATGTCGTTATGACATAATGTACCCAAGGAGTTTTTGGTTGTGACCCTAAAAATGCACTTTTTGGATTCAAGCGCTCATTATATTGGCGTAATCATTCAAAGAGTGTGCATAGATCTTGGGCATGTGTGGATTGGTGTCATGATTTAACAAGTATATCATCAACATAATCTTTGATAATATTGTGAATATAATCATAGAAAATGTGTATCATTGCTCGTTGATATGTGGCCTCGACGTTTTTGAGGCTAAAGGGCATAACCGTGTAACAAAAAATTCCCCATGGCATAGTAAAAGAATTTTTCTCTTAGTTAGTTGGATTAATTTTGATTTGGTTATAACTAACGAAGCCATCCATGAAAGATAGAATGTCATAATCGGTTACGGAACCAACGATGGCATCGATGTGAGGTAAGGGGAAACTATACTTAAGACAAGATTTATTTAAATCATGGAAGTATGTGCAAAAGCGGACCTGACTGTCCAATTTCATGACAAGAATAATGTTAGATACCCATTCTGGATAATCGACTACACGAATAAAATCAAAATCTAGTAGTCGTTGGATTTCCTCTTTGACTAGGAGAGCAACTTTTGGGTGTATTTTATGGATTTTCTGCAATGAACGGGTTTGGCACCAAGGTTAAGAATGATGTTATGCATGGAAACCGATGGGTCAATACTAGGCATATCACTATAATCCCATATGAAAATGTTAGAGAATTCTGAAGAAATTTTTGATATCTTTTTCTTATCGTGCGTGAGAGAAGCAACTAACATAACTATTCGCGGGTGATCGAATTGTCGAGGTTGTATTGGATAGTATCTTTATTGAAAAGAGATTATCGATCCTCAATGTATGGATCAGTAGGAATAGTATCATGAGGATTATTATTTTTCACTGGGTGTATCAAACTCGAAAGTAATTAGTAGCATTAATAAGTAATGGAGAATGCCACTTACGATGAAAATAAGGGAGGTGATTGTAAAATCCCATGTATTCCATAATAGAATCATTAGTTGCAAAAGTGTATAAATGATCCCAAGCAAAGTAGCAAGAGAAGCACTCGATGAGGTTTGGGTATACCAAATGAAACGAAGAAGTTTGGATAAATAAGAATATCAACAACAAGAACACCAAAGAACACAATATTGTAGATAAATGATCACAATATGCAAGTAGAATAGCTTAGCCACTTGAGGGGGAAACCTCCAAACCATACAATAAGACTCAAATGCTCAATATGATGATGAACTACTACCTACTAACCTCTATATATACTATTCATATGTTATGGCCATCACCAAGGCCGACCCACTAATGATAATATAACATATATGAAAGAGATACATCATGATAAGAAGTTATGATAGCCACAAGTTGGCTATATACATCAATGTAAGATATATGATTAAGGGTGTAGCATGCCCCTCCCCTTGAAGCAACATTGTCCCCAATGTTGAGAAGCTCTGGATGTTGCTGCAAGAAATTTGCATCCTCCCAAGTTGCATCTTCATTGTCTAGATTTTTCCACTTGATCAAATACTCAAGTGATGACCCTTGTCCTCAATCGCTTAGTGTGTGTCTGAAGGATGCATTTTGGTTCCAAGATGATTCTTCCCTCCTCATCAAGCTCTGGTAACATTGTTTGGGATGATATATGTGTCAATTACCTTTTAGGAAAGATACATGGAAGACTGGATGTATTCGAGTGGCGGAGGAAGTTCCAGTTTGTATGCTACATTGCCAATCTTTTGTAACACTTGATAAGGGCCATAATACTTAGGTGAAATCTTGTTATCCTTTTTTGTTGTTTCAAAGACATTTTCTTATATGGTTGTAAATGCACAAAAACCCAATCACCGACTTCAAAATGTCTTTCACTGTGATGTTGGTTCTGCCTACTACTTCATGTGGTTTTGTGCCATGGCCAAGTTCTCCCGAGACTAGAAAGTACCTCTTGTTGGTGTTGAATATGTTCTTCAACTACTCAAACCCTTGGTTGGACTCTCAAAGATGAGGTGATGGATGGTGGATGGTACCCATATAATGCCAAGAAAGGAGACATTTTAGATGAAGTATGAAAGGAGGTGTTATACCACCATTTTTCCAAGTGGTAACCATTGGACCCATCTCGCTTGCTTATCTGAGGTAAAACAATGAAGATATCCCTCCAAGAACTTGTTTACCACCTCTATTTTCCCATCAGACTGGGGATGATAAGATGAACTATGAGCTAGTTGCGTGCCCAAACATGAGAACAAGTCAGTCCAAAAATTACTAGTAAAGATAGGGTCTCGATCACTTACTATAATCTTGGTGTCCCATGTAGCTTTTGAACTATATCCATGAAGGTTGTTTTGCTACTGTACTTGCAACAAATGGATGTGATAAGGCACAAAAATGGGCATATTTGGTGAGTCTATCCACCACCACCATGATTACATTTTCCCTTCTTGATTTAGGAAATCTGTGATGAAGTCCATGGACACCTCTTCCCACCTCTGGCTAGGAATAGATAGAGGTTGTAAAAGACCTGGGGACTTAATTGTTTCACCCTTATTTTGCTGACAAACCATGCATTCTGCCACAAATTTTGGACATCCCCTTTTATCCCTTCCCAGAAGAAATCATGCTTGATTTGATGATAAGTCTTCAAGAAGCCAGAATGCCCCCTACTGGAGAAGCATGGAGCTCAGATAGAACCCTATTTTTAAGGGTTGAATTCTTACATAGGTATAATCTATCTTTATACCATAAAGCATCTCCTTTCCATACAAATTTTTCTGACATGCTTGGATCTGTTGGAGATTCTGAATGAGATTTTGTGTACCTGGGTCATTTTTCCATTCAGACCTTGCATCCTCTATCCAATCTCTGTAATATAGATATGGCACACAACAATGCCTCGGCTGATTCATCCTTCCGAGATAGAGCATCAACAACTACATTCTCTTTCCCTTTCTTGTATATTATCTCAAAATCATACCCCAACATTTTTAGACCCATTTTGTTGTTCTTTAGATGATAAATGTTTCTCTAAGAAGTATTTCAAACTATCATGATTGTCTTTACTTTGAAATGTCTACCCATTAGATATGGTCTCCATTGCTTCACTGCATGAAGTATGGCTAGCATTTCCTTCTCATAAATTGGTTTTGATATATTCTTACCTTTGAACTGGTGGCTCTCAAAGGAAATGGGTTGACCTTCTTGCATGAGTACTGCCCCCATACCATACCCTGAAGCATCACATTCAACAATGAATGTTTTGGAAAAATGGGTGGCTAGAACTAGAGTGGTGCACATGGCCTCCTTCAACTTCTCAAATGTCATAGTAGCTTCCTCATTCCAATGGAAAGATTCCTTCTTCAATAAAGTTGTGAGTGGTGTTACTATGCTACCATAATTCCTTACAAATCTATGATAATAACTTGTAAGCCCCAAAAATCCTCGAGAGATTTTTTAGGGTTTTGGGAACCTTCCATTCAAGCATGGATTTTATCTTGTTAGGATCCACTTTAACACCTTCATAAGAGACAATATGACCCAAATATTCAACCTCCTTGACTCCAAAAGAACACTTAGAAGGATTTGCATAAAGTTGATGTTGTTCAAGAGTTTCCAACACCTTATTTACATGATGCAGGTGTTCCTCCCATGTTTTACTATAGATTAATATATCATCAAAGAACACTAAAACAAACTTCCACATAAATGGCTTAAAGATAGAATTCATCAAGCTTTGAAATGTAGAGGGTGCATTTGTTAGTCCAAAAGGCATTACCAAGAACTCATAATGGCCTTCATGTGTCTGGAAGGTTGTTTTATGAATATCTTCATCCTTGATTCTAATATGATGATATCCAGAACAAAGATCAAGTTTTGTAAAGTAAACAACACCATGCAACTCATCTATCAAATCATCAATTATAGGAATAGGAAACTTATCTTTGACTATGTACTTATTGAGTTCCCTGTAATCTGGACACATGCGCCAATTGTCATCATTTTTTCATATCACCATCACTACAAGAGAAGAGTAAGCACTCTGACTATGATGAATAATTCCTTGCTTCTAACATCTCTTGTACTATCTTCTCAATCTCACTCTTTTGCATATAGGGGTACCTATAAGGTCGATGTTGGGTGGTTGACTCCTGGTACTAGTTGGATGGCATGGTCATGGTCTCTTTTTGGAGGTAAACCCTTTGGCATATCTCCAAACACAACTGAGTGCTCATCTATAACTACTTGCATATCTGAGGGTATAAATGTATTTGAATGATGTGCTTCCAATGAAAATAGTTGTGCCACAAACCCCTCTGCACCTTTTCTAAGCAATTTTTGCATCTAGTGAGAGCTCACCAACTGTGGGGACTTTTTCTTAATCCTTTTAGTTTAAAATTCCTCCCTTGACTGAAATCACATGAACAACTCTTGGAAATTCATTTCAATGGTTCCCAAGGTGGTAAGCCACTGAACTCCTAACACAATGTCTGCTCCTCCCATGGAAATGGCATACATAGGGCTAGTTAGCAAGTAATCTCCCATGGTGAGATTAATGTTATGGAATTTTCCTAAACAACTAATAGTTCCCCCATCAATGATCATTACTTGACATTTGGAGCTGGATAAACAAAGTAGTTCAAGCATACCACCAACTTATGATTGATGAAGTTGTGAGTACTTCCCAAATCAATCAACATTGTTACCCTCTTTTTTTAAGAATCCAACCACTTTGAGAGTTTGGGGAGTGCTAATACCTAAAATTGCATGACATGATATCATTGGCTGGGGATCTCTTAATTCCTCCTCTGGCTCTACCTCTTCATCTTCTTCATTCTCTTCTTCTTCATTAGGCCCCTCAATGTAGAACAACTTCTTTTCAACACACTTATGTCTGGTCCATATTTTTGTCACAATTAAAACATAACCCTTTGGCTCTCTTTTCTTCAATTTGTTGAGGTGTCAATCTAACTGGCCGAGGGAATGATGGTGGAAAGGTGCTATGATCTCTGATATTAGTGACAATTTTGTCTCCTGCTGGAAAGAAAATTTTCCTCTTCCCTACGTGCCATGATAATAGAATGAAACCTTATGAGGATTAAACATACACACCTCATTCTCAATGTGTTCCTTAAGACCCCAAGAAATAAGTCATTCAGATTCTCTTCAGTAATATTTTCCACCCAAGGAAAGGTTTTGGAATTGATGAATGTAATCCTTGACTGATCATGTTTGTCTTAACTTTTGCTAATTGGCTGAAATAATTCTCTGACACACTAGAACTATAGTGCAATTGCAAACTCTTCGGTGAATATTGTCCATGTAACATTGAGACCACTCTTTTTCCTTTGAGCACATAACCATCGATACCAAACAAATTGGTCAAGGTTTGAGATACAAGGATGCCATGGTAACTTTTGTCCCGATGGAATCTGATGTAGATCAAAGAAATTATCCATTTGGTTAATCCAATTGAGTGGATCCTTTCCATCAAACTTACACATTTCCACTTTTGGAATCATGTTACGGGCCTGTGCAAAGTGTTTGTATTTGGATTGGGCATGCTCAAAGATCCACCCTAGCTAGTTTGTCTATTACTTTGACTTGAAGATCCACCTTGGTTGATATGAGTATGATTGAGTTGTGGTTGATTAGGAAGAAGATGATGACCCATTAGATTTGAACTGAATTGGTGAATGAAATCCTCCAATCGTTGTCAATATTTTCTACATCTTCTTTGTTGGCCATTCTAAACTCGAGGTTTCATAGCTCAAACTCAAGTTGGCTTACCTTATGGTCCATCGAAGTAAACCCTAGCCCTCGAGGACTTTGTAGTTACCCCTTCTGACTCTAACTCCTCAACTATTATCTCATCCTTATCTGGGGTTTTACCTAGAGTGATGGGATTCTTTTTGCCTCTTGTGGAAGGCCCCGCCATGATGCCCCAAAATGGTAGGATTTAGGGATCAAGGTCAAAATTTAGGGTTTGGGATTTTGATATGAATTTGGCCAAATATGAAAAAACTTAAAGAATGAACTCAAACTAATTTTTTATCCTCTTTCTAGAAATGTAAAGAACTTGGAAAAATTCCACAATTTGCAATGATAGAAAATTTATCAAAAACCCTAAAATTGATGTAACTTTTGCAAAACAAGTCAAAATATCTTGAAATTTGGAGAGGAGCTTACTTGATTGATTTCACAACACCCAAAAAAATTGTAGAAAAATTGCTACCAAATTGGAGATATATAGCCGATTCTTTGAAATTAGGGTTTTGATGCATTTTTGGCCATGAGATCAAGCTCGATACCACTTGTAAGGAAATTACTTGGATAAATAAGAATATCAAAAAAGAGAACACCAAAGAACACAATATTGTAGATAAATGATCACAATATGCAAGTAGAATAGCTTAGCCACTTTGAGGGGGCAACCTCCAAACCATGCAATAAGACTCAAATGCTCAATATGATGATGAACTACTACCTACTAACCTATATATACTATTCCTATGTTATGGCCATCACCAAGGCTGACCCACTAATGATAATATAACATATATGAAAGAGATACATCATGATAAGAAGTTATGATACGGAACCATTATCAACTAGGGCATGCTTAACCCCGATATTACCTTGATACAAACTTGAATATACAAAGGGGGTCATGCTCTAAATTGTTTGTGAGGGCAACTCATCGGATGTGAATGTAATGTGATCTTTATTAAGAGATAAAGCTTATGATAGACATATTCAGTGATGTGTGAGGATTGATATAATTATTGGCTAAATATGATTTGAGCTCATTGATACAATCAAGATGATTATGCAAATAAACATGGATGGAAACATCCATGAGGATGAGTGCCTAAGAAAAGAAATGAATAAGAATGAAGACCCAAGAGTGTTCGAGCGATTCAAGTTCACCAAATGATTAAAAAAATATCAATATATAAATGCCTAAACTAATTACAATGTAAAAAAATGAGTAAATAATTAAGTACAAAGTAGCCCCAAATAAGTAAGCAATTAAATATTGAAACCCTAGTTGCAAAGAGAGGTAGAGAGACTTAGCCGATTCACGAATAATAATCCCAGACTATGCCAACCGACAAAATGATGAACATAGAGGTAAAAAAAATGTTGCATTTGAGCCTCATAAAATTGTAGGAGCGTTGAAGTGTAGGCCTTTGGATGGGGCACCCGTAAGAAGTAGGGTCGGGGCACCAGAGACCTACCTTTAGGGGCACTGTGACTACTCGAAACACATAAAACTAGCTTTCGCATGGATCACGAGATGTTCGTTGTCCTTCGCTTGCTTAGTATGTTGCACCAAGTTCGTATATGATTTCTATAACTGTAATGAAGAAATGACCCGTGCCCCTCAAAAGCACATCAAATATCAAAAAGAAAATAATGCAAATGAGGGGTCAAAAACTGTCCTCAAATGTCAAACAAGTGATCTTACTAATGAGCATTGCACTACATTTCAAACCCAATGTAGTTCTATGTATGTGTGAGGAATTGTGCCCTAGGTGGCTCTTGTGAGTGAAGCACTTGTGATAGTGAGCGAGTAGATAGATGTAAGAAATATAAGTAGATGTGTGCATGAAAAATGAACTTCCCCTCCTATGCGTGTATGTAAAAGTAACAATCCCTTGCCCTGTGTGTGGATGTTAGATGGATGCTTGAATGCTCTTGATAATGGCCTTTAAATGCAACCCTAGGTGGTGATAGCTAATGCTTAGTGCTTGGTCCTTTATTATGATCGCATAACTTTATATGTATATATTCCTTGCTTGAATTTTGTAATTAACCCCAAAATTCCGAATACCAAAAATATAAGATGCCAAAACAATTAGAAATGACCCAAAAGATATGAACAAAGTATAAAGAGGTCGGGGGTTTTGAGGGGGGGGGGGCACCTAGCCCTAGCGAAATCTTGGCTAGGCGTTTGATCAGGGGATCATTTTTAAAGTTCCCTAAACATCCCTAAATGGTTTTAGTGTAGAAGATCATCTCGAGAGCTTTCCAACGACTGTAAGAACGCGCGACAAACGGACATCGGGAGCTCTAGATATGTTCGGTCAAAGTTCGACTCAACCTTTATTACGGAGGGATGGGAAAGTCAACTTTGGTCAATGGTCAATATTGGACCGAATCGCACCTGTGACACGTGGCTTGCCAACACTCATCAAATTCACTCGATTTGCCTATTGGGAGACGACAAGTGGAATATATGCTAATTACCAAGTTAATTTATTTCTAGCCACATCAGTATGGGTCGAAATTATAATTACTTGGTAAGGCCACTTTCCAAATGCCACATATATATATATATATTAATGTTTAAAACATTAGTATGAACCACAAAAATGCATATGCTTTGACCACGTTAGAAGGTGGTGAAGCGGTTGTTAGGGGGCATTAGACCCATGCGTGGAAACTTCCACGTGGTGAACAAGGTGGTAGGGGGCGGTTATGCTCCAAACTTCATTTGCGTGGAGGAAGGCTTTAAAGCCTAAACCAATACAAAACCGCCCACCCTCCAAATGCCGATCAATGGGGATTTTAACCCATTTAAAAATGCAGCCACGCCAAACTTGGGATTTAATCCCATTAAAACATTTAATCCGCCCAAATGGGAAATATTTTATCCCAATTTCTATGTATGCAGGTGAGGCTAAAATAGCCTAAGGATAATATGCAAGTGCATTATCCCATTTTTGGGCCCTAAAAATGTATAAATAGGGTACCTAGTTCATTGTAATGGACACACCGGCGCAATGGAGAAGCTCATTGCTAGAGCGCAGAACGGTGGACACCGGTGCAACATTCTATTGAAACACACAACTCAAGCTTATTATTTGTTAAGCTTATTTGTGGGATGTGTCAACAGTATTGTCTATTGGCCTATTATTTTAGGCAATATTAGATGGAATATTTGTGATTGGGAGTGAAATGTAAACTACCCAATAGGCCCATTGAGCCACACCAATTACTTGCAAATCCTGGATTGTCGACCGGAGTGCTAGCTTCGCATTGTTTACATCGGGAAGGCCGATCACAACCGAAGGAGATTGTGCATCAGGAAGGTGGAAGTCGGGTGCTATTTTTCACCCTTGTCGTCCAGAAGGTCTGGTGTACTGATAGGCAAGTAAAATTCCATTAGGTTTTCTTGTGAAAGTACTATTGTAACTTACAAGTTTTGACTAGTGGAATGGTTCGATCACGAACCGGAGACGTAGGCAATCCGAACTCCGTAATCAATCTATGTGCAATTTTCATTATTGTCTTGCATTATTTTAAATTGATTACTTAAAAGGAGTAAATTATCGGCAAATAATTAAAGCCTACAAGGGTCCGAGATCAGGTCGTAATAATCTGATTATTTTCGGATCAAGTTTGGTATCAGAGCTGGTAATCGACACCTGCAAACTTACTAATCTTCGAAGCAAGTTGGTATGGAGCAGGTTAATCAAGACAGGTTGCTTTGACAGGGATGGCATTGGCTTGTACTTCGGATTTCAGTTGGTGGGATAGATCGAGAGACAGTTTAACATACTCAAGTAATTTTCTCGCATTTCTATTTGGATGAATCCATCAGTATCTCATATGCAGATAAAACTAGAAAACTATTGTGTTAGGTAGAATGTATTGGTAAGACCCCTTTGAGGGAAACGCGTTTGTATACATCTAACGGACATGGCACATTAGTTAAAGACCCAACCTGCAGGCAATGTTTGTACTGCTATACTTGCATTAGTAAGACCCCCAGAGGGCAATTATTTTGGTGATTTTGCTAACACCATAAAATGCAGTATATTTTCCTTGTTTAGTCATTGTTCTGGCAGGGAGGAGAAAAATGAAGTCAATCCACATTGCAATGCAGTGGAGAAAGACCAATCTCGTAATGCAAAGTCAAGAAATGGCAGAAAGAGTTCCTCATCCTAGAAGAAGGATATTAAGAGGAATTTTTGTGCTCATTGCCAGAGGAATGGGCATCGGGTGGAAAATTGTTGGAAACTGCATCCATCTCGCCATCAGAGTAATGGCAAGCCAAAGATGGAATGGAGGCCTATTGTAAAGGCAGAAGAAGTTTCTACTCAACCACCAGTTGACAAGTCAACCCAGGACCAGGTAATACCTGAAAGTGAAAGTCCTTTAAAATGGGTAAGTCAACAATTTTTCAATTATATATTGCATAATTTAGATTGATGAATCGTATGCAGTATTAAGTTTGGAGATCGGATTCTCGTGAGAAAATCTTTGAGAGAAAGGTTTACAATACTCAGTGGATTTTCTTACTTAGAAAATTTGATTAATGCTCCAAATATATCTCCTAATCAGCTTGTGAGTACCTGTTACAGCTTGGATACAGGATTTGACTCATATAAAGCTTGGAGATTGATCTCGCCATTATGTAGATATTAGAGTTCGGAGAGATCAGCTCGAACTTCATTCGTGTAGAGGCATTGTGGACCGTGCGGCGAGAATGGTAGCTAAATCACCATTGGCATTGATGTCGGTCCTGTAAACTTCATTCGTGCGTGCAGAGGCATTCAACAAGAAGAGCTCTCGAAAAGGGCTCGAAGCGTCATTTGGTGTCAAGAGCATTGCGGTACTTAACCGAATGGTACGATATTAGCATGTCAACAAGCTTGGAGCTTCTCAAAGTGCATTGGATCGGCTCGAAACGTCATTCGGGTGTCAAGGCATCGAGGCTTGACCACACATTCATCATGGGAGGCTCGATCAAAGAGACTTAGCATCATGCATCGGAGGCTCGAGGTCTGAAAGAGGCTTAGCATCATGCATGAAGGCTTGAGGTCTTGAAAGAGGCTTAGCATCATGCATCGAGGCGTTGAGGTCTCAGTAATAGACTTAGCATCGTGCATCTGGAGGCTCGAGGTCTTGAAAGAGGCTTAGCATCATGCATCGGAGGCGTTGAGGTCTAGAGACTTAGAAGGGACAAGGCATTGTCCATCATTGACATCGGATCAATCAAAGCTCTCACGTAACATGGAGTTCCTTCAAACGCAGTTCGGATTCTCGTAGAATCAACTGGAACCAGGAGTCGTGTTATAGAGTTAAAGAAGATCCTTGTTGTCGATATCAAGAAGCTTAACACCGTATAGAAGGAGCGTTGAGGTTTCATTCGAAACTTAGCACCATAAAGCGGAGGTGTGGAGGTCTTCTTCGGATATCGAGTGGGCGTGGAAGCATCATGGACCCATAACCCACAAGTCCCGGGGATAACGAGTTTCGAAATGAGAAGGTTGGAGGAGAAGACCCAAGGGTCTACTACAAAGCAGCACTTCCGAGTGTGGCGAAGTTTTTCAGATTCGGGAACAGTATGGAAGCTTTTGGGACAAAAGCTTTTTCAAATGGGGAGGTGTGATCAGGGGATCATTTTTGAAAGTTCCCTAAACATCCCTAAATGGTTTCAGTGTAGAAGATCATCTCGAGAGCTTTCCAATGACTATAAGAACGTGACAAACGGACATCGGGAGCTCTAGATATGTTCGGTCAAAGTTCGGACAATGGGAAAGTCAACTCTGGTCAACTGGTCAATATTGGACCGAATCGCACTGTGACACGTGGCTTGCCAACAAGTCAAAGTCGCTCGATTTGCCTATCGGAGAGACGACAAGTGGAATATATGCTAATTACTGAGTTAATTTATTTTTAGGCCCACATCAGTATGGGTCGAAATTATAATTACTTGTAAGGCCACTTTCCAAATGCCACATATATATATTAATGTTTAAACATTAGTATGAACCACCAAAATGCATATGATTTGACCACGTTAGAAGGTGGTGAAGCGGTTGTTAGGGGCATTAGACCCATGTGTGGAAACTTCCACGTGGCGAACAAGGTGGTAGGGGCGGTTATGCTCCAAACTTCATTTGCGTGGAAAGGCTTTAAAGCCTAAACCAATACAAAACCGCCCACCCTCCAAATGCCGATCAATGGGGATTTTAACCATTTAAAAATGCAGCCGCACCAAACTTGGGATTTAATCCCATTAAAACATGTAATCCGCCCAAAATGGGAAATATTTTATCCCAATTTCTCCTTACGGTGAGGCTAAAATAGCTTTAAGGATAATATGCAAGTGCATTATTTTTGGGCCCTAAAAATGTATAAATAGGGTACCTAGTTCATTGTAATGGACACACATGATCGCGCAACGGAGAAGCTCATAAGGCGCTATTTTTGTATAAATCGGGGACACCAAGGTATAAACACACAACCAAGCTTATTATTTGTTAAGCTTATTTGTGGGATGTGTGAACAGTATTGTCTATTGGCCTATTATTTTAGGCAATATTAGATGGAATATTTGTGATTGGGAGGAAATGTAAACTACCCAATAGGCCCATTGAGCCACACCAATTACTTGCAAATCGGATCGTCAACCGGAGTGCTAGCTTCACATTGTTTCAAGGCGTCGGGAAGGCCGATCACAACCCGAAGGAGATTGTGCATTAGGAAGGTGGAAGTCGGTGCTATTTTTCACCCTTGTCGTCCGAAGGTCCGGTGTACTTGATAGGCAAGTAAAATTCCATTAGGTTTTCTTGTGAAAGTACTATTGTAACTTACAAGTTTTGACTAGTGGAACGGTTCGATCACGAACCCGGAGACGTAGGCGAATCGCGCGAACTCCGTAATCAACTGTGTAATTTTCATTATTGTCTTGCATTATTTTAAATTGATTACTTAAAAGGAGTAAATTATCGGTAAATAACTAAAGCCTACAAGGGTCCGAGATCAGTCGTAATAATCAAGTTATTTTCGGATCAGCGCTGGTGTGTGATGAGAAATTTTGAAGTATGAAAAGATAGATCGGGCTAGAAAGAGTGTAAGATCAACAATATAATAAAAAAGAAAGCAAAGATGGCCAAAGACATGGGTTAATTAGTACTTTTCTTACTTAGAATCATACGAATAGTAGTATGCGATCGAGACTAGATAGATACCCAAAGTGCATGATTTAGTGTCTCTGTGGCTTAGTCTGTCATGTTCAAAATTTTGATTTTTCATGCCACCATTTTGCATGACAACATAACCATATAGGGTGTTAGAAGGGTATTTACACTAGTGGGGTATTGCCTTTACTAGCTTAGTCATTAATTATATTAGATGTCATCAATGGCTTACATGAATACTCCTACAAATCTAGGGTCATGCGCAAGCCCCAAAATATTTCATCTCCGAAGGGACCCACCACGATTATAAGTTGATCTCCTCTTCATTTTCTATCAGTACGCTTATCACGTGCCATGATAATTAATCAAACTTGTTCATCAAGACACTCTTCTCTCTTCTTCTCGATTGTGAACACATCAACACACTCTTAAATATCCTTTGTTCTCTACGCACTGCCTAACCGAAGTCTGCGAGATTTAGGTGATCTTTGATGCCACCACATTGCAGTATCGCACATTAGGTGTGTGTGAAAGTTTGTCGTGTGGTTCTTCCAAGATCCATGTGTCGTGGATCCTTTCCTATTGTTCAGTGTGCCAAGTGTTGTAATAACTTTTTTAGTTCTACGTGTGTCGACTTACCAAGCATTCCAATTAATGTGAGTGTATTTGCTTCTCAAATTTCCTTCTTCATACTATATACCACGTTCCTACCTAAAATGGTCTTAATGATCCTAAGTCTGCTACTTCCCGAAACCCTCAATTAAATTTTTCCTTATGTTTCGTCCAAAATGAATACTCTAGCCAACACACACACAAAAACAAAATGTGGTAATGTAACAATTCATAACCAGGTTCTACCTCTGATTGCTCTATCACATCATGTCCCAAATGCACTAATGTGCTTCAGGTATATTCACAAACTTTCGAGTCAAATTAGGGCACTATTCATGTGCAAGCTAAGTACATAACAAGTGAGAAAATAGACAAAGAAGGCCTAAAATCCCTAAGGACTCAAATAAAGGTCGTAAAACCCATATAATAAAAACCCATGAACTATACAAATAC